>VWYH01007876.1:54799-268127 GCA_013399365.1 Pampusana beccarii
GGTGTGGGTGGGGGGTGGGTGGGAGGGAGAAAAGTGGAAAAGGTGGATGAGTCGCTCATGAGCATCCAAGATTTGTTATTCTTGGTCTGAATTCTTGTTTAGAAAAGAAGCACAAGGTAGTTCCCTTTCAGACCAATCATCCATGGTCGTAGCTTTTGGGAGTGCTGGAAGCAGATCGCACTTGTTCCCCCTGCTCCATGCTCCTGGCTTGAACCAGAGGGCAAGAAGAAACGATGGTGACAACACCCAGTAGGACTGGGGTGCTCATGCCCTTCCGTTGCTAAACCTCAGTTATTACCACTTTCTCTTCCCTCCACTCCTTGTTTTCCTTTTGCTGTGGTCTTGAGATTTGGGGTTGTTTTTCGTTGTTGTTTTCTTTCTCTTTTTTTTTTTCCCCCCCATCCTGATGAGGGCACCACTGAAGACTATGATGTGCCTGGGGTTGTGGGCAGCTGCCTTGCTCTGCTTGTTTTGTCCTGGCATGGTGCGAGGTGACTGCTGGCTGATTGAGGGGGACAAAGGTTACGTGTGGCTGGCCATCTGCAGCCAGAACCAGCCCCCGTATGAGACCATCCCCCAGCATATCAACAGCACGGTCCACGACTTGCGTCTGAACGAGAATAAGCTCAAAGTGGTGCTGTACTCCTCCCTCAACCGCTTCGGCAACCTTACTGATTTGAATCTGACCAAGAATGAGATCTCCTATATTGAGGATGGGGCTTTCATGGGCCAGTCAAACCTCCAGGTTTTACAGCTGGGCTACAACAAGCTCACCAACCTGACAGAGGGCATGTTGCGGGGCATGGCTCGTCTCCAGTTCCTCTTTGTGCAGCACAACCTAATTGAGCTGGTCACCCCTACCGCCTTCTCCGAGTGCCCCAGCTTGATTAGCATTGACCTGTCATCTAACCGTCTCAGCCGCCTGGAGGGGAACACTTTCACCAGCTTGAGCAATCTGATGGTATGTGAGCTGGCTGGCAACCCCTTCAACTGCGACTGTAGCCTCTACAGCTTTCTTAACTGGCTGGCGATGTTCAACAATGTCACCAAGAACTATGACCGGCTCCAGTGTGAGAGTCCTCGGGAGTTTGCTGGGTACCCACTCCTGGTACCGCGGCCTCACCACAACCGCAATGCCATCACCATCTTCCAGTCCATGTGCAGAGGTGGCACCATCCCCTCCCTCTCCAGAGTCAACCCCACCCCTTATACCCCTGACTCCCAGCGAGACCTGGATGAGGGCTCAGCCATCAGTCCTGGGGACTTTCTCTCCGTCAAGCCTCCAGCCTCCTCCACCACTGACTCCTCCTTCAGTCCCAGCATCAAGCTCCATGATGTCACCATCACCTCAGCCATCCTCATGGTAACCATCCCCATGCCCTACAGTAAGATGTATGTACTGGTCCAATACAACAACAGCTACGTTTCTGACATAGCAACACTGAAGAGCAAGAAGGAATATGTCACTGTCAACAAGCTGAAGGCCCACACTGATTATACTTTCTGTGTGGCCTCCATCCGCAACAACAGGCGCTACAACCACACTTGCCTGACCTTCGCAACCCGGAGCAAAGGCAGGGAAGACCCTATTTCTAGTACTTCCACCACCACGCACTATATCATGACCACCCTGGGTTGCCTCTTTGGGATGGTCATTGTCCTAGGGGTGGTGTACTACTGCCTGCGAAAGCGGAGGATGCAGGAGGAGAAACAGAAGTCCCTTAATGTCAAAAAGACCATCCTGGAAATGCGTTATGGATCAGATATTGATACCAGTACCATGGTCCATCCTTCCCAGAAGCTGGGTGAGCCACCAGTCATCCCTGTTACGCGGATGTCCTCCATCCCTTCCATGATCGGTGAGAAGTTGCCCCCACCAAAGTCAATGGAGGCTGGGATGGAGACTCCTAAAGTCACCACTAAGGGTAACTACATTGAGGTGCGGACTGGTGGTGGGGATGGGCTGGAACGAACCCAGCGGGATGAGGACTTGAGGGAGCTTGACAATGGCCAAGGCTCAGCTGCTGAGATCTCTACTATAGCCAAGGAGGTAGACAAGGTCAACCAGATCATCAACAACTGCATTGATGCCCTCAAGCTGGACACAGCCTCCTTCCTGGGTGGTGGGACTGGTGTTGACTCAGACATGGCCTTTGAGTGCCAGTCCATCCCAGCCAGTTCCTCAAGTGGGCTAGAGCGGCCCAGCTTTCTTTCCCCACCCTACAAGGAAAGCTCCCACCACCCCTTGCAGCGCCAGCTCAGTGCTGATGCTGCTGTGGCCAGAAAGACCTGCAGTGTCTCCTCTAGTGGCTCCATCAAGAGTGCCAAGGTCTTCAGCTTGGATGTGCCTGACCACCCACCACTCAGCAAGTCTGACTCCAAATACATTGAGAAGGGCAGCCCACTCAACAGCCCTTTGGATCGTCTTCCCTTGGTGTCCCCAGGCGCCATCCACCACTTGGAGGTCAAGCCTTCTTACCATTGCAGTGAGCACCGTCACTCCTTCCCGGCCCTGTACTATGAGGAAAGTGCTGACACCTTGAGCCAGAGGGTGTCATTCCTCAAGCCACTCTCCCGGTCCAAGCGAGACTCCACGTACTCCCAGCTCTCCCCAAGACACTACTTCTCGGGCTACTCCTCCAGCCCTGAGTACTCATCAGAGAGCACCCACAAGATCTGGGAGCGATTCCGGCCTTACAAGAAGCACCACAGGGAGGAGGTTTACATGGCGGCTGGGCATGCCCTGCGGAAGAAAGTGCAGTTTGCCAAGGACGAGGATCTGCATGACATCCTGGATTATTGGAAAGGAGTCTCTGCTCAGCAGAAGCTGTGACTCTCCATTGCTCTTTCCAAGGAAACAATACAAAACAAGACCTACCCCCCCAACAACCAGAAAAAAATATGCCACTTGACTGTGAAAAATAAACCAACAACAAAATACTCCAGACAAATACAAAACTGACAAAATTGTTTCTTAAAGTTTACAACAGCAACAACAGAAAACTCTCACATACACAGACACAGACACAGACACACACACACACACACACACATGCCGAATTGTCTCCTTTTTTTTTTGGGGACCATTGTTCTGCCTGCACATGGTTGGGAGGACCATCCTGCTCTGACACTGTGGTAACAACACTAGAGTGTGGGTGGGAATGGCCCGGGAGGGGGTGGCGGTGGTGGCAGGGGACCGGCAGGGATAGGCACTCACCGGGCATGAAACTCAGCTGTGAACTATTGCTCTTTCTGTTCCTGTTGAGGGATGATTTTTCTTTTTCTTTTTTTTTTTTTTTGGGTGGGAGGGGAGGACTTTGGTTTAGGAAGCTTCTCTGCCCACCTGATATACCTATTTTTCCGTATCTTCCATCACTATTTTTCCGCTATTTCCTTTGGCATGGGAGGCTTTTCCCTCTCTCTGGTCCTCTTCCAAGATACGTGGGATTTTTTGGAAGAAGTTCTATCACTTCTTTTGCTTCTCCTCTTCCCTACCCTTCTGTTAGGGGTCCCTAGGCTGGCAGTTTCTGTCTAGATACTTCATGAACCTCCATTCTCCTCGGAGGAAGGAAAGGAGGTGCAAATGACTGAGGGAGGTAGAACTTGCCACACAACAGACTCTGTGCACTTGCTGCTCTTCCTCTTTCCATTCTCCTGCCATGTCATTGCTGATGAACATCAGCAATTCTGGAGATGAGCATTCACCAGGCCTGCTCAGAGCCAGTTTTCTGCCAGTTGGTGGGGGCAGATGAATGTGTTCTTTGGCATGGTAAGCCAGGTCCTTGAGAAGCGGTGGAGGAAAAGGCAAGAAGGTTTGGTCTCTCAGAGGTGTAAAGAGTTCCCATCTCTCCACGAGTATCACAGGTCAGAGGTCCTCTCAACCTTACACACCTACGCTCAGGCTGCCCCTTGTGCAGTATTTTTGATACTCCCTGTTCATGTCTCCCTTACTATGAGGAAAGAACCTGGAAAGGAGCTGAGCAGAACAAGTTCTACATGAAACTTCTGCAGTTCTTGCCAGCTTACTTGCACCATGGGGTATGGGTTGGGAGGCTGTGTATGAGAAGAGCATCACCCAACCTCCTTACTTGCAGGTGGATATGAAGAATAGGGTTTCAGTTGCTTACCTCAGTGAGTTGACAGAAAAGCCAGCAAGTGGCTTCCCCTCGAATAGGCCATGGATACTCTGGCATGGATAGGAGGCAGCCTAGGGTAAAGGCAGGAGCACAGGAAACTAAAGGGATGTGAGAATGGGGCCTGGAAGTAGCCTAAGAGGGATGGCTCCAGGAGAAGTTCTCTGTGTTTATGTACAGTCACACTGTGTATGCTGGGATAGAAGAGAATATCAGCTTCTGGATGGCAGTGTTCCTCTGCCCTCAGAGCAAATTATCACCTCCTAAATCCTCCACCTCCTCACGGTTGGCTGTGACAAACTTTTCTTAGGGATCCTATAATGTCTTGACAAAATTCCCGGTTTCACTTGCTAGGTCCCAGCTTCTGTCCCTTGCATAGAAGATCTGACACAGATCTGGGAATTAACCGACTGCTGTCTCCACTTTGTCCCATTTCTGAGTAGCCCAACCAAGCACAATCTTGGCACCATCTCCCCCAAAGTTTTCTTGTCAGGCAGGGGTGCTCCCTGCTCAGTGTGTCATTACGCAGCACAGTGGGCCTCCTCTCCATGAGCTGCACACCCCAATTCTTGATAATCATTCACCTCTATCAGGATGAGGGTGAGGCCCTGTGTTGTGTTGGGCTTTCCTAAGTGGCTATTTCCTTTCTGAGGTGCTCCTCCACTGGTGTCCCAGTGTTTTTGGAGCCCTAGAAGAAGGATGAGGGTGTAGGAGCTTCTCTAGGAAGGACTTACATGCTGCCTGCAGAGAACCTGCCCATTATTTGTCAGGCAGCAGCACTGCTAGCTGTGAGAGCTGGTTTCTATGCCATAGGTGACATGATTCCACCTTCTGTAAGTGAGGAACAGCAGTAGGCAGAGCCTGGTGTGCAAAAAAACGGAGAGCGGATCCCCAAGGTTGAAACCTGTGAAGATCCTCAGGGTTTCTTCCTTGCAGGGATGCTGATGGTAACAGTTCTAAGCCAGGTCCTGATCCCGTTGCCTCAGCCTCCTTCACTGTCAGCCTGCTTCCCCACAGTCAAAGCATCACTTTGCCTTGAGTCCAGAGGTGTTCATGGGACTGACTCCACGCTGTAAGAGCCAGTCCAGCCCAGAGAAAGGCATGTGTGTGCACACATGTGCACATGTGTGTGCACACATGTGCACGTGTGTGTGCACGTGCTGGAGGATGAAGGAAAGACACATCACTGCTGCCATGAGTCCCTCCATGCTGGGACAATGCAGCAAATCAAGACAGAAAACGCTGTGAGAGGTGCTTAGGCACAGCAGAGACCTTTCCAGCTACTAGATGGAGCAGGCCCAGCAGTCTTCCAGCACGGCAACCATCCAAGCAGGAAAGACTAATGGCTCGGGCACAGAACTGGACAGGAAAAGGGGGATGACAGGCACAGGGGGTGAAGTCCCGTTCCTCTCCCCACCTCTTCCCTCCCTGTGCTTCTCTGCTGTACGGTCTTGTAATCAGTTCTGCTCAGTCTCTACTTCTGGGGGGAGCATTAGCCTCTAATGGTTTCTGCTCCCTCTTCCCATCACTCCAACAAGGCAGAAAAGAAAGGTCAGGGATACAGCTATCATCAGGCCCTTCTTTTGCCTGCGGTGGGGGTAAGGTTGGGTAGGAGGAACAAGCCATTTCTCTCCCAACAGTAGCCCCCCACTCCAAACCAGTGGGTGAAGTTTGCACAAGATGGACTGTTCTGTGGGAGGAAGAGGGCAAGGAAAGGGAACAAAGCATCCCACCTTCCTTCCTCCTTCCTTCTTCCTTGTCCTGCTGCATCTCCAGGAACGAGGGCTCGCAAAGTGACGCTAGCCCTGCTGGAGAAAAGCAGATTTAACGTTCTATTTGCATGATGATTTTACTGTATTTTTCTGAGCAAACACCTGTTGTGTATGTGCCAGTTTGTTGGAATTTAATCTCCTCCCCCAAAGTCTCTCCTGTCCTTGTCCCTGTTTTCCCTGCTCCTTTCATTCATCCCTGATGTGATTTTATGAGACACTCCTACCAGTTTGGGAGGGAACACATCCCAAAGAGAACCCAACCCAATCAGCCCCATAAAAAACATTCCTTCTTCTTTCCAGTGTCCCCCTCCTCTTGCCCCAGGTGTCGTCTCTCAGCTGCTTTTCAGGGTTGTGTGCGTGAAGGGGGATGTGTTATATACTAAAGGCCTCCTCTTTCTAGTGCTCATAATTTCTCCTAATTATTTAGAAGCAGGAGTGAGATCTATCAAGATAGATCTCATAAGAGAGATGGTCACTACCAACCCCATACCCTGGTTGCTTTTTCTCCAGATCTACAAGCAAAGCTATTCTTGGGGGAACAAGGAGTGCTTCAGCTGCAGGGAGAACCTCTGATACAGTGAAAGCTTGATGTGGAGCTGGTTACAATCACTAGAAGACCTCCCACCACCTTCCTCTCATTAATTGCAAGGAGCTCTGTATTAGGTCTGTCCTACCTCTCCTCTCTCATGGGTGGCCCTGGCAGAGGGCAGAGCATGATGAAACATTTAAGGCCTCTGTGATGGGAAAAAGCATGGAGAGACTTCCTGAAGTTTCTAAGCCCTCTGTGGGTTGGCTTTGGCAACAGTCCTTCACCCTTGCCTTCTCCCAGGGCAAAGTTGTTCCACAGGGCAGAACCAGGACCAGCCGCTTTCACACTTTATTTCTGGGTTGGTGACTTGACAGGGCAAACAGGGATTTAGTTCACCTCACTGGAAAGTGTGGAGGGTGAGGAATGACATTGGGGGCTGACTTGCCCTCTTCTCCCAGGAAGAAGCTTCGAATGGAGGGCCTGGGGTGGGTTCCTACAGCCAGGAGAGTGAAGGTTGGGGCCTAGGTGTGCTGTTCCATGAGGCAGAGCTCTTCCCCATCTCTGCCAGTGCCATGTTTTCCTCTCCCCCGCCCCACTCTTCCATGCTGAATAAATCCCTCCCGAGGCAGGTGTGAAATATTCATGACTGACAAATGAAGATTTATGTCGGGCTGAGGAGGCCTCTGTGTGTTTGCAATGCTAATCAGCCTGCCTTCCTGGAGGAGGCTCTGCCAGGCAGGCTTGGGGGAGGGAGTGGGAGATGCAGGAGGGCAGGGGGAAAAGCAGCTGTAAAAGAGAGAGGAGAGGCAGACACAGAAGTGCTGAGGAAGGTGTGGTGGGGCCAAGGAATAGGGAGGCAAAGGGGGATAGGTAGAGGGAGATGCAGAGGGTGGAGAAGAGGGGCAGGCTGGAAAGACCAGGGGAAGAGATGGCTGCACTGGGAAGAATGGGACAGTAAAGGGAGAAAGGGACCAGCGAGAGAAAGGGTTGAGTGAAGGGGTGGAGGCTCTCTGAGAGGGGGTGTGGAGTAAGTCAGCAGTGCCTGAAGAAAAAAAGCTGGACAGACTTCATGATGAGCTGTGGCCCCTCTCTGTAGGGCTGAGCTCAGCGCTACAGGGCGGGCATCTGCCACACGGGCAGGAGCTGGACCCAAGGCCTCGAAAGCACATTTGCCATGCTCGTTGCTGACTGGAAAGCTCAGCTGCATCTGGAAGGACACACCACCTCCAGGAACCTGGAGAACAAGCCTTCCACCACCACCACCACCTCCTTCAGCACAAGCCGCACGCAAGAAGAGCCTCATGGAGGCAAGTCCTCTTGCTGGAGCCAGCCTGCTGCTGTCACACCACCTGTGCAGGAGAGAGCATCTGCAAGGTGGCTTGGTGTGAGACGACACTGAGTGCCACCCTCCACCATGCTACAGGGGTCTCTTGTAGGGCTGGTGGAGCCTGTCCCGCCTCAGCTGCCCCCACCTGCCCTGGCTGAGGCAGGTGTTTTTAGGTCTTTCCCTGAAGAAGGGGCAGAAAGGGGCATCTGTTGCCTCCCCTCTACACACGCACGCACTCCTGCACCCCATCCCTCCAGACACTTTGGCCTTGTACTGTGAGGGGTGTTCTTGGTCTGCCTCCTCTCGGCTTCCCCTGCCGCGCGCTGCAGAGAGACATCTCTGCGGAGAGACATCTCTGCGGAGAGACATTGTCTCCGTACCACTCCCTGCACAGCACCACCAGGGCAGCTCCCTGCAGGGCCACCCCAACCCACCACCCCCATCCCTGGGTGGAGAGAGGGCAATCTCTGCCCGGTTTCTCCTTCTCCCACTGGGTGGGCACTTCCTTTCCTACTTGCCCTGCCAGGAGGCAAATCTCTCCTTCTCCCACTTACGGTCCCCTCCTCTGTCTGCCCCATCCTCACGCGTTTGGCTTGACCTTTGCCTCCCCTGTAACTACCACCGCCACTGTGAGGCCTTGCTCTTGGGTGTCCTGTCCCCATCGCCTCCACCTTCCCTGGGGGGAAGAGGAAGAGGCTGACTGGGCCAGGTCAGACCCTCCAGGGCTGGTTCCGCTGGTCCATCCGCAAGCACAGCACCCGGGGCGAGGGGGTGGGAAGGGACAGGCAGCTGCTGGGCATGGAGCCGGGGGTATCAGCCCTTGAATGTAAGGAAGGGCCTGGGAGGCAGCTGCTGGGACCGGCTCCTTGTGGCCTCTTTGGTGTTTCTCCTTCCGTAACAACCCTGTGACCCCCCCTGGTTGTGTATGGACAAATTTGAGTTGGAGCTATGTTCTTTTCTTCTTCTTTTTTTTTCTTCTTCCTTTCGGTTTCTATTTCTTCCTCTTTCTTTTCTCTCTTTTTTCTTTTGTTTCTTTCTTTTTTCTTTCTTTTCCTGTTTTAAAACTGAATGGCACGAAATTGTTTTTCCTCAACTCGGAGATTCCTGTATGGATAAAATCAATTTCTATATTTGCAATAAATTTCTTATTTAAAAAAAAAAAAAAGAAAAAAAAAACAACAAAAAACCCCAAAACAACAAACAAAAAATACGAAAAGCTGCTTCTGAGTCCATTTGTCCCATCCTTGTCTTGCAGAAGAGATGGGTGAGAGGGGATGGGAGGGAACAGGGTAGGGGGGAAACTGAAAAAGGTGGGACAGGGCACAGGAGAAGGATTGTGGATTCTCTCAGGCACCCGGTGATCATCTGCTC
Source organism: Pampusana beccarii (assembly GCA_013399365.1). Lineage (NCBI taxonomy): Eukaryota > Metazoa > Chordata > Aves > Columbiformes > Columbidae > Pampusana > Pampusana beccarii. Next base: position 63,932 of record VWYH01007876.1, read on the forward strand.
CCCCCAAACACACTGTTTCTCTGCTCTTGGATATTGCCTTGTTTGGACATATCCCCATTTTTTACAGAGTCCTCAGTCCTGCTGTGATACTGGTCCCCTGCTGAACTGATCAGCACCCAGTTCATGACCCATTCTGGGCATACATGAAGCACTGCCTGGGTGTAGGGCAGCCCTTCCTCGCCCATCACCTACACAACAAATGCTCAGCTGGTGGTGAGAAGTATTTTCTGCCCAAGCTCCAGAGATCTCTGGAGGAAGGTGGTCCAAGCCAGGTGATGTGGGCATGAGTAGTGACTGAGCAATCTGTAGCCTAATCCACCAGCAGATATCCTGATCTCAGCTCTTCCTAAGCATCAATATTTAAAGTCAAGAATACAGGCAGCAAATCCGTGGCCATTGGTGCATTTATACACATAATTAGGCCAATTTGTGCACGGTGACATAGCAGCCATTCCCCCGCATGTCTTGTCTCATCTCCCCCTCCTGTTTTTTCTCATTTCTGGGTTCTCCGAGAGTGGTACTGCTGCTTGGCTCAGAGGGTTTCTTCTTGTACCTTTGCACTTTCAGCTTTGATCAGACAGATCTAAGTGTGGCTTCTGAGCTTCCTTCTTGGGTGTGCTGAGTTCACAGCCTCTGCTCCTAGTGAAGGGAGAGGCAGGAATAAACGGCCTTGGGGGCTGTGAATATGGAGACAACAGTGACTTTCAGCTCCTGGATAAATATGCCACAGTAGCTGACGACTCTTATTGATGCTTGAATTGATTTTAGAGCAGCCTTGGGGGCAGATGCTACTACAGGCAGATGCTTCACTGTCTGACGCATTCTTCCTTGGACTTGAGAAGAATTATTAAGTGTGGGAAGTAATGGTGCTGGGCTCTGAGGGATGGACAGTGGTGCACAACAGAGAAGTTCTGCTGTGTTAATGAGAGCTTCAGGTGCATGGTAGAAAGCTGGATCTTTGGGTCAAGGTGGTGTTCCTGGCATCTGCATCTCTGCAGTGCAGGGATATGGGTGTTCTGAGACAGGAAATCTCAAACCTTGGGAGGAATTAATGCATAAATTATAAAGAGGTGTAATCTAATCAGTAGAGTGCCCCCATGCTGTTTATTTTGTTGCTGAATTCAATTTTGTCTCCGCAGCCCCTGAATTTCATCTGGTTGCTCTGCCACAGGGATGAGAAAGGACAAGATGTATCTGCAAATGCTGCCTGGGGGGAGCAGGAAGCTTTGGGATGGGGAGACTCTCAGGGCTGAACTCATCACCAGTGTCCTGAAGCTGGGCGAGGACTGCTGGGCTGGGAGGACACAGCGACATTGTAGTCAGTCCTCCGGGCCGAAATGATCTGTAATGAAAGGGTTAATCAGTGCTTGTATTTAAGCAGCATTTGGCTGATTCCAGAGACCTTGGGAGTCCTCTGCTTTGCACAGGGTCATGTGAACCCATGTGTGTCTGCAGAAGGGATGAGGTGTGAGCTGCACCTGAGAGTCTGCGTTGTTCTCTCAAGTGCCTCTGGATATGACTGTGTCCAACTGATGCAGTCCCTGCAGCAAACCACACTGACCTCTGCCCCTAGAACATGCTTGGAAGACCGTGAGAGCTGTGTCGTGGAGAGGGAGGAAGGCCCAGCCCTGTGTTGAGAGCAGTGAAGTGGATGCAGCAGACAGTGTGAGAGAGGGGGTCACCTGGGTGGCTGGTGTGAACTGGCTTACTAAGCAAAACCATCATGGAGAACAGTGCAGCTTTGCATAGCCTCACATTTTAGGCTGGCTGCAGACTCAGGAAGACCATTTTGTGTTGTCTTGTGGCTGGTTCATGCTGATGTGGCTCTTTCTCACTCCCATGAAGTTCGGTGACTTACCCAAGCCATCATTTGCTGCAGCACAGGAAGAAATGACTTAGCCACAGAGCCTTTTGCTGGAAATAATATGGGACAGTTGAGGTCTCTTTGGGTACGAGTGTGTGTGCATGTGCACATGTGTTGTGAAACAGGCAGGCAAGTGGGCAACATTGCCCTCTTCTGGACAGACTGTCAGGACTGGAAGAGCACCTGTGGTGGAACTGCAGCCTCGCAGATGATCCTGTTCACACTGTAAAGGTAACATTCTTTCTGAGCCATGATTTCCTATCCAAATCCTGGTGGCTTCTGCAATAGCCAGGTCAGATTAGGGGATACCACTGCTCTATGGAGCTCCAGAGCCTGGGGACCCTGACCAATCATGACTCTTCAGGGTCAGGCCAAGCCTGACAGAGCAAAGTGAGGAATCTCTCCCCTCCAGATAATGTTGGTTCCAATGGAGCCAGTAATCAACAGCTCTGAAGACTGGTGAGGAAATGGATGAGGGTGTGAGGGTCACACTGCTGACATTTGTCCCAAGGGCTGTCCCTTAAGGAGAGGACAGCAGTGCAGGCTAGGGAATGGTCAGGACAGCATCTTTCCCCAGGTCTTGGATGCACTTTCAGAACACAAAGGTGTGTGTCACACAGAGCTGGAGGACAGACAGATCTGCACAGAGCCCAGGGGGTTTGGGAGTGTGAGTGCACAGGCCACACCTGTCCTTGTCAGGGGAGCAGAGGATGTCACTAAACAACCTGTACATCTCCTTTCTCACCTTTGGAGGAAACACAGAGTGAGAGAAGGCAAACCTGAGCAGCCTGAGTGAAAGATTCAGGAGTGAAAGGCTAAGAGAGACGGAAGGAGGACTCAAATACACAAGGAACAGGTTCACATGCACAGTTAAGATGATAGATTGATTAGTATCACTGGTGCTGCAGTATATACGCAAACTCAAGGTTCTGCAACAGGTTTGGTGGGACTATGGCAGAGTGCAGAACTGCTCTGTTCCTTGGTTTCCCAAATATCCAACAGGGATCTGTGTCTTCCCTTCCCTCATCAGGCTCCCTGGGACAGAGTCTGTCTCTCACAATGCAGTTATGTGATACCTCTTGCAGTGGGATTGCCAGACTACTCAGGGACAGATGGTAGACTTGCATCCTCAAAAGAAGAGGGAACAACATCAAAAGTGATTCCGAGGAGTTGTGTTCATGACTCCTACTAAACAGGGCAGAAACAAGCAGGGGCCCAACCGATGTTACTGTGGAAAATGGATCAAAAGTCTCATCACTTTATAAAAAATAAACACTTTAAAAAAGAAAAGCATTCAACTCCTTCTCTCTGTATATGTCACCAGAAAGGGCGTCATTAAGAATTCATTGCAACTTCTGCACCCAATTTTCCAGCCCAGTGCCTTGTCCCGCTTGTCTTGCTCCAGCTCCAAAGACAGTGGAGGCTCTGCCGTGAGTATCGAGGGACAAATAGAACCTGAATAACAAGGTGGAGGTTCAAAAAAGGGTGGAGGGACCTGAGGAGCCCTGACATGAGTTGCCTGTAGGAGGGAGAAGCACAGCCAGGGGGAAACATGAGGTAGAGCAAGGCTTGCCCGCAGACTAGTGAGCAAATAGCAGAAACCTGCCCCAGCTGCCTGCTGTTACCTGCTCACACAGGCCTGGGGATTTCCCTCTACTCTGCTCCTGCCCTTCTTGAACATCTGGAGTTTATCCAGAGGTGGGTTTAAAGGTGGGGCTGACCGGGGATTCCTAACAGCCAAAAATGGCCTGCGCACTGTTGAACCAAGGTCTTGAGCTGCAGGATAGTGATGCAGCTGACAACAATGGCCAAGCCAAGCAAAACTACATTGTAGGGTGGATTCATCAGGATGAGGAGGTGCTAGGCCTAGCAGATTAAAGCTATAAAGGCTGAAGTGGCTGTACCTGTTGTGTATGAGTGCCTTCAGTCAAAGCAAACCAGCTGGTTAGTGTCATGACATTTCCTTGTCTGGAGAAAGAGAGTTTCATTCTGGGCTTTGCTCAGATTGGGCATTGGGCCAGAAGATACGTAAAATCCCAGCTTTAATCTCCTTCTGGTAAGGTGGGTAGAGAGCTGTTGCCTCTGTTGCCCTGCAGTACCATTTCTGCCTCTATCTTGTGTCACTATCATCCATCAGTCTTCCTGCCCATGACACCTGTTTCTCTTTCTCTCTGCTTCTCAAGTGGCAGCCAGGGAGATAATTGGTATTTTTGACGTTGTCTGTTGAGCATTTTGTGACAGGAGCTGCCAGGACAAAGCAGTGAATTAGATAATTAGGGTTAATTAGAGGCTTTTCAGGGCTATGTTACTGTACTCCATAAGGACTGTGCCCTCCTTTCAGGGCCACTGTAGGGAAGAGTGCCTTTGGAGGAGAGGAGTAAGGAGGTGTCTACGACATTGATGGTGGTTATGGTGGCCAGGAAAAGGGTGTTCTGCCTCCTTCGTGGCATTGGAGGTGCTGGGTCCTCATAAAAGTGAGAAACAAGGCTGGATACAGACTGCAGTGGAGCAGCGGGGAGAAACGATGGTGGAGAAAATGTAACTGAGGGGAGAGAGCCAGTTCTCAGCACCAGCTAATGGGAGTCTGGCTTTTGCTCAGCAAAAGCAGTGGCTCTCTAAAACCCAAAAGGTAAAAAGAAGCCCTGAGAAGGCAGATCAACCTGAGCTGGTCCTGAGGTTTAATGACTGATGCAATCGAGGTGGAGGGTTTTTAAACTGCCATGGAGCTGTGGTCTGATGCTGGAGGAGGAGCTGGGCAGCAGATCCCTCACTGGTCCTCATTCCTCCCTCCACTGCTGCAGGAAGCTGTGCTGGAAGGTTGAGCTTGCCAGGGCAATATCCATAGACACCGAGCAGCCAGTCGTCCAAAGCACTGCCAGAACAGGACACGGGTTCTCCTCTCACATCTGCTTTATCTTCTAGGCCACCACCTCTCTCCTCCTTCCCTGGATACAGTGTTTTCCTCACAGTTGCCTCTCACTGCTCCCTTCACACTTCTCCTTTTTCTTGTCCTTGTTTTCTGTTCTCCACCTTCCTTCACTGTCCCTCACCTCTCTGTTTCTTAGGGAATCATGACTTCCTCCATCTCTCTGCTCTTTCCCTTTTCTGATGCTTTCACTCACCTCTAGCATCTGTTGTCCTTTTTCCCTTTCTCCACTTCTTTCCCTCCATTCACCCTCTTCTGTCTTCTCCCATATCCACGTATTTTCTTCTCTCATATAATATCTGATATAATTCCTCACATCTTGAGTCATCAAAACCTGCAAGAAGTAGTTTCCCACAGGGAAGCAGAATGTGATTTTTTTTTTTTCACCAAAAATTAAATATTGACCATATGGGGTGGAAAAAACCCGACAAACTAGGCAAAAAAAAAAAAAAAAAAAAAAAAAAAAAAAGAAAAAAAAAAAAAAAAAAAANTGCTCAGAAAGAAATGAAGAAAGGCAAAACTTGTCTGAGCAAGTATTCACCACTGAGTTTTGAGCATTTTTGCATCACTGTGTTGCTAAACGTCCTGGTAAGATCCTCAGCAAGCCATGCACTGAACTGAGGCCAACCTAGACTATGCTGGCACTGACAGAAGGTGGAATCTGGGATGCAGCTGACATACAGTCAGTGTGTGAAACAAACTTACACACGCATAGACACACACACACAGAGGAAAAGGGAAATGCAGCCCACCGAGCAGTTGGATATTCTCTGATTCAGTCACTTTGGAGGTGATGCCTCTGACCAAACCACCCCAGTTGTGACTTTTCCAGAAGTGGCCTTGATTATGGCACAGTGAGGGAAGGGGTTGACTGATGCTATACCAGTGCCATACCATCAGAATTAGGAATGTGGTGAACACTCAAAGCATCCCTGGAAAGTACTTCCATAAGGGATCAGGCACTTGCCTCTACAGATGGTCCTGTCAGGTCCACAAGTCCCTCCTGGTTCCTTACTGAATCTTCTAACTGTAACCAACTTCTCTCACACCTTGATCCCAGAGATGACCTACTGCAGTGTCTGGGCATCACCCACAAGCTGGAATTTCTTAACAAAGACCACAGTACAAAGGAAGCCAAATAGATTTGGGCAGGGGCACCACCTCAGGAATGACTGAAGCAGGGAAAGTAATATGTCCTTACAAGCAGGGGACAGACCCAGCACCACTATGTGTTCTAAGCAGGGCAAAGAAGAGTTTCAATCAACACATAATAGCTCAGTCAGAGACTAGCTTTGTTGACCAGAGAAAGAAAATCTCAATGAATTCCTCAGGCCTTTGTGTTGCAGTGATCTGTTAAACAAACCATATCTTTGTGTACAGCAGGCACAGTCTTAATACCATGTGATTCCAGTATTTTTAGCAGCTTTTTCACGGATAGGGTAACCAGAACTTTTTCTTGCTTCATTTACAGGAGCCCTGAAGCCAGACTCCAAAGATTCCTCGTAAATAGGAAGATATTAGGTGAAAATCAAGGTCTCTGAGTGCAGCAGTGAGAGACCCAAGATGTCCGATCAAAATAAAAATGTCTTGGGTTCTAGCTGAACCAGCTGTTCTACAGCTGAGTCTTCAGCTAATTCACTGCACACCTCTGTTGGGATCCATTAAGCTGAACAGAGGGTGGAGAGGGTGGCATCTGCTTTGCTAGTGCTCGACACAGCACTTTGTGTGATGGTGATGGGACAGTGTTGGACCTTGAGCAGAGAGAGGCTGCAAACCAACAGCAGATTGGGGAATGGACGATGGCAGGGTGGTAACAGTGAAGTGTGCCTCCTAGCAGAGACCTTGTGAATTCTGCAGAGCACTAGCTCTCCTTTACCAGGAAATCACAGCCCAAGCTGAGCGGTATGGTCTGGGACATAGAGTGTCCAAGCAATGTAGAGGCTCTGCCTGTGCTGCCAACTTGTGATGTTCTGGGGTCAGATCCTACCATGATCAGGCTCTGCAGCTGCAGCAGGGCTCCTCTGGTGTGTGATGGGGAACATGCGCTCCCCACCTGCTGTTATAAATGAAGGAGGCCGATGAGGAGGAAAGGATTCCCCTTACGGGCCAACTCCTCTCAGCTTCTGGTGACACCACCTGGAACAACCTGGCCAGAAGAGATTCTTCGCATCTGCACCAAAGTTCCTTGGACAGCACACATCCAGGGGGTTCTTACCAGCAACATTCTCTGCAGAAAGATGTCAGGGTTTCTCATCCTCTCTGTATGATCGTCACCGGGTGACCATCAGGCAGATGGGGTAAATTTATGTTCTCAGGGAACATGACCTTTCTTCCAAATTAAAGAAATATTTTGTGGAACAGCAGCAGAAAAATTGCCATATCAGCATCAATCAAAGCTGTCTGCATCTTCTCCAATAAGGCTCCTAAAATCACAAATGCTCTGAAGAACGCAAGCAGGGCAAAAATATTGACTGTTCCTTGCAATGTGAGAACATCAAGTATCCTTGAATGATCAGGCATCATGTTTAAGAGAAAATCATAGTACAGAAATAACTTGTAAAACTCCTTGCCAAAATGTTTTAACCGAGTCTCCAGAAGTCTTTAAACAGCTGATGGCCAGTATCAGGGAAAAGAAAACAGGGAAGGCTCAGACAGCCAGCTAGTCCCGGACATCATCAGAGACAGAACACAGGGACAGACAGACCTTCATGCTGATCCAGTACTTCCATTCTTCTGCATTTTTGCACATCTTATTCAACCTCTGTCAGCCTTGTACCAAGGTCTACACAGCAAGGCTGCTGCAGTGGTTGGAGATGTCAGGTAACACTTAGCCTGATGCTAAGATCATCTGACAGACCTGACAGGAAAACAGCTGCATCTGAAGCTTCCCGACATTGCAGCAGTGAGTCTCACAGTTTCAGAACAGAGTTTCTGCAGCTGCTGTTGACGGTTCTCCCTGCACACAGCAAGTGCTTGTGTAACATTCAGGCCTTGTAACTATTTGGCATCGACTGAAAGGGCAAGTAGGATGCTCAGGTAGAAAAAAACCTGAAATGCAAATAGCAGCAATCAGATGGATGAACAGGAGAGACAATTATACTTAGCTGGTGCTTATCATCAAATAAAACCATGTGAGTGAAGACAGCCCAGGAGACAAGCTTGCCTTGGGCACCAGAGTCTTTACAATAACCCTGGTCAGCACCTTGGTAGGTGTTGTGACTGAGGCCAGGCACATCAGATGACGTGACAGAGGGAGAGCCATGGTACCAGGGCGGTGGAATCCTCCTAGTAGCAAAATCTGCCTCATTATAAGAATGCTGATCTCAGCGATTGCTGACACAGGGGCGTGTGTGGGGAGTGGTAGGATAGAAGAAATCAGCGGTTTATTGGTGAAAATACACAAGGAAGAAGCTGAAACATATGGCCTCAAGACCTAAAGTCCCTTCTGAACCAAGATAGGTCCTGAGCCAGAAACATCCCTGTGGGAATGATCCTGGGAGACATAAGTCTGTGCTAGATGTGCTAATGACCTTGTTTGCAGTCAGCTTCACATCCTTTCTTGAGCAGATGGTAAGTACGCTCTGAACTACTTGCCCGTGGGACACACTGCTGAGCATCTCTGAGTGAGCTTCCAGGTGAGTTCCCCATGACTGTTCAGAACCTTAAAACCAACAAAAATGCAAAAGTATATAAGTGCCAAAGGAAGACCTGGGAAAATGTGGGCCCACTGCTAAATGGGGCAGGTGCCCTGGTGGCAGAGGACGTGGAAAAGACTGAGGTACTGATTGCTTTCTTCAGCTCAGTCTTTATTAGCGAGACTGGCCTTTGGAAATGCCATGTCCCAGAGACCAGGAGAAAATATGGAACAACTTAGCCTTGGTAGAAGAGGATCAGAGAATACTTAGGCAAACTGGGCATATATAAGTCCGTGGCCCATGATGGGATGCACCCAGCAGTGCTAAGGAAGCTGGCTGATGTCATTTCAAGGTCACTCTCAGTAATCTTTGAACAGTCACGGTGGCTGGAGAAGTGCCTCAGGACTGGAGGAATGTAAATGTCACCACGGAAAGTCTAAATCTATATGAAGTCACGGGAAGGTTCATGCCAGCCAACTGGTAAGGATGGAACTGAAATGCCTCTGTCTTCTTAGACACATGCACATCTAGGAGGAGTGATGCTTCTGTGAGGAATCTGTGCATTTCTGATTCCTCCAAAGTTGGAACAATGTTGGTGAGGCAAGGTTTATGGAGGGACATAAATGTCTTTTTTTTTGGACAAGCCAAATTTAATGTTCTTGAGGCCTGCTGCATTTATCTCCTGCAGACGTGCTTGTGTGCCTGACACTCTGTTTATTTCTTTCTGCTTGTACCATGGCTGATTGTTCTCTACAAACATTGCCACTCTTACAGTCTTCAGGCATCACACTTTGAACAGCACTGCTGTTAAAATATGAATTCCTGTTTTCACAAAGACCTAGCTGTAAAAACAACATACCCTAAACTGATTGGTGAGCTAGGAAGAAAAGTAAGAAGACAATGAAGGAAATATTTGATGATCTAGTTGCATACCCACTGTGATAAAGTTCATGGAATAAGGAAGAAGAGGATCAGCTGCTCTTCCATGTATTTGAACTGCAGTTCAACAGTTAGTGTTTCAGAGCTGATCTTTACTACTGTATAGCTTGTTTTCACATCAAGCTCACCTGGTGCTCAGCTTGACTCATGTGAACCTGCCACGTGCCAGAAGCAGCACTTTCTGACAGGTAACACAGCTAAACAGTGTAGGGTCTAAAGCAAAACCCTCATGCCGCTGCAAATGAAGGCATGTCTGGTGAATTCTAGGAACATGTTTCTTGCTTAGCCATGATGGTTTGAGCTCCTCCTGGAAGAAAGGGATCTGAGCCCTGAGAAAAGAAAATAGTAGTAATATAGAAAAAAAAAAAAAAAAAGATGGGTAGGGACCGAGATCCTGCGAACAGAATGAATAAGACAGAGCCTTCTTCCCTGTGCCAGAAAGAGAAAGAGGCAGAAGACGTGTATGCGAGTATGAGTGTGAGGGAGAGAGACAGCGTGTGTGAAACAGGCACTGTGTGAGGGAGAGGCATCCTATACAATGTATGAGACATGTATCCTATAGCCTTTGTGTTTGTGTTAGAGCTTGTGTGTGCCAGACAGACTATGTGAGAGAGCCCCAGACAGCTACAGCCTGCGTGAGGGCGGGAGCGTGTGAGGCAGGCAGAAGGAGAGAGGTGAGCTGGAGCGGAGCCTCCCTAACCCCTCTCTGTGTTTGAGGACACTTTGGGGGCTTGGAGTTGTGGTGGGCTGGCACATTTCAGGTGGGGATGGGGAGTCCTAAGAGCCATGTGCTGAGCCACCTGGAGTACTGCGTCCAGTTCTGGAGCCCTCAGTACAGGAAAGACATGGACCTGTTGGAGAAGGTGCAGGCCACAAAAATGATCAGAGGGCTGGAACACCTCTCCTATGAGGACAGGCTGAGAGAGTTGGGGTTGTTCAGTCCGGAGAAGACAAGGCTCCTGGGAGACCTTATTGTGGCCTTTCAGTACTTAAAAGGGGCCTATAAGAAAGACAGGGACAGACTTTTTAACAGGACGTGTTGTGATAGGACAAGAGGTCATGGTTTTAAAGTAAAGGAGGGGAAATTCAGGCTGGACATGAGGAAGAAATTTTTACGACGAGAGTGGTAAAACACCGGCAAAGTTTGACCAGAGAGGTGGTAGATGCCCCATCCCTGGAAACATCCAAGGGCGGGCTGGACGGGGCTCTGAGCTACCTGATCTAGTTGAAGATGTCCCTGCTCATTGCAGGGGGGGTGGACTAGGTGACCTTCGAAGGTCCCTTCCAATCCAAACTATTCTATGATTCTATGACCTTTCTGGCTCATGTCAATGATGCCAGGGGGAGCTGGGGAGTTGCAGCAACCTCCTGTCTGTACACAAGCTGTACCTGTTATGGTGCTTGTCCTCCATCCCCGCCAAGTCCACACCACCACCTGGCTGATCTGCATCCTGAGGATGGGAACAAGGGAGAATGGGGTGAATCAATAAATCTTTTCCCTTCTTTGTACACCGGGAAGCCAAAGAGAGCTTGTCCAAAGGCCCTGATGGACAGCAGCTGCTCTCCTGCTCGAACAGCTAGTCCTGCTGCCTCTGTGTTCACGTTGTTTGTGACCAGAGCAGGAAGCAGATGGCCTTCCTCTTGCTTGCAGGAGGCTGCTCTACATAGCCAAACGGGCAGCACAACAGAGCCAGGTCCTGCAGCTGGCCAGACCCAGTACTGTCTCACCACAAACTACTAGTATCGGGGAGACGTGAACACCGTGTCCCTTCCAAGCACCTGAATACATCAGCTAACCTGCTCCTGCTGCCTCTGCAGAGAGGACCATCTACCATCTGATGCTCAGAGACAGCTTAGTTTTGGTCAGAGCTCAATGACAGATTTGTTCCAAGCCCTGCCAGGGTGAGGGAAACAGAAATGTGGTGGCAACACAAAGGTTTCTGCAGTGCTCGTGCACTGTGAAATGCAGCTCAGCTCTCTGCCAGCTGGAGGGACAGCAGCATGAGCCAGGCGCTGGGAACAGCCCTCTGCATTCAAATGTCTGCCCTCAGCAGGGGGGAAAGGTTGGAATAAAAGTATCCCAGCAAGGCTCTGGAGATGGGCGATGGCACCACTGCTGCAGGCCCTCAGGGATCTTAGGGGTGAGATTCTGGTTCCCAGAGCCATTTTTGGTGTGCTGGAGTATCCAAAACGTTTACTCAGTGCTGGCAAATACCACACAGGACCAGTTGGAGATGTTCTGGAAGAGAAGCTGAAGATAGGTGGGTGACCTTGCACTGAAGAACAGTGTTTGGGCCTCTGACTCACACATTGACTGACATCATCAGTGCTAACCCTTAAAACCAGGGACAGCATCAGCACTGCAGATACACAGAGGTACCATGTGACATCATCCAGCAGATCTCTTCAACGCCTGGGTGCTGTCATCATCGTTAAGTCCTGGTGCAGGGCTGATGAACCTGTTCTTTTCTGGGGAGAGAGCAGGTCTTTCCAGTACCTTTTAGCTGGCCACAAATTCACACATACCTTAGCACACTGCACAGCAATAACACAAAGTGAGAACATCATGTGGATTACAGTGTTGGTTGGGAATATGGTTTGTGAGCTGTATCTTTGATTTGAGATTGTGATGACATATGCAGAGACCCTGGCCTGTGCCAGGGGCACCTCTTGTGTTGGCCAAGTGCAAGTCTTTCAAGCATTACAACTATCTGTGATATGTTCCAGGCCCCTGAGGTCTTGCAGGCCATATCCAGCCCATGGGCTTTAGGTCTCTCACCCTTACTCTAGACAAAACAATGAGGTAAGGTGTGACAGCCCTAAGAATGACCGCAAAGACAGACTATTTGCATGAGCTTTCTAAGGAAATTAAAACATCATGCTTTCGTTCTACATCAAGAGACCATAAGTAGCAACTTTTAATAAAAGGCAATAGTATCACCCGTGTGAGCCTCTAGAGACACTGAACAACGTCACCACCTTGTGTAGCAGTCAATTGCAAGGTCAGTTCTAGAGGCTAAAGACTGGTAAACCACTTGAGCACAGTGTAATGCCCATCTGACCACTCCTAATAACTAGCATGTCCCTGCAGGCACTAATGAACACTTGTGATTACCAAATCAGAGCTGGCTGGGGAATTTCAGCACATGCCTTCTCATTGTACTGCAGGGCAAGTGTCTGAATGCAGTTACCAGCAGGAGTGCCTCAGGAGAGAGTTACAATGCTAGATAAATGCCTGATTTCAAGCCTTCCAGAAATAGTCGGTCTATGTTACAGCCACGTGGCTGTTGCTCAGACCCAGAGAGCCATACCTCTCTGGAATTATACTTCTTCCATCCAAATGTGCATGTTGCCATTGTCTGCGGAGTGAAGGAGTCTTTCCTCATCACTGCTCCCACGAGAGAGAAAGCATATCCCTACCTGTCAGGCTGGGCTGTGTGTTTAATTCAGCTGGGTTGAGATCTTGATGAGCCTCTAGGGATGTGCAGATGCGTCTGGAGTGAAAGCTGTGCCTGAATCAGGTGAAGAAAAAGCAGGCTAGCTGTCTATATTCAATTCTGCATAGCATGCACGTGTGCACAAGGAGGTGAGGTGCTACTCTCAGTCCCACCAGGCTCCCCTCGAGCAGCCCAGCACTGCCCAGGGTTCTTGCTGTAGTACTGTGCCCTTCACAGCATCTCCCTCTCCTTGAGCCAGAAAGCGAGGCATGCCTTGAATGTTCCCCCGTGCACTTGCTCTGTGGTGCCCTGCTCCACTACTTCTCCCTCAGTCTGATGCCTCCTCCTTGGTCACACTCCCATGCCCATGACCTCTATCAGTATTACCTGTCCATCTCCATCAGCCTCTGAGAACAGAGACACAAACTGACAGGCACGAGCCATTCCTGATAGGAGGGAGAAGATAGTCCCCACAGCTCTCTCATCAAGAGGCCCCTCTAAAACCATCCTAATGAGGTTCTCCTTAGGGCCCCTGTCAGCTCTGCCTCTCTTCGCAGGCTCCTTTGACAGACGGATGTCAGTTCAGGGAGAGCTGTTTCATGTTCTTCATCTTAATGAAACTGATCCTCAGGCAGGCGCTGTCTCCTTTGCCTCTAGGAACCTGCGGTCTAGCAGTGTCAGGCCACTCTGTGCCTTGTCATACCGGTCCTAATTAGTGGCTGCCTCCCACTGCCTCTGAAGCCAACAGGGAAAACATCCCTCTGGCTGCAGTGGAGCAGGAGGTAGGGGATGGGAAAGTCAGTGTGAAGATAAATGGCAAGGATCTGGGTGAGCTCCTTCCCATCCTCTCTAGATATTACTGTCATCTCCTCTCTCCCCTCTGCTCATCCAAAGACAGAGATGGATGCGTAGCCAGCTCTATCTCTGCTCCCTGGCTACTCCTGACCTGTTGTGCACAGACAGGCTGCTTGCAGGGGAGAGAGAAAGAGTAGAGGTCCCCCTCCAGGCTGCTCACTTGCATGGAGATAGGTATGGAGAAGGGGTGAAACTAATGGGAGATGTACTGTAGGGTGAGAAGGCGTATATTACAGGATCCCTGCTCTAGACTTACGGCCAGGGACTGTCTTGCATCTTTTTTTATTCTAGTTGTTGGCTGAAGTTCAAGTTCCTGTTTTTGTTTTCCTTTAGGAGGCAAATTAATTGCAGATCTAGGAAGTTCTCCGGGGACATCCTCTGTTTCCCAAGGAAGTATAAAGTGCTGCCTTGGTAAGTCAAAAACTAGGAGACAATTTATTTGCTGACCAAAAATCTTTCTTCAGGCTGTTCTTAGTGCTTTTTTACTTTCTGTCTGTTATTTCATCCTTTTGTTTGACTGCACTGCTTTCGTTAGTCCTCTCTCAAACTCAGTTCTTCTCTCACATACTTTTTTGTTTTGGGAAGAGGTGTATGTCAATGTGGAGGCAATGACAACTAATGCTGCATACAGAAGGTTAATTGTGTCCTGGAACCATCTTAAAGAAAGGCAGGAGCTAAATCCATCTGATTAAAGGACATTCGATCAGTTTTTAGCAGAACTTATTCAAAATCCAGTCAGATTCTCCATCCTTATCCACGAGCAAATGCAGGCTCCCTAGCAATCGTTAAACCTGCAGCATCTCTTTTATTCATCCCTGTCAGACATGCACAGCCCTGTCCTGGATTCCCCCCTGCCGTCCCCGTGGGGATGCACGTGTGACTGTAGAGTCCAGCGTGTCTCTGTGCTCGTGTGCTGGAGCCCTTTGAAGTGATCGTTATATTGCTAATGCAGCACAATGAATAAGTATTATCTTTCCACGGCTTTCACTCTGATTTCTCTGGGATAAATGACAAATCCCGTTCCCTTTACAGCTTTTGAGGAGAGGTACAATGGGCCGCCTCACCCTGCTGCCCCATCTGTCAGGTCACTTTGGGCACATATAGGCTGCAAAAAGGCCAAATCTGACTATGTTTTGGGTACTGCTGGGCTGCTGTGGGTATTTCACGGCTGCAATCTGGACCGCTGGAGGGCTTTGGTAGCACTGCTCTATAAAAACCCCATTTTTCTAGAAGCTACTGGAAGACACAGATGGGTAAACATCTTGTGAAGCATGTAACATCACAAATACACGGTATAATGGAAGGTCTTTGGGTTCATTCAACTGAGATATGGTTAGCATAATGAATTTGAAATGATAATTGGAATACTTGGTGGCTTTTGCCTTTGAGCTTTGTTTGTATATCAGCTTCTTATTGTCAAACTTTCATCAGCCACAACTTCCTTTTTATTTTAGAGAAACACATTGTCCTGGTTTCAATTGGGTAGAGTTAATTTTCTTCCTAGTAGCTGGTATAGTGCTTTGTTTTGAATTTCGTTTTAGAAGAATGTTGATAATGCACTGATGTTTTGGTTGTTGTTAAACAATATTTATGCGAAGTCAAGGACTTTCAGCCAGAAGGCTGGAGATGCACAAGAAGCTGGGATAGGGCACAGCTAGGACAGCTGATCCAAACTGGCCGAAGGAATATTCCACACTATAGGACATCATGCTCAGTATATAAACTAGAGAAAAGCTAGCTGGGGGACCACTCCTCAGGAACTGGGTGGGTATCTGTTGTCGGGTGTATTGTGCATCACTTGTTCATATGTTTTCCCCCTCTCTGACCTATTATAGAATCACAGAATCATTTCAGTTGGAAGAGACTCTCAGGATCATCCAGTCCAACTGTAACCTAACTCAACTGTAGCACTAAACTACTAAACTGTCTTTATCTTAACCCACAAGGTTTAACTATTTTTTTTTTTTTCAGATTCTCTCCCACATCCCACTGGGGGTGGGGGTGAGCGAACCGCTGTGTGTGGTGTTTAGCTGCCTGTCAGGTCAGGCCACAACACACATATACTTGTAAACATAATTCTCAAGAACTCAGAATTGTCCCCTCTTCATCTGATACCAGTAATTGATTCTTTAAAGGAGAATAGCCATTGAGACACCTGGAAGCAAATTGCTAAGCTTAGCAAGGATGCTAGAGAAGGGAAGGGTAGAGGAGATTGCAAAACAATATCCATAGCTGCTATTTGGAGGAGATGGAGTGGAGTAGGGAGGGGGGTAGAGAGGAAAATGGTTGTCATTAAAGAAGCATCAAGTCATGGAACAGGGAGCTGCTGGCCCCTCTCTGTGGGGGCTATGCTTGGCTGGGCACTTTATTAACTGAAATAGAGAGAAAATGGAGAAGATTCAGGGCACAGCAGCAGATAGAGGGGCAAAGGAAGGCCTGACTGATGAGGGAAGATTAAGCACTAAATGTGTTTAGCTTTGCTAAGTGATGACTAAGAGGGTGCTTGATAACCATCTTTCCATCCGAGAGGCATGCGTAACTGTGCGTGTCTGTGTGTGTGTGTGGACATGCTTTAGGGCAGTGATGGGGACAAGGCGCTGCTGAAGAGCCAGACCCAGTGGTTACCTCACCCCTGCACAGGCTCAAGGGCAGGCAGAGTCACCTCGCAGCACCAAAGAGAGACCAGTTCTGCTGGGAGTCAGAGGAGCTAAAGGTCGTGGGTTTGGATCAGGTGGGAGATGGGATAGGATGCAGAATAAGGAAATCTCACTGCTCCATCTCTAGATACAGTGATCTCTCTTACCCTGCTCCTCCATTTTGCATGTTATCTTTTACCCTTTTGGGTTTAGTTGTTCTGCCTCACTTAGTCTCTCCATTTCAGCCTCTTCACCTTCCCCCGCATCCCTGACTTGTTTCTGTGTTCCTGTCTCCAGTCATGCTCACTTTGCTCCTGGTGTCTTCCTTCTGTTTCACATGCTCTTCTTCTCCTTGCTTTTCCTTTCTCTTGCCCATCTCCCTGTCTCTCTCCACATCCCCAACCCCCCACCTCCTTTCTCAGCAGGTAGATCTGCATCTGTGATTGAAGGTTCATTTCCTTTTCATTCTGTGGGTGACGAATTCTGACTTTGATAATCACTTGTGAAAAATCAAGAGAGAAACAAACAGCTCCAGTGGCACAGAAGCTGGATGTGATGTTCATGAGGACTGATGGCAGGCAGGGTGAGGGGTTGGAGGGTGCTGTACTGCATATGCAGATGTTCTTGTTTCATTCCTCTGCATGGGAGGGTGGAGAGGGGGTGTCAAAGGTGCTGAACAGATTTGGGGCGAATGAGAAATCTCTTCCTCAGGCAGTTTTGATACAAGTGAGCAAAGTGGATGCATTTCCTGAGCTCTGGCCTCCCATGGAAAACTGGAGTTCTGGAGCTTGACCTTCAGGTTGAGAGGGAAAGATGTTATACTAGTAGAGCCATATAGAGGTTTGACCACGTTGCGAGGTGTGGAACAATCGATGTTTGCCCATATTGCTGGCCCTAGCCTGATTTAATACACCCACCATGTGCTTAGACAGAGGCCCACTTTGCTGTTGCTGGTCCACCATGTTGAAGCAAGCATTTGGACAGGCCCTGCTCCATCCAAACTGTGTGACCATGGACCTGCTAAGTGTCCCCGTGCAGGTGACATCTCTTTCACAGAGCACCAGCAACCTGTTAGCAACTGCATGAGTGGTTCTGATGTGGACAGTAAGTGAGTCTGGTTGGTGTTCATAGGATTGACTTTGGCAGGGTTACGCTTCCACAGAGCTCGTGTTTGTGCTTACTAAGGAAATGGCTGTACATAGTGTGAGCCTTCTGTCTACCTTGCAGGAGCGGAGTCACTGCTGTCTACACAAAGTGGGAGCTCTCTGCGCCTCCTGGCACGGTGGTGCTCACAAAAGCAGAGTCATGGCGATGACACAGGGACTCTCTGATGCTCCCTGCTCCCCAGGGAGAACTTCTCTCAGGCATCAGTGTCAGACAGACCATCTAGGTTTGGTGGTATAGCACGGAGTGCCTCAGCAACATCAAATGGAAATACTTCTGCTTTGTTCTCTGTACATGTAGCCTATGTGGAGTCACCAGAAAGCCAGGAAGTTCTCAATGTGAATAAATCCGCTGCAGTAAAGTGCTCTTGTTTCTCCCACAGTGGCATCTCTTTTGCTTTTAGGCTCTGAGGCTTTCGAAAGCAGAGGTTCGCCATCTTTCTCTTGGTGAACAGGAAGGGTAAAGACTGTAGCATTAGGAGACCATGGCAGATACGCATTGAAAGGGGGCGCTGATCCACCTATCTGTCTTTTTGTTCTCGGCAGCTCAGTCCTTGCAGTCTCCAACTTGCAGGCCCCAATGGCATGGCAATGCTTGTATGCTCAACACTTATATTTCCGTCTGAGAAGATGTTCCCCTACGCTCTGGAGAAATCTTTCTTCCTGGGACACAGGGGAATGAGCAGTGGGGAAAGACAGATGGTAGGAAAGGGCAGACCTTGGGGCTAATTTGCACTGTTCCACCTTGACTTTTCTAAGGCTCCTCTCCAGTGCCATGAAATTCGGCATATAGAGAGGTGGGAGAACAAGAAAAGTGTTAGATAAAGAGAAAGAATTTGGGAAGAAAAGGCAGCACAGCTAAATGAGGTAGATGAAGGCAGATCTGTTAGGGAAATTACACATGCCAGCCACCATAACAGGGTTCAACTCTAGGTTTCTGCTGAATCAATAAGCCAAAAGAGATTATTCTATAAAGTCCTTTTTATTAATAGTGCTACAGCTGCAGCTGGGTGTCTCCAAAGAGGGACCTTGAACAAATAAGACCCTGGGCAATTATACCCTTAGAAGCTAAATCCTCCATCCCTCATGTGACAGTTCAGACCAGAAGTGATATTCAGATCTGGAGTCTTCCCATTCTTCACTGGGTCCTTTCCTTGTCTCTAGGCAGCCCCTTTCTTTCCTTATCTCTAAGGTTGCAGCTTCTGTTGATGCATGTATCTTCCCTCTGGCTTGAACCAGCTTTGAGACCTTCTTCCACTTAGCTAGGTAAAAGTTCAACATATCCAGGTGACAGTTCACAGCTTGCAGCCCAAGGCTTCAGCAAATTTAGCTACTAATGCTGAGCAAATTCTGCTAAGCAAGTTCTATATTACTATACAAAATCACACAACATCTGATGGGGGCTGGAGACGACTGTAGGGCTTGGGCTGCTAGGTGCAGGGAGCCATGGCCGAGCAGAACACAGAATTAAATGAAACATGGCCATGAGGAAGCAATGGGAGCAAAAGCTAGAGGGGCTAGAGACCAGCTCATCCTGCAAGGGAGACCACAGTTCCCTTGACTGAAGAGATCATGCCCTTGGCTCCCCTACCTCCCTCTCACCTTAACCAGGCTGCCTATACCTGCTGGACAGGTGCTGTCCAACTCTTCCAAGAGCAGCACACTTAACTGGGCCAAACCTCTCCAGCCCCTCTAGGACCAGACTAAGGGCAGGAATAACTACTTTGTTAAGGAATATATGTGTGCATTAGCACCTGGGACTGTAAGAGCCCCATATTTGATGGATCTCTGGAGCCCTGATGGGAAATACCAGAGCACAAAACAGACCCCGTAGAAGGCAGAGGCTGGGGGGACAGGAGTGGAAATGAAGGCTAGCTGATTGCACAGGTACCAGAGCTGTCCAGGCAGGGATCAGGGAGGAAGGAAGGGAGTGGGATAGGGGAAAAGGTAAGAAAGAAACAAACAAACAAACAAAAAGCTGTGTGCCTTTGTTCATTCTCCTTATTGATTTATTAATGACAAACTAGTAGCCTAGTCCCCCTCTCCAGTTTGCTGACTGCCTTGCGCTCTGCTTGGCAGCCTCCGCTGGTGCAGCCCTGCTACTGAGGGTGCCTGGGCAGGTGCTGGATGGGCTGCCCTGGCCATGTCGCTTTCCTTTGCTCCTCCAGCCTCCCTTTTTCATTCACCAATATGGTATTGATCTGCCTCAGTGAGAATTTCCATTTGTATTTCAACCTTGCCTGCAACACTGTCCCTGAGTCCCTGCAGCTCTGACGCATGCTTGCCTGCTCTCCCGAACGCTCTGCTTCCCTCAGCCCCTCCTTCTCCTCAGCCTCTTTGCCATTCCTCATCCACCCCCATGCTATCCTCTCCCTCTGACTGTCCCCCCCATGCTGCTACTCTCGTCTGTGCTCTCAGTCACTCCATCTTTCCCTGACACGTCTCGGCCCCTCTCCCTGTGCTCCCAATTAACACAGTCGCCAGTTTTAGCCAGGCAGCTGGCACATCCAAGTCTGCACAGTGAAAAGATGGGGGCTTCTGCTTCAGAGCAAAGCTGTGTACAGGCTCTCTGGTACCTGGGGCTGCTCTCACAAATGCTCAGCCTTTGGTCTTGCCTCACAGTGAACAAGTCACGGCCCCGGTTCCCAGGGATCACCAACAGGCAGAGTGACTCCCCGCCTGCCTGTTCACAGCTCCCCCCAGCTCTCCTAGGCAGTGAGAAGCCGACGTGTTGGGCATCCCTTGCTTGGGCTGGCTGCATAATTGGCGGAGCAGAGGATCCCACAGAGAACCTTAAGAATTGTAGATGTGGCATGTGTACTAAATCTGTGTTCCCCCAGATTAAGTAGGCTGGGCAGACTTGAAGTGTGGGCTCTTCAAGTGCACAGGCTATGAAATAACCCCTGGAGGATTAGTATGACCATTAGATTCCCAACACCCAGAGACTGGGGGTCAGAGTTCTGCAAGTCTCCTGCACAAGCAAGCCCTGCTCCTGTTGCCAAGAGAGCTGTTGCAGTGGTCCACCTTCTGCACCCAACGTTTGGATGGGCAAGCCATCCTCCAGTGGTGGCTCCCTGTTCTTTCATCCTTTCTCAGAGCTCCTGTTTCGCTCGCTGGGGAAGGATGCTCAGGGATTTAAACACGGCTGGGAAGCAGGTGTTGCCCTCATTAGAAGAGAAAATGTAGCACACAGAAAAAGACAGGAGGAGAGAAAGGGGAAGGGAGGTGAAAGCTGAATGTTCTCACTGTTGATAGGGAAAATTATCTTAGTTTTGGGAAGGGGTGGGGTCTTCCTGCCCTGCCTCTCTCTTCGTCAGGATTAGAGCAGCGAATGGTACAGGCAGGCAGAGCCTTGAGATGAAGGGGAGTGAATCAGGCTGTGCCATCTGAGCGCAGCACTGATACACATGGCCAAAGGGGATGGGGAGGCACCGACTCGGAAGGACACAGAGCTCCCTCACACAGCAGTACACGAGAGGCCTTTATTTCAGCAGACCTCCCTTCAAGCACCTGCAATGAAAGTTATATTCCAATGCTTCTCCCTCACCAACACATTAGGAGTCTCCCTATCACACTCCTGTTTGCATCCCAGGGGCAGCGGAGGACAGTGACTCTGGGAGCTATGTGGCAGAGGTGGTGAACTCTGCGTCTGCGATGTCCCAAGAGAGCAGAAGAGGGAGCAGCAATGGCCACCCAGAGCTTCTGTTGCACAGGACAAGGCTGAGTCAGAGGCTGGAAGTTAAAGGAGAGAGGAATAGTGGTCATGTTGGGAGTTGAATACCTAAATCACAGTGGGCTTTGTTTCGAAAGCCTCAGCCAAAACACCTCTGTAACTCTGAAAGGGACAGGGGATTTACAGACCTCTCCCTGTTTCCAAAGATTTTATATGGTAGTAACACAAAATTCCTGCTGTTCCACAGGCAGAGTTCACCTGCCATCCTGCATCCTTACCCCAACTCCCTGAATCTTGAGAGAAGGGTAACCTTGAAAAATGCCAAAGATGTAGAGGGTGTTCTTGTAATGCAAATTGGAGAGTAGGTGACTGGTCACATACAATGGGCCCTGGAAGCTGAAGAGAGGAGGATGGATCCCATCTGCAGACACCAAAACATAGCGAACCACCATTAACTCAAAAGGCGTGCAACTATCAAGCAGAGCTCCTGAACCTCTAGATTCCCTGTGCTCCCACACTCCAAGGCTACTCTTGTACAAGGGAACTTGCACCCACCCACCACAGAAGTACAGCAAAGCCAAAGGCGTGCTCAGCCACACAGGTCATAGCTGTCTAAACTAGGTATGCTGCTTTTCTGGCAATTCTTGGGTGGATTTACTTTGGCTCAGTCCTCAATTAAAGCTTGGCTTGGTTGAGATCCCAGTGATCTTCCTGGCTGCCTGGGCTGAGATCTGCAGTGAGTGGCTATACTCACCTCGTTGCTGGGGTGCCCCCAAGGAGCTTGTGTCCCCAACTAGCACGTGCCCATAAGAGGTGAGGAAGAAAACTTGACTTCATGAGTAAGCTTGGCACTTACTAAGCCCTGTGCCTGCAGGAAAAATTATCTGAAGAACAGAAGGGGATTTCCCTGGGGAACATAAAGAGGAAAAATGCAGTGGGAGCAAACTGGAGGCAATATTGTGTGGCAGGGGAACCTGAGAAGGTTGGGAATGGAAGGTAAAGGCAGAAGGCCACCATTGAGGAGCACTGGCAGAGCAGTGGATGGGGTTGCGGGATTGCAAGGAAAGGAGGATGGGGCGAAGGGGAGGAATGGAAGAGAGAGGTTCAGAGTAACAGTGAGGGTGAGGTAACTCAGAGTTTTCACACTTGGTGCTGTGCAGACACAGGTAACAGAGTAGAGTCTGAATGCCAAAAGATCTGATCCCAGAATGGAAGTAAAAAATGGATTTTCGATGGGTTGTTGGGTATTCTGCCGTTGTTTAGCACTTAGATCACCACAGGATAGGAAAGAACACCAAACCAGGCAGATATCTTTAGAAACCCTTTCTCTTTTACATCAGCACACTAGGCTGAGAAGGGATAAAACCAGGGAGCTACAAATAGGCTCTGAGGAAGGGCTCACCTGATCTCAGCACTGCAGCCTCCCACACTGGCTGCAGTGAGGTCAGAGTCCTGCTTTGGAACGATCTCCTGCCGTCTGCACTCTGATGCCCCAGGAGTCCCCTCCTCTCTCCTGGAGGAGAGAAGGTTATCACCCTGGATTCTCTCTTATTTTAGTGGTGGCCTTTTCTGAGAACTGCTATACTCATTACTCTTCTGGCCAACTCCAGCTTGGCATTGAGCTTCTCCAACATCTTGATAGGCTGTTGTTGGCACCACTGGCAACTGAGGAGGCACAACCATTCACATATGAACCCTCTGAGCCTCCTTGTCATTTCCCTTCTTTTGTCCTCTTCTGATTGAAGAGGCTCCAAGCCAAGCATTGCTGCTTCTAGGTCTCCCTAAACAGTGTGTCTGAACATTTCAGGCAGTAACCTGGAGAACACTTACTTTCTGATTAAAGAGGTGAGGCTCCATTAGTGGAGAGAGGGAGCAGAATGTGAGAGTGGGAGCCTGCCATCGGCAGAGTCCCCGTTCAGCACGTTAGACTGTCCCCTCTCTTGATGCCATTCATCAATTTAACCCAATACAACGTCTTGGTTTTAAGTGACTCCAGCATTAGAAACTCTGTCAGGTGTGAGATTTATGGGATGATGTGCGACAAAGCTGCTTTCTCTGCCAAGTCATGCATTGTGCTCTTTTTCTTTCTTTCCCAATATTTGTGGAGCTAGAAAATTGGGTCATCAGTGGTTCCTCCAACTGGTTTGTGAGACTGGAGAAAGGACCAGCATTCCTGCGCTGGACCGAACGAAAAGAAGTAGGCTGCAGAGATGCGGTCAGCGTGGGGCATGAGGGACCTAGAAAGACTCAGAGCAGCCTCAGGATGGTTTTTAAGAGTAATCTAGAGCGTTAGGTGTTCTTTACTTGCTCTCAAGCCCTCTTGCCTGTTACCTGTACCTATCTGCAAGGATGAACTTTATGCTGAGGCATCACCCTTTGGATCTCAGTAGGCTCGTAACTATTAGTATTTTCTCCCTTATTCACAGCATGTGGCTCACCAGTGCTGTCAAGAGCCTATTGGGAAGGAGAAACCAAGCAGTTTTCTGTGGTATCTGGCAACCTGCCTGGCTCTGGGGCTCCCAGAGTGACTAAGGCCAGGGATGCTGAAGAATGCTGTGGCAACAGTCGGGGATGACTGTAGTTCTGTCTCAGATTTCTTTGCCAAAAGATATCCAAAGGGCCAGTCCCAGCCACACTGGATGTGTCAGCTTTCACAGCATCCTGACTGGGTGCTCAGTGGGGCCATGGGGGGAAGGTGCTTGGGAAAAGGCAAGAAGGATGTGGTGGAGATCGGGAGGAAGAGGAGGAGCAATGGAAGATAGAAGGAAAGGCAGGCCCTGAGAAAAGAAGCAAGCATGTGAGGAGTGTGTATCAATAGCGCACGAACCGAGAAGCATGCAGCTCTCGAGTGCTTTGCTTTCCTGATGCTCTTATGCTTAATGCACTCTGTGCTTGTCCTCTTAGATCCCATTTCTGTCAGATTTAGCAGCGGCCCTGTTAGCCTCGCACTGGGTAACCAGTTTGTGGTGAAAACAGGAAGAGAGAAGCCCCCAACCACCCCTGGCAGAGCAGCTGTCACAACGGATCGCCTTCCAGCCCCTTGCCAGCTGCCCCCAGCACCGGCTGTCTTTGTGAGTTAAGAGCCTTCTCCTGAGCTGCTGAGAACTGCCACAGCTCGCCTGTATCATTCACAGCATCCACGAGCACTGAGCTGCTGTCCGGACATCGGGTGCCCTGCGGCTCCTTGGGCACTCAGCTGGTGCAGAAGGGAAGCAGCACATAGCTGCGCACACGCGTGCGCACACGCGCACACACACTTAGCTGCACAACTGTGCAAGGCTTGCACCTTGCAGGCACAAATCCAAGCTGCCACTTTGACAGGCTCACATTGAGGAACTGGGCACACAGGGTGGGTGGACATACACACACAGCCTGGGCACATAGGCAATGAGAGGTCTGTATGTATAGGGGTACTTGGGCACAAAGCTGTGTGTGCACAGTGGACAAAGATGTATTGGCTCATCACGAAGTGTCTTTCCCAACCCTCACATCCAGTCGCTGTAAGTACGGCTTGTTTTCTGTTGTGTGACATTGCGTCTCCCCCTGCCACATCGTGGTTTTTATCACCCACTCAATCAACTATATGAAATTGGCTGATTTGGCTTTCTCACTCCAAAAACCTCCTGCCACCTCTGTGTGCCCATGCACATGGCTCCATTCCCCTTCTATGCTCCCTGTCTCCCACCCTCTTGCCTTCAGCCAGGTGTGTGCCATGGATGCCAAGGCCTGGCTCCCCAGACCTGGAGCAGGCTTGTTCACTCTCTGCCAGCTAAATGCCCAATTCCTGAACTCATCTGAAAGAGTAAAGAATGCTTGTGTACTCCACTCCCCTCCCTGCCACACGCCCCTGCATCTCTCACCACACCTCATGGGGTCCGGCTGCTGCTCTGGGCTTTAAAGACGTTATTAACATTACAAAAAGGACTGTCACTTCACAGCAGCCAGGTGAAAAACAAGAAGTTGCTGCAATTAGGAATTTGTTAGGGAAGCCAGTGGGAGGCAGCACCCGTAGGGTGATGGAGAAGCAGTGGGATGCCCTTATCTGCCTGTCCCCTTCTCTCCTGCCCTCCCTTTTCTTCCACTTGTCTCTCTACCCTCTCCTCTTTTCCTTCCCAGTCTGTTTGCCTCCCTGCTGATGTCCTGCCGTGGCACTACCTGCCACGGGCAGCATCGCTGCACATTAATTAGGTCCTGTGTGGTTCTGTGGATGAATGCCGCTGTCAGCTGGAGCATAGCTCCAGCCTCCCCCACCTCCTCACACATAGGCCCCTGCTTCCTCCCCAACCCCTGGCAGTCAGAGCTGTCAGGAGATAATTTATCCATAATGGCCCTCTGTGGTAAGAAATTTTTGGTTATGGGGGCATCAAGGAGGAAAAGGCAACAAAAATGAAGATGGCCCTGTGGTGTTAGAAATACCAGCTGTGTACCACATCAGGTGACGTCTGTATGGAAGCCTGTTAGGGGCAAGAGCTTGAAAGTATGGGTGGGTGAAACACACGGAAGGCCCAAGTGTTGATCTGCTGTGACAAACCTTGACTGAATTTGCCAGGAAATGCAACCTTCTTCCCCCAAAACCTACCCTCAGGGCCTGCTGGCACCTTCCACAATGATGGAGAGGGGAGGTGACAATGTTCTACTGGAGAAAGGGAGCAGGGCTGGGAGGTAGGGGGAGAACCAGAGTAAGTAGGAGGCAAGAGAAATTCCGGTCATCACTAGATGGACATATGGAGGGTTGTGCGTGGGACCAGACACAAAATGTTCAGGAGACTTTCCTGGCATCTTTGTAAAGGAACTCCTACTTCTCCCTGATCTTTCAACCTGGCAGCTAGCGAGGATACTCAGCAACTAGATGACATTGTGGTTAGTGTCTGAGGACAGCACACACAGTAACACGTGGCCAGCACAATTTTTTGGGGAAAGGGTTATCCAATATGGAGAAACAGCCCCTCATCAGTGTTTTGGGAGAAAGAAGAGGCTGAGAAAAACAGATGGAGGAGACAATCACGTCCTGGAACTATGAGAAGGGATGCAGGAACTGGAGAGGAAGGAGGGAAAGAGGTTTCAAAGCCTGTCAGCTAAAAGCGTCTGAGCCAAAGGGAGGGAAGAAATGCCCTGCACATGAAATAAGGCTTTCTTTCAACCTTCTCTGGTTCTGCTGGCACCTGGGCCAAGACTATCTACTGCTGTGCGATTCCACGGTCTCTGTCAGCCCTGCCTTGACATGGCACGGCAGAACGGCAGTGACCCACACTGGGCTCCCCGGGCTGCGGCCGTCCCTCCGTGCCCTGGCCCCAGCCCTCCCCAGGCTGCTGCAGCCCAAAGGAGGAGACAGGCAGAGCGACCACGGTGCCTGGTACAGGGGCAGCCCAGGGAGACCCTGCCTACTTGGCAAGTGCTGGGACAAGGCCAAAGCCTCTCCGTGTCTTTGTCAAATGCCACAGACAGCTCCAGCAGCAGGTTCTGACAACAGTCTGCATGATACTGTGGGTGCCTTTTCTTGCTCACCAGGAAGGCAGTCTGGGAGGAAGGATTTCAGCCCTTCTCCTCCTGTCAATTCCCCTTGCCTTGCCCTGTTTTGACCCAGATACATTACAGTATAACGAATCTGTGACTCCCCTCAGGATTTCACAGTTGTTGCTGTGCTGCATAGCACAACCGCTCACAATTTCACGGTGGTGGCAATGCTGGCGCTCGTGTCCTCCTCCCCTGGAAGGGCCCTTGGCAACAAACGAAAAGCTCTTTTAGGCTACATTTGAGCTTCAGCACTCCAGGACACTTCTCAGCTATTCTCACTGCTCTGCAATATACCCCTGTCCTGTGTTTAGCCCGGGTGCAGTGAGACCACATCACCTGTGCCTGCCTGATGTGGCAGGGCAGGGTTGCATGTGGCCAGGGAGCTGTGACATGCTACAGTCTCCCTGGCTTCATCAACGTAGGATGAGAAAACTGAGGTGTACTGCAGGCTGTCCTTGCAGCCCAGTTGCCTCTGCGTGAGCACAGCTGAGGTCTCACAGCGGAGACCTCAAGCCTTCAGCAGTGGCTGGTGATGCACAGATACATACAGCATGTTGGGAGGCAGGAGGGTCCCTGTCCCTGACTTCATATTAAACCTTTCTGTCCTATAAGCTGGACACAGCATGGATTAGTCCATTTAATGCAAGTGGGACTGTAAGTATGATTCCTTAAGTACAACAAAGGTGGCTTAGTCAGAGCTAAGCATGGCCTAGCATTATTATGTGGGAGCGCAAATTCTCTTCAGGGTTAAGAGACCCTGCCCTGTGTCCTTTGCACTCCTTAAGCCCCCATTCATCTCCCAGAAAGGGTCAGTTTCTCTTTTCAACCTTTCCTTCCTTCCCTTGCCCAGGTCCCTATCTCATCCCACTGTCTGCCTGTCTGGACCACATTTTTGACATGAAGCAATTTATGCTCTGACACCCTCCCGTCCCTGCTGCCCTGGCCTGGATAGCCCTTCATCACTGGCTGAGGATGCCGGTCTCCAGAGCACAGGAGCACTTCCTTCTCATGAAATATTGACACAACCCTTTGCTTTTCCATATCTATCAACTCCCCACCCTTCTCCCAGCCTTTCCTCATGCTAGCTGTGTTTGTCATTTACCTCTTTCTTCATCTAGCTTTTCTTTTCAAAAATTCTTTTTTATCTTGCAGAAGCATTTTATGTTTTCTTCCCAGAGAGGGGAGCAGGAAGAGCTGGCATGTGGGGAAGGCGCTACCTCAGCTGCTGCTAGAAACACAAAGGCAACTTGTGCACAGGCACGGCTCTTAATTGGTTGCACTCTGGGACTTCAAGGTCCGTCCTCAGTGATGAAACAGAGATGTGCAGTTTCCTCACAGTGGAGAACATTGCAAGGGCAGACATTCCCATTTGAGGGGAGGATGGAAGGTTTGAGACAATTTGTCTAGAATGCACAGAGTGGCCCCAACCAAACCCAGCTCCCCTGCCCTCCTACTGCGCTGGAGCCAGCTGTTTGCCTTCCCGGGGCTTCCCCCTCCCATCCCGCACATCTGGTGAGCTCTCCCAGGAGGCATCATCGTTAAGTTTCAATGTGGGAATGAACGTAAGAGCCACTAATTGGCTTGCTTGTATAAACAGCCTGGTTTGACCTGGGAGGGCACTTTGGATCCTGCATCTTGAGCGCCCAGCACTGACTCTTGGTGAAGTTGTGGGGGAAGTGGGTCTGTGAGGCCCTATTCCAGATACATCACTAGAGAGAGTCAAAGACCTGCCTTCTGCTGCTGCTCAGCGTGACCTAGAAGCCTCTGGTGATGGACAGGAGGGCTCAGCTGCTGACGTGTGGCAGGTATAGGGAGACCCCAGCACCCACACCGGGCAAAGACCTGTGAAAGGGCAGGATTAAAGACTCTCCCCTTGCCATAGGTCCTGGATAACACCAGCCCTGAGAATCGACCTGTGTGTTTGGGAATAGATATAGCTCCCGCTTGGCTGTGATGTGGGGCATCAGAAGATTATGACAGCTTCCTGCCTGCCTGCGTGAGACAGAGTTTCCTCACTCATATTCATCCCCCTCCTTACCTGCTATCCTGAATCCCAGTCAGGAATTCACTGTAGGAGCAAAGAAGCTGCAACATATCCTCAACCTTTCCTTCTAGCAGCACGTGCTACCTGACGGGTACTGTCTCCACTGCCAGAAACCTGGCAGTTTCCCCATCCACCGTGCAGTTTCCTCAAACCTTTAGCAAATGCTTTTCAGGGAGGTGACTCCAGCACACGATAAGAGACGAAATGCTGTTTTGTGTCAGGTACACACCCGAAACAGAAAAAAAAGAGCGTTGTGAAGCATGGAGGATGCCTGCCAGCTGAGGACAGGAAGGAGACAACTTGTGGGGGTATTGTCTCCCAGGGAAGATAAAGTTAATCTGTATGCCAAGGAGGGGGGTGTTGCAAATGGGAAAGTGTGTGTGTGGGGGGTGCCTCAGGAAGAGTTAGTAGGGATCTGTGAAAAAAAAAAAGGTGCAAAAAACAGGTGGGACTTCACACCTCATGGAATCAAGGCTGGGGTGTTTGTATCATCCCATCTTGCCTGGATTTTATTCTGGTGGTGAACGTGTTCTGAAAACAAACAGAACATCGAGGAAGAAACTTGTGGAGCCAATGACTGCTTTTTTGGTTGCTAAGCCATCTGTTCTGCTCCAGCAGCTCGGTGAGGGCTCCGCCGTCGCTCTCGATCTGCATGCGTTTTTGTGTGGGTGGCTGGTGCTGCCTGGCGTGGCAGGAGGGAGTGTTGGTGTGGAGAGGAGAATGTATGTGTGCTGGGGAACTCAATCGCTTTGAGCAGATTTGCCTGGAAGGGGAGGAGGAAAGTTGGCTGTGGCAGTGTATGCAAACATATGTGGCAGAGGTCAAGCCTGGGAGTGTGTGAATGGTGGGGGCTGTGCTGTTTCGTGTGCATGGGTCTAGGGTCACACATACAGAGTGGGGTTTACATCAGGATAAGGGACCACAGCTCCACAGCTGCAGAACTGTGTGTGGCAGGGCTGGTCAATGCATTGCAAACCTGCCTGCAGTTGAGGACAAAGATGTTTACGCACGTCAAGGAGGAACAGTGAAATGACACTTGTGGAAACCATATGTAGGTGGGCAGCAGCAATGTGCCACTCACCAGGCTGAGGAAGGTGAGGTGGAGGTGAAAGCTGTTGGGAGAAGAGCACTGCGTGTAACATGCTGTGGGTGGTCTGGCTGCAGTGCAGAGGGAGCTGAAGGCTATGCATGGGGAGTTTACTTTCAGCCCATCAATGTGCAGTAACACAGCTTTCCCGTCCTTATGCCTGTCCATCCTACAGCAGTCTCCTCCTCCTGATCTTCAGCCATGCAACCCCTGCAGCCCTGTTGTGGTTTAACCCCAGCTGGCAACTAAGCACCACGCAGCTGCTCACTCAACTCACCCTCGGCTGGGTGGGGGAGAGAAGCAGAAGAGTAAAAGTGAGAAAATGGGTTGAGATTGAGACAGTTTCATAGGTAAAGCAAAAGCTGTGCATACACAAGCAAAGTAAAACAAGGAATTAATTCACTGCTTCGCATCAGCAGGCAGGTGTTCAGCCATCCTCAGGAAAACAGGGCTCCATCACACATAATGGTTACTTGGAATGACAAACGCAATAATTTCAATCACCTTTCTCCTCCTTCTTCCACCGGTTTTTATACTGAGTATGACATCACATGATATCAAATATCCCTTCGGTCAATTTGGGTCAGCTGTCCTGGCTATGTCCCCTCCCAGCTCTTTGTGCATCTGACATGGTGTGAGAAGCTGAAAAGTCCTTGACTACTTAGAAACAACCAAAACATCAGTGTATTATCAACATTATTCTCATTTTAAATCAAAAACGCACCACTATACCAGCTACTAGGAAGAAAATTAACTCCATCCCAGCTGAAATCAGGACAAGGCTAAATCACACTGCAACGATGGTGAAGGCTAATGACCTCTGCATATTGATTGCCTTGAACGAGGCCATGGAGATGATCAATCCTCACACCCTTTCCCATCCCTTCCCTCACCCTCATCGTTCCTCACTCCTTGCCAGACAAGGCAGGGTTTCCATAGCAGCTGACAACGTACCTCTCAGGAGGACAGGCAGCAGCAGTGAAAAAGATGGGTTGTAGGAAGAAACCTATGGCCTGTTTGTGTCCTTGTCTCCAAGGAGCAGCAGCTGGGACTCCTTTGGTAACCTTCTGAGGCTTGTGGTGATCACCTCAGAGCACCCAGGTGTCCTACTGAGAGAGAGCTGCAAGTGTAATGGACATTCATGGTGCTCCTCACCCACACTCAGTCTTGTCTAGCTGCCGGGCTGGATTCTGTGACACCCCTTTCTGAAAGCTAAACCGTGCTATGACAGCATTAAAGAAAGAAGGTGTCTCCAGACCACTCCTAGCAGTGAAGACATCATCTGTGCTGAATCATACCTCCCCAGGAATCTTCATTCCTCTCTCTCTCTGTCACATAGACAAGGTGCTGTGCTGTAGAAGCAAACAGGGAAACAGGTTCCACCCCAGAAGTACCCGCTTTAAAAGGTGAGCTGAATGCTACCTTGTCTGCTCTAGGCAGTACTGTTTAGGGATGCACTTGATGGGTAGCAGTAAGAGAGCTGGTGTTGTTTGTATAACAGTTGATGTTCTCTGAAAACATGGTGCACTATTTCAGGAATAATATTTTATGTTTATATGTTTTTAAGCATTCCTTCCTTAGGACAAGACTCTACATCTTTGAACCACCCTGACATAGCCATTCTTATATTTTTACTGTGTCATCATGTCCTGGTGTACCTTCTCAAACCTCTTTCACATGAACACTTCAATGGGCTTCATTTGTATGATTTAGGGACTTTACACAGCATAGTCCTCCCCACCCAGAGACCCCAAACACTACAAACCACTCACCCCCAACAAAATAAAACAAACCCCAAAGACCTTCAGATTAAGAAGCATCACAGCTCTGTGGGATTTGGAAATCTTAGCTTTGTTGTAGACCTGTGAGGCAAATCACACCCTTCTCATTCAGCTTTAAGATGGTGCTGGCAATGTTGCCTCTCCATCTGCTGCCCTCAGCTTCTGGATGGGGTATTATTGCATGCACTCGTCTCCTCCCTGCCTCATTTGAAGAGCAGTCTCTTGGTGCTTTTGGAGACAGACAACAAAGAAATAAGTGTAGCGTCTAGTGACAGCACGTCAGTGCTCAAGGCTGGGCTAACCTCAGTGGTTAGTTACCAAAAAAAGGTGAATGAAAACCTGGTATCTGGTTAAGAGTCCATGTAGGACAGCAGGCAGTTGGGTACAATCAACACAGTAATGGTAACAGCAACCACAGAATCTCCTGCAGCCCTTTCTACAGCTGCCCCTGGATTAGGTATTCTCTCCGCTTTGAATGACCACAGAAGTTCTGTTTACAGAGTCGAGGTACCTTTGCACAGCTGCATCACAAACATCTGGGCATGGAACTGCAGCTGGTGTTGCAAGCAGGGCTACCACTGGGACAGGGGCAACCCTCACTTGAAGATTAGCAGAGTTTCTTATTTTCATGTGTCATGACAGAGAAAGGAGGCCCTGGGGATGAGATCCATACCAGTTGTGAGATATGTCACTCTTGGGAATGCAGGCAGAATAATAAGGGAGAGCACAAATC
This sequence comes from Pampusana beccarii, assembly GCA_013399365.1. Classification (NCBI taxonomy): domain Eukaryota; kingdom Metazoa; phylum Chordata; class Aves; order Columbiformes; family Columbidae; genus Pampusana; species Pampusana beccarii. The sequence goes on from VWYH01007876.1 coordinate 96,219, forward strand.
GATAATGTTAATAGGTGGCCTTGCTGACTTCAGTACCAGAGACGGGAACATAGAATTAGATTCATGAGAAAGCAGAAGGGGAAGAAAATAAGGGGGTTATGCTGACAGACAGAGGAGGAGAAAATGGAAGAAGACTTTGGAAGAAGGAAAACCATGTGGAACAGAGGGAGGTGAGGCATGTGAGTGTGATGGATTCTTTGTTTAAATGGAAAGTGTGGTAATCTCCTCAGGTTTAGGTGGTGTTCGAGAGAACCTGATTGGGATTTATTAGAAAATAAAAATGCTTTAATTGAAAGCGAGTGGAGGCAATTTGTATTAATAATGGTAGAAATCATCAAATAATGGAATTGTTTGAAATCTATTAGTTTGCTCCATGCAGTGAGAGGAAGGGGATGATTATCTTGCAATAGAACATACTGAAAGAAGAGACCAACCTGCTGGTCTCCTATGCAGATTAAAGATGTAATTTATTGAAGCAATTTATTTTCTGTTGGGAAGAAGAGGGAAAAATGGAAAAATATGATAAGAGCTGCAATCAAGTCTTGGATTCTTAATTTGAAGACCTACCTCTTATCTGCCTTCTTTCAATCATTAGGAAAAAAAGTCACTCATTCCTTCATTGGGTTTAAAACTGCAGGAGCAGACAGGGTGGCTGGGGGAAAAAAATTAGATCTCATAAGGAGGCTTGTTACCTCTTAAAATTTATATTATTGACAGCAATTGCTTCAGATCTGAGGCAAATCAACCTTGGGCTGCCTGGAGTAGCAGCAGGTAGAGCCTAGAGGTCAGCACTGAGGTGCTGTCTATCTAATCATTCCTGAGGACAAAAGGAACATATCACTAAACTGGAGATTAATTCAGAGCTGCTTCATTCATTCTGTCTGTCTGTCTGTCACTGTGTTAACTTGGCCCTTACTAACCACAGTGAGGGAATGACAAAGGACTTGTATTCACAATCGCAGTCCCACCCAATCAAGAGGAATTTAGGTATCTATTTAGGAATTATGCACCTGGTGGTGTGCCTGGTTCTGGAGCTCTTCTTTGCCCCAGGATTTGCCTGCCATGCCCACTGAAAAGGCCTTTCAGGCTGGTGGATTTGCTGTTCTTTGGTTTTCTCAGAAAAAGGCCTAGATCACTTCCCGCCTGTTTTCTCCTGGCTCTGTTGTGAGCTCCTGACCCAGTATCATCACAGGGGCCTGAGAGGGCTCCACAAATCTTTCTGCCTCCTCCTTTCCTGCTACGTCTGCTCACACTCTTTGTGTTGCTGTATCCAGACCTCTCTCACCCATCAGCCTCACCTTGTACCTCCACACTGATCTTGGCGTGTAGACGATAGGGCATGAAGTCCTGCCAGTCTCAAGTAACCTCCAGCAATCCAGACCCGACCACCTTTCCTCCAAACCTCACCGTTAAAAGCTGCCAGAAGAGTGACATTATACGGGATGGAGTGGTGGAAGGGAACAATCAGAGATAAGGAGATGGTTTCACAACAATCTCAGTGCTGAGGACAAAACAAGAGGACAAAGAGGCCAGACAGCAACAGTCCTCACTCTACCCTCCATCTTTCTCTGTCCTCTAGGTCTGATCTTACATGTCGCTCTTGAGCAGGCCATGGCTCAGGGGAAGAAAATTTCTGGTCTGTCCCAGGGGACTTGAGCATACCCATCTCCAGAAGAAGCAGTTCCAGCCTTTTCATTACCAGGGATTTTTCTGCTTGATGCCTGAACACTATGTTGATAGGAGACATTGCGAATACTAGTTCATTCTCCTAAGACAAATAGCTGGATTCTTCCTTGAAAAACAACGGACAGAGTAAAAGGAAAACACCATATTGCAACTTCAGATGTTTTAAGAAAACTATCTGAGGATTGAAGACGAACTTCGTATTGCAAACACCATGGCTAAGAGTCCAGTCTATGAGAATCCACTACATCCTGTAAAAAGGATAAAAGATAAGGAGTAGAACTATGGTTGGAGTGGGTCTAAAACACGAAAGCCAAACCAAAATGCATGCTGTCAAGAGACCCAAGCTGAGAGGTTTGCGGTGTGGGCCAGAGGTGGGGTCTGAGTCTCAGCCTGTACCAGAAAGCAGGGTCAGAGTTCATTACAAGAGATAGCCCAGAGCTGCCATTGTATTGGGGCTGGGACGGAGCTGCTAAAGCATGGTATGTTCTCCCAAGAGATCTCTATGTGAGATAATGACTTTTCACACCTATGCTTTGCTACGGAATTGTTTTACATAGCAACACCTTTTAAAGACTTTGTCTTTCTAGGTGTTCTGATGAATGCTTATCTCCTTTATTTGAGTTTCTAATAAATTCTTCTTCTGTGTCTATGGTCCTTTCAGACTTCTGCTCATGCCACTGTGCCTTAGCACCTGTTGATTAACTTTCTTTCCCTGCCCTTCTTTCCTTTACTCTGCATAAGGACAATACAACAATATAATCTGCCTGCAGGGAGGAAACTTGTATTTCCTTTTTCTCACTGTGAGAGTCTCCTTAGTATATCCTACTAAGGTGGATTCAAGAAAGTATATCCCCATCTTCGAGAAAACCCAATCTGTGTTTTGGTTTGTTTGGTTTTGTTTTTTCCCCACCTTCTAGTGTAGCTACAAACTCTTGAACAAGCTATCCGGCATCTTTGTAGACAGAAATCACTCAAGCACATTTGTGTATCTATTACTTCTCCAGGTACAGTGACTGACAGAGACTTTGATTCAAACTCACTCAAATACAACAGTCCAAAGACCAAGAAATTAAACAAACTTCAGATGAAGGTTTGTCTTTCTGAAAAAATTTTCCCATCGCTAATTTACCTAAATTGGAAGCAATAGCAAAGGTTAAAAATAACTCACCCATACTTTTGAGACCAGACCAGGTCACCGGATGAATAAATAGAAGCAGCTTTATCAGCTACTTTTTTTTTCCCTTCAGATTCGGTAGCCCTACAGTTTCATATCAGCATACTGATAGATTGCGCATACACAAACTTCTTTGTCATAGACACACACTACAATATAACTGCATAACCACTGCCAGCACTCCCCCTTCTCCTTAGTCACAGCTGTAATAAACAACATATTCAAAGCATAGGGCTCGGTAGTATTAATTAGTGTCAGGGTCCTGAGTGCACTAATGAGCCTTAATTGCCCTGACCAATCTCACCTGGGGATTCCACCCACACATCCTCTACCAATGGCCCCAGAGGTCTATTTAAGGTCAGGCCAAGACACCCACTTTCAGTCATTCCCTTTCTTTACCTGAGTCACTTAAAACCACCTCCCCGGAAAGCCCTCCTCTTCCCTTTTCTCAAAGGCTCTTTAATGCCCAGAAGACTCTGAAGCCCAACAAACACAGCTCTTTGGGGTTACATCTATACTGAACCCATCCAGGGCAGTTTGAGCACAGTTCTCAGGCTGTTTGCACTGTGGTTGTTGGCCCACTTCTGGGCATGGTTGTGGCTTGCATAAATCAGCAGTCTGCTATATGAAGCTCATGTCTGGTTTGAGGGAGAGCCAATGCTAAGGGTCACTATATGGCCTCCTTTTCGGGTAGAGTAAGGTAGAGTTTAACTACCTGAGTATAAACTGTTTCAGGTCACTTGGATTTGGCAAGTAGCGCATTGAGTCTATGGCAGATTTACCAGTACACAGAGGGCCAGCTCCATCTTTTAACCAGGTCACAGATATCCAACACAAATCCTACTCACTGTCCTCACCTCTACGGAGGAGCACCAACCATTCTGCTCTTGGATGCTCCGTAGTCCAAGCTAGTGGAGGCATGGCAGGGCTGGTTTTGACAAGTCATTTGAACAGTGCCTCAAAAACAAATCTTGGCAGGGGATGCTGCTGACCCCTGCAATGCAGCCAAGAGGGAATGCCAGAATCTGTATTTCAAACCTTCTCCTTCATTTGCTCCACTTAGTAACTTCATATTTGTTTCTTGGAGGCAGAAGTAAGTTTCACCTTCCATCCTTTGCTAGGTATGTGTCTGGGTGTGAGTCCATGTGCAATTGTGTAGAGAGTCACTTTCCTCAAAATAAAAAAATCTTTGAAAAGGAGTGGAGTGAAAGATGGCAATAACAGATTTGTTGAAGAGAGGGGTGGAGCCTGAGATAACTGATGTTGTGGGTACTGGGAACAGCCATTAGGTTGGGCTGGAGAGACAAAAACTGGATAATAGGGGCTGAGACTAGAGATCAAGGAGGAAACAGTCCATGTATCTCAGATAATGCTCTCTGGCAGAGTAGCAACACTAATGGATATTAAAAGTGTCAGCTTCAAGATTTAGCAAAATGGTACCTCTCCTGATGCATCTCATCCTGGCACACAGAGCCCAGAGCAGAGGAAAAATTAGGGCCAGCAGACTGTACGTGCTGAGTACGGGGTTGCACTTTCCTCTTGTCAGGGAGCTTACTCCAGTGACTTCGCGTCTCACGATGACGATCTTGTGCAGTGCTGCTGGCTAACAGCATGCCTGTTTCTAGGTGGGAAGCCATTCTCCAGCACATACACAGATCCGCTCTCCTCCTCTATGCCCGAGGATACCTTGTCTTTGAGAAGAATAAAGGGAGACATGTCCATCCCTCAAAGGGAAGGAGAAATCCTGAGTATGGAGGCATCTCCCAGTGCCCCATGGAGAGGAGTGAGGTGGAGACATGGCAGAAGTGGCTGTCTGCTGGCTGGAACCCTGTGAGTTGAGTCTTTCCAGACTGTCCTGGCGGCAGTACCGTTCTCAGTCGGGTATGACTTGCCTCTCTGCTCTGTGGCAGAGCACTGGCAAGTGAGATATTTCCATTCCCCAGCCCTTGGAAAGCCTCTGTGGAAAGGTGGTGAAAGGAAGGGATTCACCTGCCTTTCCTCACTGGGCAGATGGGAGATCGCTGCCTGTGGGATGTCAGAAGGAAAATGGGAAACATTTAGGGAGAGGTAGAGTGATGTACCCTTTGCTAGTTCCGCCCACTCCCCTCAATCTGCTCTGCCCTCTCCTTGTATTTGTATTACATTTTTTCTTTTGGCAAAACAGGGGTGATGATTGCTGTCTGATTTGGGGGTTGGGAGAGAAGGCTAAAGGGGGATGAGTACAATGCCCCAACCCTCTCCTGCTCACAGTGACACTAGGATTCACCCCTATCTATCCACACCTAGGCCTCACCCTCCAGAGTGCCAAAGAAAAGACACAACTGAGTTTTGTCCTTCTGCTGCTAAGCAGCCACAGCCTGGCTTGGCAGAGTTGGACTCCATCTCCCTCCTAGGTTTTCCTTGGCTCTGTTATGGTTTGATCCACGTTGTCGCCAGGTGGCTGACTGCCACACTGCCAGCACTGGAGACGGATGCTCTTGTTACCCAGTCAGCTGGGGAGCATGGCCCCCGGGGCTCTGGCCAGTGCAGTTGTCAGTGACCCAAGCAATGCGGTTTTCCTTGCAAGCTGAAGAGCAAACCTTCAGGTACCTTCCTGGCTTCCTCTGGGCTGGAAAGGAGCAGTGTGCACAGAAATGTCTCACACCTTACTTGTGCTAGTGCCTGCTGTGTCAGAGGCAGCCATCCCAAATACCCCAAATTACTAAATTATTGATGCTGACAAATCTTCCATTACGTCAACTCACATCTCTTTCACTCCCACTCATGTTTATATTTTGGGTTTACAGGGCTGGAGAGGGAGGGAGACTAGCTCCAACTCTGTCACGATGGCCAAGCCCTAGGGTCAGATGGGCTTTGGGGCATGCACCTTGATGGCAGATAACCCAAACCAGTGCGTCAGGGAGGTTTCCCACAGGCAGCCTGACAGTTCCCTCCTATTCTCCTGGCCTACCTCCTCATTGCAGTGAAGGAGAAGACATATTGGCCAAGAAACAGCCAAGCACAATCCCACTGAGGAGCTCAGGAGAGAGGTAAGGAGTAATCATGGAAAGAGGGAGCAGGCAAAACCTTAAAAGAGTTGAAAAGCAAGGGGGAAATAGGAAGGAAAAAGTGCACAGGCAGGGGTCATGTTCTCCAGAAAGTGATTCAAATTGTGATTGTGCTTATGATGAAGAAGATATCTGCGAGTCTGTAGTCCATCCTCTCAGCCATGTGTGCTAGGGATATTTCCAGCAGCCCTAACAAGAATAACAGCGTAATTGCATGCAGGCACTATGCAGCTGTAGCAACTACATTACCCCAAAGAACTTGCAGCTCAGTAGATGAGGCAACCCCTGGAGAAGCAAAATGTTTACTCCAGTAGAATATCCCATTTTATAGAGGCAACATAAGGAAAAGGTAAAGATAAAATAGCTAACCCCCAGCAACACTGGGAGGTCTGAGCTTCAGCTCTCCACAGGTGAATTTATCACCTTCTAATTCAAGGTGAAGTCTTGGCCTTCAGGTGCTCAAGAGGTAAGGCAGTAAAAAAGCCTTCTTGATTTTAATAGAGTTTCTGAAGGGGTTGTTAGGTCTTAGTTCCTACTGGCAGTCAAAACCTCTCAAGATGATGAGGTGGTTTCCTCTTGCCTCATATTCTGTACTCTGATGAGTGGCCAATACATGTTTGGGCTAAAATGATCAGGCAAAGGGGGAGTCCACAGCGACATCGCTAAATAAATGTAAACACAGGCTACCCTGGTGGCTCCCTCTGTGAATCTGCCTGCTTTCTTCTCACTTTTTCCTTCATCTGTTCTTCCTCACTAATCTTCTCTTTCAGTCCTAATCTTGTCCATACACCTGCTTTGCATCCTGGGCTCCCAGTAGACCCATGCTCTAGGTCTAAGCAGGTTCCCCAACCCTTGAGCTGCACCCCAGAGTCAGCTCTGTGGGACAGAGACCACTCAAATGCCTGAGGTGAAGAACTCCTGATCCAAAACACACTGAGTCAGGCAGGAACAGATGTACTAGCCAGTCTTCTCAGTCATGCGAGCCCTGCCGCCACTTCTTATCTCCCTAATGCACTGGCACCTCAGGCACTTGCCCTTTATATGTTCCTCCTGCTCCAAAGTCTGGACCTCACTAACAGATTTGGGTGTTTACAAGTTAACTAGGCCATGGGGTTTGGGAGGGACCCCCAGGCCTTCCCTGCCCTCACCCCTTCTGGGCAGCTGCAGAGCTGGGCAGGTAGCACCATCAGCTTCGGGTGATAGCACACAGCCTTGGAATCCCATGCAAGATGGAAGAAAGGTTCACTCTCACATCCACCCTTATTTCTCATCTTGTTTTCTTCCTTTCATGTATTGCAGCCTGAACTGGATGGAGGGAGGCAGGGTATGGTGGCGGTGTAGGGTCTCTGCAACAGTAGGGAAACAGCTTTGCTAAGGGTCTATCCCCCAGAAAGCATTTGACTCTCTCACCATCCCCAGTGAAGAGGATTTAACAATATGAACTCTCTTAAATGGTTTGCAGAGGAGAGGCAGATCCAGTAGAGCAAATCCCAGCTTCCTGTTTGCAGATATCCCCTCTACATGCACCCCCTCCACCCCGTGGTGCTCCCCTCTCCACAGACTGCAAACTCTTGTTCAGACCCAGTGCCTGGCCCTTTCACAGCGCCATCCCCTCAGTACCCTTCCTCCCAGACCCCTGCCCACACCCTCCTTTTTCTGAAAGCATCCTCCCCCCCCAGCCATTCCCATCTCTTTCCCTCCTCCCAGTTTTGTTCCATGCCCTTCCTTCACGTCCCATTTATCATTTGGCCTGTCTCTTGCCAAACCTCCTTTCCACATATATCTGACCCACCTCCCCAGAAACTCACTTTCTTGCTCCTTCTTCCTAGGGAGCAATTCTGCCCTGTCCTCTTCCCCACTGACATATTCCCACCTATCAGTGATGCTTATCACATTCCTAAAATGAGCAGAGGAATTCCCCAGTAAAGAGGATTTAACAAGATGAACCCAAGGGGTAAAGCCCCCTTTCCTCCTGTACAAATTGACAACCTCCTGAAGCCTTAGGGTTGGGACACGCATTGCAGGCTGGGGGAGAGGGACTGCAGCAAGAATGAGGTATTGAAAGCGTGCCTGATGAGGTGAGATGCTGAGCTGGTTTGGGTATTCTGGTCGCAGCAGCATGCAAAATCCCATTATGGCTTTACTATGCTGAGTTTAATACACTGAACCCTTTGTCACTCCAGCTGCCCCTGTCAGGCATCTCTGAAATTCACAGCAACAGGTTTTCAATCTCTCAGCAATTCCCAGCTCACAGGAGCAGCCTGCCTGCTCAAGGGAGGGGAGAGGAACTACGCAGCACCTCCCAAACCTACCTAAGAGACAGGGGCTTTTGTCTTCTCCTTCCTCCCCCGCAGCAAAGACCCCGTGGTTTTGCTAAGAGTTACCAGACCCCCATGGTTTCACCTGCAGCTCTGGGTGTTGGCTGCTCAGGCCAACAATCCAGGTTCTGGAGGTGGGAGAGTTGCCCAGAGCACAACAGTATAGCTGGTCAGTGTCCTGCAGCTAAAGGGCTGGACGTTTCTCAGAAGTGGGTTGAGCTGTGGGCTGTGCAAGTGTAGGGATTTGACATGAAAATGGTAGCCTTGCTTTCTCCTAATAAGACTGAATGATGTGTGATCTTTTAGCAGCACGCTGAATGCTTTCTAGCACTTTCTGAGTTCCTGATTGTCCTCAGAGTACACGCTATAGCTGCTTCCTTGGTGGATTTAGGAAACAGGCATGAGGAGGTATCACAGAGGAGTCTGTTGCAAAGCTGGGAATCAGGAGGTGTCTGTGGGAAAGCTGGGAACAGACTCTGTATCTTGTCCTGTAGCAAGATAAACATTGGCCTTTCTGTAAAAAAAAAAAAAAAAGAGAAAAAAAGAGTATTTGTGTGTGTGATTGCAAAGGACTAAGCAGAGCTCCATAGCTACATAGATTTTTTGGTCAGGTGCTGAGGAACACAAGAGGGCAAGCAGTTACGAGAAGAACTGAGTGTAAGAGCACGCCTTGCAGCAGGAGTAGAGGTGTCTGATGGAGTCCATGGAAATGATGCAAACTCTCACCATTTTGTCCTAAGCATGATTATATTTACTATTTTCCATAAAAACCCAGTACCTGGAGTCAGTGGAATCAAATTACAATTGTAATTTTCATACCAAATACAAAAAAGGAAGGAGGGAAGCATGTTTCTTTCTCTTCTCCAGGGGGACAAAATATCATCAAAATATAACTAGGCAAGTGTCCCTTGAACACTGAAATACAACCTTGTTATTCTTTTGAAGTCCAGTTTTATGTTTGGGGAAGTTGTGATATTTTGATCTAGTTTGGCAAAGATGAGATGTGGTCAAATAATAAATGGTTATAAGAAGGTCCTGTAGGGGAGAAGAAATGTGTGTGTATGTGCATGTATTCATAGAATCATAGAACGGTTTGGGTTGGAAGGCACTTTCAAAGACCGCCTAGTTCAGCCCTATGCCATGGGCAGAAACATCTTCCACTAGAACAGGTTGCTCAAAGCTTCATCCAACTTGACCTTGAACACTTCCTTGTGGGGCACCCACAACTTCTCTGGGCAACCAGTTCCAGTGTCTCACCACTCTTGTAATAAAAAATTTCTTCCCTATGTCCAGGCTAAATCTGCTCTCTTTTAATTTAAAATAGTTGCCCCATGTCCTGTCACTACAAATCCTGGCAACCCCTTTAAGTATTGAAAGGGTACAGTAAGGACAGGGTAGTCTACCGTTGTTTGACTACTGGTTGTCTGCACACACCAGTGTGTTGTCTGCCATTACATGAATTCTGACTGTATCACAGCAAAGGCATCACTGTATGAGCACCAAGCTGTGCAAGGTGAAGCTGCGCGTGTCTGGGGTTTAAGGTCAGCTGGAATTTCCAGGGATCTCTGGGTGCATTTCTTCCCTGCAGCATGCGGCTCTGAGCTGCTTGCTCCCCTTGCCCTTTCCCACTGCCTCCCTTGAGGTCCCTGTAGCCTCTCTGTGTGTGAAGGACACTTTCTCCTGCCAAATGACCTCTGGAGAGGAGGCCAAGCAACCCATTAGCTCCTGGATATTGAAATCACAGCTCCAGAGAACAGCAATGCAGCTGGTGAGGAGAGTCAAGGGCTGCAGCAAGGAAAACAGCTCTGCAGAACAGAGCCCTTCTATACCATATAATGATTTCAGGCTTGCCAACCCGCCGTTCTCTTCCTTCCCCTGATACCTTGTTGTTTATTCAGGGTCTATTATTGTTTCCCATTTTTCTATTTTCCTGGTCCTGTGTTGGCTCAAGGCCAATCATAGTCATGCAAGAGGAAGGGGATATCTGTGGTGAAAATGTAGAGGATCTTCTCTCACCCTGCCACCAAAAGCCACAGATCCTATCTGTGCAGAAAGTGAAAATGTTGCCTTCATTGTGCAGAGCTGTCTCTGTCCTTTTCTCTCCACAGAGGTCTGGTCCTGGAAGCCCTGCTGGAATCTGGGGTGTTTTTCCCAGTCAGAAGGCAGCAGGCAATGGGGAAATCACTGTTATCTGTGCCTTTTCCTTCTCAGGGAGGGCCGTGAATCTTTTTCATTTAGGTAATAACAGTCTTTTGGCAGTGCCTCCAGCACAAACCCAAGCTGCAGGTGAGCAGCAGGAGCTAAGGAGTTTGGCTCAGGTTTAGCAACTCACTTTCCACTGAGAATAGGGGGTTTTCCCAGAGCTTTGCCAAGGCAGACTGAGCTCCCAGAACAGAGACCGTCTGGGGAGCAGGAGAGATGGCATCGCTTGTCAGGAGAAGGGAGGAGGGAGATTTTTTGAAGATGGTAGGATGGGTGAGTTTATAAAAAGGGATGAGTGAAGGCCAATGGTACCCTGGGGTGCATCAGAAAAAGTGTGACCAGCAGGTGGAGGGAGATTCTCCTCTGCCTCTACTCTGCCCTGGTGGGGCTGCATCTGGAGTACTGTGTCCAGTTCTGGGCTGCACAGTTTAAGAAGGATAAGGAATTACTGGAGGGAGTCCAGCGGAGAGGTACAAAGATGATCGGGGTCTGGAGCATCTTTCTTATGAGGAAAGACTGAGAGATGTCGCGGTTGAGACAGACAAACAACATGGACCAAGTTCTTCCAGGATGAAAGTAGTAGATGTGCGTTTTTATACAGTTTTACCAATTCATGTGTCTCTTCACTATTGGTTACAAGTTACAGCAGTAACATCTCTGGCTAATTTTGCTATTGTCAATGTTACTCTTCTACTCCCTTCTCTCTCACAGGTACACCTTAATATCTCCGGATACTCCTTTACTCCCATCTTTCTCACAGGTAGGCCTTACTATCTTCAAGGCTAATTTCTGTTCCCATGCCTTCTGTCAGGGAATCCATAGACTCACCATAGTTTCCCACAGAGACAGCTGGGTCTGTTCAGCCTGGAGAAGAGAAGGTTGAGAGGGGATCTTACTTACGCTTATAAATATCTCCAGGATGGGTGTCAAGAGGATGGCACCAGACTCTTCTCAGTGATGCCCAGCAATAGGATGAGGAGCAATGGGCACAGACTGAAGCACAGGAGGTTCCGTTTGAATATGAGGAGAAACTTCTTTACCTTGAGGGTGCCAGAGCACTGGAACAGGCTGCCCAGAGAGGTTGTGGAGTCTCCTTCTCTGGAGACATTCAAGACCCGCCTGGACACATTGCTGTGCGATCTGCTCTGGGTGAACCTGCTTTAGCAAGTGGGTTGGACTGGATGATCTCCAGAGGTCCCTTCCAACCCCAACCGTTCTGTGGTTCTGTGAAGCACAGAGGGCAGAAGCACCGTGGGAAAGAGAGGTCAGGGACAGAGGTGAGGTGAAGGGATTAGAGCAGGGGGGAAGTGAAGGTGGGGAACGGGAGATTCTGGAAAAGAGCATAAATATGGGCAAAGTTGAGAAGCGCCACAATACTGATGATGACAAAAAGTCTAAATAGTAGTATTTATTGAGGAAACAAAATAATAGCTTTCTGTATGCTTTATGCCATGTTGGAGGACAGGTCAATTACAAGCTCCAAGAAATTCCTATTACATGATTCTTCAAATAGTTGCAGGAGTTTGTATTTCTCTCCCCTTTATTTTCTCTCCCATGTTGCAACAAAAGATACACGAGAGAGCACAAATAAAAAAAAAATAATAAGCTCAAACTCAGTCATGGGTTAAGTTTTTTAATATATCAGACTATTTCAAGGGGTCTCTCCGCAATCAGTCAATTTTAAAACCTCAGTTTTCCCTCCTCTGAAAACAGATACAATAATTTTTTCCAGTGGTTCCTACACATCCCATGTGCAGCAGGATGCTTACACCTTTTGGACTTTTTGCCCCAGTTGGAGGCCTGTGAACCCCGTAGGAGGCTCTGGTTTAACTGTGAATGTGATGCCACTCAGATAGGGCTTCACTGTCACTCAGGAGCTTGCTGACTAGCAATAAATATTCATAGAATTGATTAGACATTAATTGCAGAAATCACCACCTCTTCAGCCAACCCCAGGAGTCTTGTTGCCACCCACCATAGTTAATGAGGCAGCAGAAAATGTCTTTTCAGTAGGTGCCTAAAGGTCAGCCTGGTACCTCAGAAGGAAGAGAGGACTGTTAAATGCCTCACCTTGCAATGTCACTTAACACAGCCACCACAGTCCTTCCCTAGATTCTGTCTCAGGGGAAGGGCTGTGTTCCCATTAGTGTAGCCTCTATGGGGCAGGAGTCCTACGGTCTCTGTAGATTTCACTGCCGTCTGTCCTGCCTCTCTCTCTCATACTGGTTGCTGTCCATCCTCACAAGGGCTGCCCTTCCCTGTTCCCCTGTGATCTCTTTTCTTCCCTTACAAACTGTTTTACCAGAGCACTTCTGCAAGAAAGGGCGTTGGGCTGGGATGTGTGTGGACTGCGTGTGTACCTGTGTATGTGCAGATGTGCTTGGGTGTGTGTGATCATGAGTGGGCAGGACACAGCATGATCATACACACATCTGCACCTGTGTTTGTACTCACATGCAGAAAGGGACATGTAACCCCACTTATGCAGTGAGGTAGAGAAGCAAAGACATGCTGTTCTAGTAGGGCATATGGCCCTCTCCTTGCACACGCTGTGCTGTTGAGGGCCCAGACTGGGTGGCTGCCTTGCGCCATCTCCACTCTTTCCCTGAAGTGTTGGGCTGGCAGGTCTAAGCAACCTCACTCTTCAACCCCACGGAAAGAGGAGAGATGTTGAGATACGGAGTGCCCCTTGGTGGTGTGACACAGTGGCTGCGATAAAGGTTGAAGGCTGCTCGAGGGATGTCAAACCTTGTTCCTGACGTTTGCACCGCCCCTGCTCTGCAGCTGAAGTGAAAGCCATGTACTGGTCACCGCAAGCCCTTCTCCATCAACTACCCAGGCAAGACCCAGACTCCTCCACCCTCCCTCACCCTTTCTTTGTAGTGCCCTCTGTCCCACCACACACAGCCTCCTCGCAGTTAGCCCAATAGCACCAGCCTCCAGGAGCAAACTGATGTCTGTACACCTGCTCACACACACAGGAGTGTGATAACCTGGGACAGGACACATTCATCTTCGTCACAGGGCTGCAGCAGGATTGGAAACGGTGTGGTGAGATGAGACTGCTGTGTGCCTCTGTCGCGGGCACTTAGAGCAGAGCCACTGCAGATGTGACAGCAATGGTGCTCCTGGGAACCCTGATCAGGTCTCAACCCTGCTCTGCCTGGGCTTCCTCCAGCCCCCTCGACTGGTCCTTCGTCAGGCTGGAAACCAGGAGTGAGCCAGAAGGTACAGCAGAGAGGCCATGGGGCCTTTGGGAGCCGTCCTGTCCTTTAGCTTTGTGCTCTGGACTTTCTGTGTGAAACACATTTTGAAAGGCAGTTTTAAGCGGGAGGAAGTGCAGCAAGGGGCCTCCCACCCTCAGGTAACAAGTTGCTTTCCAGCCACCATACGTAAGGGATGGGAGACAGGAAGAACTGCTCGTGTTGGCCCCACAAATCTGACTGCACCATTCAGACCAGCTCTGATACAGCAGGGCTGTGCTCCTTTCTTTCCCAGTGACTGATCCCAGAGGATATGACAACTGGCTCCCCTGTCTCTGAGACCCTCGTAATAGCCTTCTCTTTCTCCAGGTTTACAGGATAAGCTGGCAAACCTGTTGACCTCTCTTGGTGGCAATCCCTGCACTGCTGTGGAGGGGTGAGGTGTGGGAGCTGACATGGTGTATCACAGAGGGAGCTGAAAGGCTAGCAGTCCCATTCCAGGTAGCCCTGTTTCGCTTGCAGAAAAGAGGTGCTTCATTTTCCCTTTGAGCTGAAGTGTGTGTGACGTACAGCTGAGCAGCTTCAGGCCTGCCAGGAATGGACTGTATCACAAATGGTTCTCCCACCTCACCACCGAGCAGCACTCCTGGCTAGTGTGCTTGCAGAGTCTTGCCTTCCCACAGGTCTCCATTTTCTCAGGAGCTCCCGTCACCAAGGTCAATGACTCCTTGGAAAAAGACAGGTTCAGCTCAAGCCCTGTGGTTGGCTCTGAACCTGTAATTCAGTCCAGTCTGTCTCCATTCGCACACTGCCGTTTCCCTCTGCCTCCCAGAGTTTTTCTCTACCCTTTGCTAGATACCTAAGCTGCACTGAATGAGTCTGCTGGCTCTCCTCACAGCTGCTCCATCTCTGTCACTGCAAACAATTTCTAGAAAGCCTTTTTAAATTGCACTAACCTTCCAAAAAGGTGCTGATAAACATGGGACAGGAGGAAGGGAAGAAGTGGGGAGGAGGCAGGATGCAGTGATGTGGTTTATTCCACACATCTGCAGTATCCTCCTCCCAGCACGTTTATTAAGATAGATGGACATTTATTATGAAAATGAATTATTGGGTGTGCGCAGGAGTCCTTAGGCAGGCAGGGAATAAGTGTCAGTCTTCTACCTGTATTCTGTGTGAGCCACATACGTTGCCTATGATGAGAAAGAGAAACACATCTACCAGATTGCAGTCTGTCAGATTTAGTACCTGAAGGGCTTTGTCTGTGTCTGTGTGTCTGCGTGTCTGCGTGTCTGTGCGTCTGTGTGTCTGCATTCATGTGTGTGGTACTTCAGTTGCCCTCAGCAAAAGGAGCGTGTGGTGGTGGCCAGCAACACGTGCCCTGGTAGTGCAGCTGTAGTTGCACAAGTTGCTCCCATCATAAATCTGCAAGGCCTCCAAGCGTGGCTGTCAAAGCACACAGGTATGAGTGGATGGCCAAGTTTTACAGACCTGTCCTGAGACACTCTGGCCAATACCAAACATGTTGGTATTCAGCAGGCATGCGGTCAGGGATACCACTTGGAGAGTCCGTATGTTGCATTGCTGGTGGGCAACATCAGGTACCATTGTGTTCGTGGTACTGAGAAAACTGTGACATGATATAACAAGGAGTTTGGAAATGAATTTTCTGTGCTGGAGCAAGGAAAGGCAATAGAAATTCAAACTTACCTTAGTCTCTAGGAGAAAAAAAAAACGTGCTCCATCTCCTACTGACTCTTGTGGTTAGTTGGATGGCTGGAAATCACGCCATTTCTTGTCTCTCTGCACTGTTTTGCAGCTCACAAGTTGTCCTTCCCACCCTGTCCCCACTAGCAATAATTCTGCTCTGCAGTGCATAGGTATTTGGGGGAAGAAGGGAGGGGAAAGAACATAGGCAACCTGAAGAGAATAGCAAGGATTTGGGGTGATGAGGGACTGAGAAGAGCTTGAATAGACCCTGTTGTCATAAGAATGATAGAGGTAAACCCTGAGGAGGGCTTAGCCTGGATTTCCTCACTCAAGATCAGATTGCAGATAGAAGAGAGACTCCAGGCTACATTTTGATGGCTTTCGTCACATAGAACACGAGTGTGAGAGGCACCAGGACAGAAATTTCTCACCCAAGTCCTAGGCTCTGGGGCATCCTTCACCAACCAAGTGCATACTTCTATTTCTCTTACATATATTGGAGATACTGCCAAGATAAGGGACCATATTCTGACTTATCTTCCCACCCCTGGACACAACCCTGCCTCCCTGCATTGAGCCCCAAGCAAGAGTGAATATGTGTGTGAGCACACGTGCTCTAGAGCAGTGGGCAGCAAATTCGCTCCACATCACATCAGTGACAAAGAGATTCAACGCAGGAGACATTTGCAGGCGCAAGCAGAAGAAAACCTTCACGTTCCTTCTTCGGGGTGAGCGCGTGCTTCAACTCCGAGATACACTCCCTGCCTCTTGAAATTAATTCAACATTCCTGTGGCTTGGGCAAAAATAACTAGAATGAATAATTGGGCTGCGCTGGCTCTGCTGCAGATTGCCTGGTAGGTAGAGCCCTCTGCAGGAAGGAAAAAGGCAGGAGACTGAGACAACACCAGTGTTTACTAGAAGAGACCTGAAAGGTAACAGATGAAATAGCAATACCTTATCATGTCCTCTGACCCTGCAGGTCTAATTGTCTCTAGTCAGTCCCTGGTATTTGCCTCCGTGCTGTTGCCAGCTCGCAGGGTCACAGCTCCCTGCGCCTCTCCTCTTGTCCCATTAACTTCTGCCTGCATGCCCGGTGCTCAGCTGCCTGCATTCTAGGTGCAATGCAGAGCTGCAGTGGTGCTCAGGCTGCTGCACCAGTCACAGGAAAACAACACTTCTGCCTTGCATCCTCTGCCTTTATCACTAAAACAATCATGTTACCCTGAGTTTAGGGCTTGTTTCAAGCACTTTTATTTCTTTCTTGACACAAGAGACAAAAAAAAAAAAGACTCCAGATAAAACCAATGTCTGAAGTTGGGAATGCCTTTGTGTGTGTGTGCTTGTCAATGTGGTGTGTATGCACCTCCAATTTTTCTTGCCTTCTGGCTGCAGGCCTTTCAGATACAAAGTCCAGGCCCCTGGAATGGTACAAGGAAGCAACTTTTGTTGGGGGGCCATCAGCCAGGAGGAGAGATAGTGTTTGGGTTTCTTCCCTAGGGAGACCTGTGGTGGTACCTGAGTCTCAAAACAGAGACACAAAAGATCCAGAGCTGCTTCCCTGGTCCCACGACCTCTCTATGCTCAGTTACCCCTTATTTCCCTATCCAACATCTTTAACTTTCTAAATCCTATGACTCAGCTACAGAGCAGGGACTTCCCAGGATTACAACCCTGACAGCTGTAGGAAGAGGTAGAGAGGGTTCTCTTCTGAGCAGAGGGCTCCTTATCTTCTCTTGGCCTCTGGTTTCACAGTGAGGTGTTAAATGTCAGTGGCCCCTTCTCTACAACCACTACACATTTGTTCGTGGAAGATAAACCACGGGGGCTTCTCTGCTCTGCAGCTGACTGGACCGTGCTCAGCTGCTCCGAGAGCATCTATATGGTTCCTCACAGAAAAATACCCAGGCCTGGTTTGATGGCAGGAGAGGCTGGAGACATTCTGGAGACACTATTTTCTCCCCTCAGATCCTGTCCTACATGCCTGGGGCTATATGGGAGAACCCAAAGACCAGTTGCTGTTGAGCGTTTGCATTCAGACATGGGAAACGCCATGCTCATATTTCTGACAGTCCTCAGTGGATTGCACCCTGCGCCTCTGCCTTTGGTTTGGAAAAGGAAGAATCAAATCTGGCAAGTTGTCCTGTCAGTCATCTTCCAGCCAAGTGGGAGGCAGAGGGAACCAATCCTCCCAAATTTCTTGACTGGAAGAGCCCAGCATGGGAGGGAAGCTGTCCAACAATTACATCCTCCTGCTGTCCGTGACCACGTCAGGGCTCAGTTTTTGCTGGCAATCTTTTTCTTACGTGCAGACACCAGGTCATAGAAAGGATCCTGTGTGATGCTGGTCCTGGAAATAAGAGGAAATGGGAGCAAAAGTAAGTAAATACTGGACAGCAGCACAAGCATCCTAACTCAACTTGTACAGAGAGACCACTCAACAAAAGGTAGGACTGGAGGTCTGCAGGCCCACAGAAGAGGATTTAGCTGTGGCTAGAGACTCTCCAGAAAGGACCTCCAAACTCTTTGAAGTCAAGAGGTACCGCAGCTACTAGACCGCAAACATTTATTTCCACCCCCTTTTGCATGTTCTGGTAGCCAAATACACTGCGTGACCATTTGTCCCTGAGGCTGAACAAAGGCAAGCTCAGGCCTCCAGTTCTGGTCTCCTCACCGTATTGCCTCAATCCACCCATCACGTTCTGCTGGTGTGGCTGCTGAGATCTTGTAGGACTGATGCTTGCCTTCAACCACCTTCCCATCCCCATCTGTTTTACAGGCTTTAATCTTCTGCCCTTTGCAGTTGGGATTGAAGAGCTCAAAGCAGTTCTGTCAGAAAGGGAATAAAATGGAGCAGTAGGGGAGGATAGCGTGGACCAAGGAACATGGGTGGCAGGCTCGGAGAGCTTCCGAAGGGGAAGAGAGCATTCTGTCTCTGAAATGAAACAGAGCCTTTCCTTCTCCACCCCAAGATATCCCCAATGAGTTAGATCTCCAGGCCACACCTGTCATGTAAACACACTCCCCCTGTGAAGGTCTGGACACTAAAACAAGCTTTATGGAGAGATGGAGCATCAACAGTTACCAGAAAACACCTTCTGGGATCTATCACTCTGCTCCACTCATGAAGATCCCTTCAAGTAGATGCAACATTCTCTCTTCTGCCTGCCACCACACAGACAGAAGGCACTTCTGCCACATCAAAGAGTGAGTGTCCATAGAAGACGTACAGGCAGAGAGTGTAATGTCCTGGGCAAGTTTCCTAACACCACAGCATTATCTGCTGTACACATGCTGTAAATCGTTATGGAGAGTCCCAGGGAGAGAAATTGAACCCACATCTCCTGGTGCAAAATGAGTGGGGAGTCAGGTGTATGCACTCATCTCTGCCCCCTATACACACACACATGTGCACACATACAATGAGCCAGCCAAAGGATAGCTCTCCCTTCACCAGATCTTCTCTGGTAAAATACAAAATGTTTAGATACCATCGTGTTTAGATGGGTGACAAGACAGTTTGGAATGGCACCTTCCCTCTGAGAAGCATGGCAAAAGTAGAGTATGTGCACCCTGTCTGACCTCTGTCTGCCTGTGTTGGCAGAGAACCAAGCAATGGAGACTTACTCGCTTTTTGGGATCATCCACCTTCCGGACTGATAGGTTCTCCAGGGGGATAATGCCCAGAGGCTCTTTGTCCTGAAGGCAAGAAAACGTGAATTAACACGCAGCACGCTCCGCCGATCTATGCCACTACTTGCAGCCTCTCTAATGTGAACCTTCGGGGGGCTGACAAGAGCAGTGCATGCCTGGGGAGACCATCTCCATTTACACAATGGAGAGCTAAGTTAACAGGAGATCACAGCAATATCTGCAGTGTCCGGCCTCCCTCCTCCTCAAGACTGGAGGCAAGGAAACACCACGGGAGAGAAGGGAGGTCTGACTTCGGTCTGGGAGCACAGGGTTGAAAGGAAAAGTTGCCCCCTACCCTCTGCTCCTCCCTGGCCCCTCAGAGGCTCATAACCACCCAGGGCACAGTTTCTGAAATGGGACTTGAGCCTTTACCGTGGTATATTCAAAGTAGTACAGGCAGTTATCGGTCAGAATGAACCAACGGCGTTTCCAGGTTTTCACACGTCCTCCTAAAGGCAGAGAGGTTCAAAAGCCATTAGTCACATTCCCTGTCATCCTTCCCTTCCCTCCGCCAAGCTCCAGACATGCACACACAGGCAAACCCTCCCAGCTCTCCCTGGATATCAGCCCCAAGGAGGCACCCGTGGTGCTCACCACTGATGTGATGCCGTATGGTGGACACACACACGCAGGCAGCCAGTTTTGCTCTGATGGGGCTGGGAATGGGGAGGGGTGAGGGATTATCTTTCTGGGTCCGTTCTTGAGCAGTCAGAGCCTGCAGAAGCGGGCTGGGAGGAGAGAGCAGGCGTCTGGTTTCAACAGCAGGTGTCAGCCTCACCCCACCGCAGCAGATGGGAGGGAAGGACAGTGGAGATGCTGGTGGGTTCTTTGGGGATATTTGTGATGGGAGGCAGGTGGGCACAGAATTCAGAGGAGCTAGGGGAATCCTCCCCCTTACCTAGTTTCAGAAGCCAGCCCTCACGGTTAGGGTTAAAGAAAGTATGTGTGAGATCGTTCCCATCATCCTCTGGTATGGAGAATGGCTCGTTCTTGATGCTCTCAAACAGATTCTGCCCCAGAGCATTGGTGATGGAAAGAAAGAAAGAAAGACAGACTTATGACAAAGCTTGTACACAACCCTCCTAGGTCCATCTGGTTCATCACTCTGTTTCCACAGGGGCGGGGGGCTGAACAGGGAGGAGGATGGGCAGTGAGCACTGGGGGGTACAACAGCCCTCAGTCTACACCTCACAGGGTCTCACCAGCTCTTCTCTGCATCCTGTGTCATAAAAAGAGACCCAATTTGGAAAGACACAGACACAGAAGTGTGCACCCGTACCAACAGGGGCTGCAGTGACCAAAGCCAGCATGTCACAAAGTGCCGCTGTGGGTAGTACTAAGGCACTGGGCGGGTCACAACACAGCAGAGACCACAGCCCCTTTTAGGCCCTGGGTTGGTGGTACCAAACGCTCTGCTGATAACTCGATATGCAGAGAGCAATGCACACATCTACATGACCACAGGGAGGCACATTTAATAGAACCAAGGCTTTCGTACTGAGGGGCATAAAGGGTGACATTCATAACAGCAGAGTGACAGGGAGGCAGGTTAGTAGCTTTCAAGGGGTACAGAAATGTTGCTCACGTCATTGGATTTGCCAACATTTATTATACAAGTCCCAAGCCGAGAGAAAAAAAAAATTAAAATAAGAAACTACAGGCTCATGCAACATTCTTGAAATTGCTTGAGAGAAATGACACTCTGGAGAAAAATCTAAAGCCTGTACCCCAAGGGGATGCTGCTCAGAAAACCCAAGTGTGGGATGTAGGCAGTCTCTTTGACACAAGTAATTCTCCCCAGGATGGCTGGGTGAAGCTAGGCACATGTAGGCAGGCTGCCCACATCTACCTTGCCTCATAGGGCAGGTCCCATGCCTGATGAGCTTCTGGGAAGATGATAGCTCCAGCTTTGCTAATGGATGCCTCCCCTGTGTCTGTCTCCCCAGTTCTGCATCTTCACCTTCTGAGATCAGAGACACCGTGGACTGGCTGAGAGCTTTACAGATGCTGGAAGAGACCCCAGTACTCAATTGGGGCTTGTTGGTTCTACCCACTCAAATACATATCCTGGTGTAAGAGAGGTCAGGCACTTCTGTCCTGACTGACGTGAACACTACAGCCAGCTGAGACACTTAGGCATGAGCAAAGGAAAAGGATTTGTAATCTGGGCCACAGTGACATTATCTCACAGACACACAAGAAACACACAGTCCCCTAAGGGGCTAGGACTCCCAAAGATGGCCAGAAGATTCAGGTGCCCAGCTAGCTCCCACAGAGGTGCGTGCCCCATTCACACAGCCTCATACCTACACACACAGCCACCCGTAGCTCATGTCTATCTTTCTTATATAGTCACAGTATTGTTCCTCTCTCACACAGACACACTAAAAAGCACGAACTTTATTAAACCGATACTGCTATTCCCTGAATGTCTCCAGCCCCTCTTTCTTGCTCCGTGTCCTCACCAACAAGCATGTGTGCAGCCCCTCTCCAAAGCAGTTTCCACGTTTTCCAGCTTTGCTTTTGTACATACTGCTCTCTTTCCTCACACAGCTCTTCCCCTTGTACGACAGAAGGTCAGTAGGCCTGTATTACACTGAGACCTGAGGACCTCCGCTTCTCAGTGGACCGCAAGCCAGAGTGAAAAGAGGGACTTAAGAGAAAATGGGGGGTCTTCTTACCTTTAAGAGCTCTTCTGGCAGGTCCCCTCCATTGTCAATGCCTCTGTTGATGGATACAAACCTTTCAAAGGGGGGTTTGTCTTTCACATTGGGGTTGTGTAGGCTGGTATTAAGCATGATGATAGAGAAGGAGAGTATATAACAGGTATCTGACAACGAGAAAGAAAACCAGGATGGGTGGTACTTATCTTAGAGGGCAGATCAATCTGGACCCTAACAGGTAGCTTGGTTTCCAGTCACTGGAGCACAGCCTCATTCCCTCCACTGTAGAAGGAAAAGGGAGGCGTCCTCTCTGCTAGGAGTTAGAGGGACAGACAGGGCTACAGGAGAGTTGATCTCTCATGGTGGAGGTGATTCCATCCTCTCAAGGTAATGGGGCAAGTTGGGTAGATCTGGCCTGATAATGGCTTTGCCAGCAGGAAAGTTTCTACAGATCCATGTCTATCAGTGTTATCCTTGCTGTGATGAGGTATACCATGTGGGGCTGGGAGAACTTCTCAAGTCTATTGCCCTTGGAAATGGGTTGGAGCATAGTAGCAAAAGGAGGACTGGAGACCATCAGTCTATTGAAAAGCTTCACAGGAAGTGGGCTGCCTCATTCAGCTTAAAGGGAAACATCCACACTTCTAAGCGATGCCCTCTGTGCTTTGTGAATGGAAAAGTTAAGTTCCTCTCACTAGCAAAGAGTGGTGTTCAGCTTTACAGGCCTTCTTGTGCCCATAACTACCTGTTGACTGGAATACTCCTGGGTTACACTTGCAGTACCAGTTGGCAAAGGCCTCCATCATCCGATCAATCTTCTGTGCCTCCCCAGGCAGCCGGAAGCTCCATAGGAACTGTCTATCAGGAGCAGCATGACAGAGAGTTAGTCAGATTGTGTGCAAGGGAATTTTATCCCTTCCCTCAATCCATGGGTCACCACGAAAATACAAGAAGTCATCCCATCATACTTGGGGAGAACAGAGTGAATGAAGCAGGAGGTTTCCTCTCGCTAGAAATCGCCTGGGCTTATCAGCCTCAAACACGCCCAAAGGAGGAAGCAGAACTAAGCATTCTGGAAATCATGGCTACTCTTTCCTAATGAGTGCTCTGCAAGGCAGCAGAGTCCTTAAGACAAAGGGTCCTGCCAGGAGGCTGGTGTATAAAAACACAAGATGGCCTAAACCAGAGTCATTTTGTCGCTGACATAATGGCTTCTGTGGACAGACGCATTTCCTGGTGCAAAAAATAACTTGCCCTGTCCCCCCAAGCATCAAATCCATGATGATCTACCTTGCTTTCCCCATCTTCTCTGGGCTTGTTTCTCTATGGCAAGCCCAGTCAAGGGGCGATGAAAGAGTTTCCCCAGGAAAAGCTGTTAACACCTCACAGAGCAAGAATCTTGGAGCCAACACATACAGCAGGGCCTTGGGAAGACCCATTTCCACCCAGCAGGGCTTCAAAACCGTGCTGGGTGGTAAGACCCAGTGGCTCAGCAGGCTCCTGCTCCATCCCCTGCATCCTGCATGCTCACTCACCTCAGCGCCTGCACCAGGTTGAGGTTGGCAAACTGGTGACATGCCACAAAGGCTTGGAGGATCTGAATATTTGTGGGGTCCCTGGGAGAGGATACAGAGAAAAGGTCAGAAGAGAGCTCTGACCATACTCAGTGTGGATGCCCCTTGCTGTGATGATATGCATCTGGATCCATTTAAGCCTTCACTTCCCTCTGACCAACAAGAAGCCAAGATGCATACTCTTATCTGGTAAGACTGACCCCATTACAGGCAGGAGGACTGGTATCCCATACAGCCAGCCTTAGTCACACTTCAAAGCCCCCCCTCCATGACAGAGTGTCCTGCCCACCCAGCCCACTGCAGTTTGAGGTATGTTTAGTCTTGGCACCTGACTGAGGTCTGCCAGGGGTCATCTAAAATAGTAGTTGAAAGGGGTCAGGCAGGACCAGGACTCCAAAGGGCCTCCTCATCCTGGCTGGGTTGCTCACCTACCACCCAGGTAATCCCCAATGGCGGTCTTGTTCAGGCCTTCACCCTTGTGGAGGAATTTGGCGATCTCCTGCAAGTCTGGGGACAACACTTCGTGCTCAATCAAGTACTGGATCCCCTAGGGAAGGAGAAACAAGACACTAAAGTAAGACACCTCTGTGGGTTGATAAGAAAGTAGAACCCTAACACCCTTATGCCAGCCTTCCTTGGCTTTGACAATGCTACCTCCTCTGTTACTCCTCAGCACCTTAATGGGAGACCACAGCCGTGTTCCCACCCTTACTCCATCCCTTTTAATCTACCACGGTGCATCAGTCCCACTTCCATTTCATCCCTAGATTTGGATAAATGTTTCACTGGGATGGAAACTCAAGCAAACAAAAAACGGCAATGTAGGTTAAAAGTCCAAAAGGCAGGTAGATTTAAGGCAAAGTCAAAATACTTCATTTTAACATTTTCAAACAGAATATCTCAGTGTCCTCTTCCTAAATGTCTTTTTTTTTTCTGAATTAACTTAACAAAAACCCCAATTGTTTGAAAAATATGACAATAAAAATGTACTCAGCCAAAAAACTATGGGCTTGAGACAATTCAAAATTATTTTTCCTGAATTTTCTTCTATGCCACAGAACAGAGAAGTCTGCAATCTTTTCAGCTCCATCCTCCCCAGCCAGTACGGATGGAGTATGTTTTTATGGAATACAGAGGGTCTGAGTTGGGCTGTAAAAAGAGTCAATACTCTATTTTAAATGGAATTTCATGAATTTCAAAGTCACAGCTTTTGTTCTGATTCTTAGCAATATCTAAAACCACTGTGATTCTCCAGACCACATTGCAATTCTCCTCACAAAATACAATACAGGAATGAAAATTGGTTTAGATCCATCAAAATGTTCTACTTCAACAGAATCAATTCACTTTGCCTTGTAATATATAAGAAACTATTTCTAAAATGCCCCAAAGAAAAAGCAGTTTCAAAAGAAGAAATTGAAATGTTTGTGAGATTTTTCCACACTATTTTCCTTTCTTTTTCCCCAGACAGAATTTCAGTAAGATCAATTTAATTTTGTAAAGCATTGCAGTGATGATATGTCTCCATTTTCCAGGAGAAAATGTTTCTCCCAAAAGGTTTTGTTCAGCTAGATTCCTAATGCTTACCTCCTCTAGCCTCAGGAACTTGCTCTGAGATCTTGGAGATAGGAACTCATTTAAAGTATCAGCATTGCATAAATGAAGTGTAACCTTAGCAAGGAGGGGCAAAGAAAGTTTCTTGCATTGCAGCATCTGTCAGCCTATGTAGCATGCAGCAAAAGGGAAGCAATAAACAGAGATATGCATATGCTTATTCTAAAGTAAAAATAACATAGGCAAATAGGATGACATTTCGACCAGGCTGATCAGCATTGAACTAACAAAGCTGAACTACTTTGAGGTCAGAACTAGTTCAGGTATTTCTGCACAGCACGGCTCGATGCCACAGCCTGATGCCTCCGAGGCCTCAAACCAAGGTCAGACGGAAAGACAGAATGAAACCTGCTCTCATGCAGGCTGGAAGTGCTGATATCACTGCCCTGAGACAGCTCCTGGTGTCAGAGGGACATCCAGGGGACCAGCAAGCACTCCGGCTGTGGTGTGGACAGTGGGGAAAAGGCATCTTGAGGGTCTCGGTGGGGCAGAGAAGGAGGCATGAAAAGTTGTCCCTCAGACCAGCAGCCACCTCAGATGCTAGCTGTGGTGGTTAGCTCACGACGAGCAATCGTTCAATCGCAGCTTGTGGTTTTCCTTACAGAGCTCAAAAAATGGCCCACCAGTGAAGAGGAAGGAAGAGGGAACTGTCTTTCTCACATCTTCTCTACTTAATCATGACAATTTTAGAGCTTTTTGCAGAGACCTGAAAGCTATGAAGTCTGGACCTCACTGGTCAGAGTCCCAGAAAGTGGAAAACCTGGATTGACTCCACAATCCAACCAGTACTACCAAAACAAAAGCTACACCCAAAATGACAGAGGCAGCTTGTCCTCTTCAGTTGTAAATGAACCAAGGAACGTGACACACTCTCAAACATCTCACCTTCTTTTTACTTCATTCTCCTCTATCACACTATGGCAAATTCTTAGCCTCTCATAGGCAAAAAGAGCTGGGCTGAAGGAGATTTGGCTCTCTTGATGCATTGGCAGTATTAAACCACCCCCCCTTTTTTTCTCTTAGTTTTGGATTGCGTTTTATGGGACGGCCTATAGGCACATGATGGTGGGAGGCAACACAGCTTGATCATATCAGAAGGCTTTATTCAGGGACAGAAGGGAGGGTGCTAGTAACTGGAGCCTTAGTGGGGTAGGAAACCAGCCGCACAGTCCCATGCCATAGTTCCTTTGGCATGGGTAGCTGCAAGTGGACCAGTAGCCAACAGAAGTTCTTCCAGATTTCTCCTCATAGGTGGAACGAGCAAATCCTACCTTTGCAGGGTCCATGTTGAATTTCTTCCGGCCCAGGGACAGAAGTTTATCCCTCTGTGATAGTTTGCTGCAAACAAGAAGAAGGAAAGTCAAGCTTAGAATAACGGGCCATGTTTCGGTTACCTCACAAGGTAACTCAGGTATCTCAAAGACAGATGTCTCCCAGAATAGGAATTCCTATCCAGGAATAAAGAGAAATCCCAGAGGAAAGAGGGGGATTCCTGACCTCTTTTCCACATCTTTGCTGTGATCCAAATCCCATCAGTGCTTTTGTTTTCTCAAGATCAAGACAGAGACTTTGTAAACAAAGGAATACCAATCTCATGCCACTTGCCTGGTCTGCTCCCCAGGATTACTGTCTGCCTCTTGCCTCTCCTCTGCATTTTGGAAGCACTCAATCTCTGCAAACACTTCAGCAATCTCTTCCTTCAGCCTCTGCAAAAGAAACAGCAGGAGGATGAAGGGGATGGAGGGAAAAACAGCAGACACATACAGAGTATGTCTTACTTCTTCCCTCAATCAAAAGAAAAGGACAGGTCGGATGGTCACAACCAATCAAAGACGTCTGTGAAATGGACGCTGCTCTGGGGTGCCCCATATGGATTCCAGCTAAAAACAGTGGGAGAGAGGGGCAGAAGGATATTGTCATGTCTGTTGTCAATCAAGCTTAGCCAGTGTGGAGAGTCAGATAACTCGACCCCAGCGTTGATTTCAGTTCCTCAAACAATGCCAGATGTGAGGCTCCTTCCATCGTGCCCATTTCCTTCCATCTTTTACTTTGCATAGCCCTGCCACACATCCAGGAAAAGGGAAGTGGAACCAGTAACTGTGAGGTCAACATGAACCTGAAGTGGTTATGGTGTGAAACACGAGAGTTTTTAACATATCTATCATCCAAATACTAGTACGTAGATACCTGCCTTTAGGTGAAGAAAGAAGAGAGGAGGAATAAAAGAGGAGTAATCACTGTCAAATTAAAAACAAAAATAAAACCAAAACTACTGTAGAATTGAGTTTCCTTTAGGCCCATGACAGGCCATGGCCTTCTTGGCTGGATATTCTGCGTTATCAAGGAAATCAAGATGCCTGTATCTCCTTGTTTCCATCCTGCAGTTATGGTCCCCTCAGAGCCAGACTGCATCACCACTTTCTTCCAGGAATCACCCAAATTTTTCCCCATGCAAACCAGAACAGGCAGGGGAAGAAGGGTTGTTTTACGACAGATATTGCCTCAACAAGGAGTGAGGATGTGGCCACGGTACGCACCCAGATAGCAAAACTGTGAAGTTTGTCAATATCCCATGATTTAATACACCTCTTGGATTTCACTTTTTCTCTGGCCTTCGTTCCGTTGTGTTTCATCAGTCTGCCAAAGCTGGGAGTGTTCATTACTAAGCTTTAGGTATTGCACAAATGTAACAAAGCTATGATCTTAGCCCTGAATTTCAAATGTTCATCAGTTTTGTTATTTTATTCACTGCTGTCTTCAGGCAGTATAATAGGCACGTCTAGACCCATCCTCTCCCCTCTTCCCTCTCCCCCCACCAAACATCCCCGCAAGTCTTTATGTTAAAGGGTGTTGTTAGATACTTTCTGATGAAATCCACCTGTGAAAACATCTTTAGTTATAGGTACTATTTCACCTAAACTCATTCTGCTCCACTGGACAATGCATACCCTACTGGTTAACGGCTTTGAGATTTAGAGAATGAGTCTGTGCAGTCTAGCAGCTTTTCTCTGTCCATTGTGGGTAAAAAAATGTAGTATTTCCATTCAAATATTCTGCCTTCTACAGTGCCCATTGCTTGTTCTGAAAACTGAAGAAATAAGAACCACACGCAATCAAACCACACAGAATCATGGAGTGGTTTGGGCTGGAAAGGACATTAAACATCGTCTAGTTCCAACACCTCTGCCATGAGGAGGGACACCTTCCACTAGAACAGGTTGCTCAAAGCCCCATCCAACTTGGCCTTGAACACCTCCAGGGAGGGGGCATCCACAGCTTCTCATGCACGTGCAGTTTGCATGCACCTTTTTTGCAAGGAAGGACAAGACACCATTCTGGTTTTGTAGCAGAGATGATGTATCTAGAAGACTGAGAAGTGATAAGTAATTTGGTTTAAACCTTTATACAAGGAAATACTGCACCTATTCCCCAGACATCCGGACATCTTCATGTTGTGGGAAAATCAGTGAAGGTCCAATGATTCAGTGCAACAAGCTCCCTCAGATGGGAACCCACATTCCATGGTGGTGAAGGCAGAACAGAATAGAAAGTGAACAGCACTGTGCATGCCTGTGATGTGGTATTACTGACTGATTTTGAATCTGCCACTTTCAGGCATTTTAGGAGTCAGTGGAGAAATGTTTGAGCTTGCTAAAAGGAAAGAAGAAAAGCAAGTTCAATCATGGAAATGTATGTGGAGGGTCCTGCCATCAAACCTCTCTAAAGAGACAGGATCCTTCATAGAGGACTTGTTGGACATCCACAAACCAAACAAAATATTGAAAAACACAGGAGGATGCAGCGGGTAACTAGGATTGGTAAGTCATTAGCAAGTAATCAGTAATTAAAAATAATCATAAATGCTGAGCCAGATCCCTGCCAGTATTGGTTACTCACACTCATTTCCTTAATCCTAAACATGCAATCCCAGCTCATCCCTGCTAATGAGCTGACCAGCCTTTCTCAAATATCCTGTTACGGTAGCTGATGACTACTGCACTAGAGAGTACCACAGGCTGGATGCACACTGGCGGCAAACGTGCCAGGGCAGCCTGAAGGTCAGAATTCAAGTTGGATCACGCCAGAGCAAGTGTCTCCTCTGCAGGAGCATTTCTACATGGCCTGGACTGTTAAGTGAAGACACTCCTTGGTGAAAGCATTTTTGAGAAGGCTAGGCAGACAGGAGAAACAGGATGGTCCTTACCTTAATGTCCTCCAAAAGCTCCTGCCTGTGCTGCCTGATTGTCTCTATTTCAGCCTCTTCAGCCTCACTCAAGCCAGATGACCCTGGAAGAATGAAGAGATGCCTGTGAGAATAGTACCAGCGCCAACATATCAGAGGAAAATCTGCCTCAAACACTCTCCTAGGGTCATGCCACAGCAACTCTGGTTTCTGTGTTCCAGCATCTGTGTTCCCTGATGTTGCAACCACTGCACCTCAGTCTTGCCCTACAAATGGTTCTCAGTCCAGAGCGAGCAGCACAGACCCAGATATCCCTCTTAGCAGCTAGATGCTGTGCTGGCAGCCTCTGATCTAACCCTGCAGCATCCCACCCCGCCTACTCAACCAATTTTGCTTGCTACGAGCACAACGAAGAGATCTAACCAAATGCTCTGCGGTAGTTTCAATGTCAGGCACCTTTATGGACAAGACCTTTACCTCTGCAAAGCTGTGACATAAATACTTCATCTGCATTTAAAGCTTCCATGAAGAGCCGTTGGCTTCATGGATTGATTCACTGCAGCTAGAGTCAGAAGTGGATTAAGGGAGAGAATCGAGGTTTTTCAAATCTGAAGGCAAGATCGGGGGGATGAAAGCCTTGCTGAAGCAGGAGCATCTGTGGGTGGCTGTTGTTATGTGGACTACAGACAATGCAGAAATATGAGTAGGCTTCCTTGTAATGTACAGGAACTCAAACAGATACCAGCAGAGCCAAAGCGACCGCAAAATGATTCATAAAAGACCTAGAAGAGTTAGGGTGACAGCACTGGTGCTAAATATAATCCAGGTGAGGCACAGCCTCTTCAGCAAGGAGAAAGAGGAGTCTGCAGCCCTAGGGAGACAAAGTAGATGGTAAGCTCCAGTAAAAAAGTCAGGGGCGGTGCGAGCTGAGAGGACGGGAGCTCCTGGGAGGTCACTGCAGAGCTTGCAGTCAGGATACTTGCTGCACCTAAACACTATGAGACAAAGCTTCTCTGGGAAGCCAGGTCAGGTTGCTGGATGTCTTGCTCCGCTGTTTCATAAGCCAAAACTCCCTGGGCATCCTGTCTTCCTGGAAAAAGGAGAAGTGGCACCAGCTGCCTTGGAAATTCTCTTAGTGTGGATCTCACATGCAAAACAACTGCTATAAATATGAATGGGGAAAAAAGGGGAAGGAACCAGCTAAGACAGACAGAAGGAAAAATGGACAAGGGCAGTCATCTCAGAGTCCATATGCTTCTTTCCTGTTACGACCACAACAACTCAGAGAGACCTGCCTTCCCCAATCCTAATGTTTCCCCCATCCTCCCAGCTGGTTGGGTTTCAACGTGCTAAGTCTGTCCTATTACTGGTCCGAATAACCTGCTCTAGTTGAAGATGTCCCTGCTCATTGCAGGGGGGTTGGACTAGATGACTTCTGAAGGTCCCTTCCAACCCAAACTATTCTATGATTCTGTGATTCTCAGGCTGCAGCCTCTCCCCATCGCTCCTCCTGCTGTTCCCAAGCATTGCATTCCCTGGGGAGAGGCTGCTGAGCCTCTGGGAGGAAAGCACTCGGCAAAGAGCCAGCATGAAGCCTGGGCTGGGAAGGACCTATGAACCCCCCACAGCTCTGCAGGCAGCCCTTGTGAAGAGCTGAAAGAAGCTGACTGACAGCTGAAGCCAGTCAAGAGAGGAGGAAAACCTGTGGCATCCAGCAATTCGCAACAGCCAAATATGTATGTGAGGCCGAAACACACAAACAAACAAGCAAGCAAGCAAACAAACAGAAACAACAACAAACCCCTGTGTAATTGCTTTGTGGCTTGTTAGGCAGGTTGCTGACTTCCCCTTGAATGTCAGCCCTGTGTCTGTGAGTGCTGCCTGAGTCCTGTAGCTTATTTCATCTCTCCTGTGGATTTGGCATCTGCAGGAGATGAGGCCAGCCTCTTGGTCTCTCCAGCTTTATCTCCCTCACCCCTATGGGAGCTGGTAATTGTGGAATCACTAGCATGATTCCTTGACAGATTATCACTAAGACCTTTTGTCTCTCCACAAAAGAACTGTAGCAGGACGTACCTGAGGAACTGCCCTTTTCCCCTCCTCCACTAGCAAAGTCTGTGGTGTGGCTGGTTGCTTTGCTTCAGTTGTTCGGTGTCTACTGAAGCAGCCTAAAGCATCTCAAAGAGATGTGAGGCTCCCAGAGGACACCATCTCACCCACACGACCCCAAATAAGTCCGTAAATAACTCAGTATGCCTTCCTCCTGAATATCTGAAAACCTCAGCTCCCAAGTGATTTACCTGTCCAGTTCGTCAGAACAAGAAAAGTGTGGGAAGGACTGTGTGTGGGGAGGGTGGGGGAGAAAAAGCGTACAAGTCACGGAGAAGGGAAGGGAATCAGGGGACGAAAAACAAAGAAAGGGTGAAATTGGGAGGTAAAAAATGGATGGATCAAACTTTCAGAGCAATTTAGTTTGAGCTGCGGAGAGGGTCCTTGTAAGGTTTCCAAGGTTTCCTAAACAGTTTAAGTCCCTGATTGCCTTGGAAAATAATTCGGAGGTCAGTGCCTGCACGTTACTCTGCTTCCCTACCAGAAGGCCTAATGCTCTGCTCAAGGCTCTTTTGAAGCTGTTCACCGTTGTTATTGCACATATTGGGGTCTGCAGTTAAGGGTAGTGAACACAAAAGGTTTGTTTGAGGAACCATCCACAGAAAGGCAGAGAAGGCAGCAGAGGCAGCTGAGCAAGCAGTGGATGTGATAGCAAGAGGTGGGTGCTCTGCCCTTCCGTCCTTCTCCACGATGAGAACGAGCCCAGCCAGCAGGAGAGGCACACTCCGAGTGACACACAGCCTGTCTTGCTCCAGATGCTTGCAATGGCCAAGTGAATTCAACCCTGCAGCAGGTGACTGAGGAATGGCTTCAGCCTTGCCAAAGTCCTCAGTACCACCAAGTTCCACTTCCCTCTAGGGCGAGGCCAGGACACAGATGAAGCACAGCCCTGGTCAGGGTTCTCTGCACAGGGGAAAATTTCACCCTGATGAAAACACCAGCAGGTTTAAGGGGGATGCTGTCAGCCAAACTAGCACTGAAGTCTTCCAGTTCACACACATGACATAAAAAACAGTTAGCATATTTTCCAAAGAGAACATAGAATTATAGAATCATAGAGTCATTTTGGTTGGAAGAGACCCTCAAGATCATAGAGTCCAAACATAACCTAACTCTAGCACTACACCATGTCCCTAAGAACCACGTCTATATGCCTTTAAACCCCTCCAGGGATGGTGACTCCACCACTTCCCTGGGGAGCCTGTTCCAGTGCCTGAGGTTAAGTTGATGCTTGGAATTTATTTTTAGAGACCAAAAGTTGAAAGGAAAGCACATCAGCATCACATTTCTGGGGCTCACACCTGCTTTTGAGGTTGTTTCCCCATACTCACGGCAGACCCAGATGGAAAGACCTGCCAGTTCTTCATGAGGCTTGTATTTATAGTGCTGTCACTCAAAACAGAACACAGAGTTTGATGGCACTTGTGGTGACTTACGCCCTCAGCCTGCCCATCTGGAGGGAAGGTTGGAGTTACCCGAAAGTCTGGGTACTCACGTGGCCAGCAAAGGGCATTGTGTTTGCTGGTCTCATTTCCCATTGCAAATGGCTGTGCAGAGCCATCCGGGTGCCAAGTGAGGCTTTTGGTGCAGAGAGGTAAGTGGGAAGTGAGTACCCAGTAGAGCTGCAGGGGTGGACTGCTGAAACAGCATGGGAGGGCTATGAAGAGTGACTGCTTCTGTAGCACTGTCACGGACCATCCACACGCTACTCATCCACAGAATAACAGCAGAGGTTCAGCTGACCGATTTGCAAGGCAATGTAGGGCTCCAAGTGTGGCTGCTAAAGAGTTTGGCCAACTCCACCCATGACAACACACAAGCAGAGCAGCCTGATAGGCACCTTCTGCCTGGATGAGGCTCTCTGATGGAAGAATTCACCTGAAATTACATTTTTTTTTTTTTTTAAGATGGCTTCTGTGTGATCTCCAGCACAGACCATCACCTCCTCAGGCAGGTACCAGGCTGGTACCAGGCAGAAAACAGGAAACCTTCGTCTCCTGAGCTCCCTCCAGCCCAATCTGTCTCCCTCCTCCAACCACTCCACAGTTCTCTTCCACCTTGTGTCAGAAGAAATTCAACATGGACCTCATACAGGTTTAATTTGCACATTCCAGCTATGGAGGGAAAGGTGTGAATAAGAATTTATGTTGTGTCCTGGTCCTCTTATCCCACATGACACCTTACAGCAATCAGGATATCTTCCAGCCACTTTTGCCTGTGGCTCTCACCCCACACATTCTAGCACGTGATACCACGGAACCAGTCTGCTCTCCCATGTCTCACACACCCAGCTCAAGGATTTGGAGTACTGGCTCTGTGGCCTTACCCGGATAGTTGATAGAGGATCCTGAAGGCAGCTGGAAAAGGATATCTACTGCAGGGAGAGCAGCCTCCCCACAGACACAGGTGTGTCAGACAGGTATTGAACAGGACCATTGTGTCTCCAGGAAGCAGCAGCTCCAGGAAAAGGTGCAAATACACCTTTGACTTTCAGGAAAATCATGCCACAACTGCAAGACTTGAAACACATCCAGGGCTCCAAAGCTCACTGGAGAGCTGCACTGGATTGGAGTAGATGATCTTGAAAGTCTCTTCCAACCAAAATGATTCTATGATCTCCAGAGATCCCTTCCAACCCCAACCGTTCTGTGATTCTGTGTTCTGAGGGCAGCCTTGGCTCCCACACTAGAGCAGCATCAAACAAGCCCACTTTCCCACCCAGGTGTGAAGTGACAGGTTGAGACTGAGCAAAGACATCGGCCAGAACCAGTGTATCTCCCTAGGTATTGCCTGTCTTCAGGCTCTGCCTCTAGGCAGAGCTGAGCATACCTACATTGTCCTTGAGCAGGAGCTCATTATGCTACTGCAGTGTGTAACTTTTAAGACATAATTAACTCAGCAACATGTAACTTGAGTGAATGACTGTGTGAGACTGTCAGTTCTGAAAGCCTCAGTTTCGGTGGAATGGATGCCCTAAAATAAGCAGCAAAACATGAGGTATTCCCCTCTCCAGCCCAGCTTGTCCTGCAGATGCTCTATTCACAGTTGCTTTCAGGTAGTGAGGGCTGGGTGATCTGGAGAGGTGTGCCTTCACCAACATGCATAGCCAGATGTTGGTGAGAGCTCAGCTCCCATAGTTTCCACCAATTTCGCTGACAAGCAAGGCTGGTGTGTAGTTCGCGCGTGATCTTTCCTTGTCTACCCACCTAAGGAGCTAAAAAGTGCAGAACAGTTGTTGAAACTGGGCACCGATTTTTCCCTTCCCTCTGTGCTCTACATCCTTTATGCAAAAGCCTCTGAGGGCAGAGTCAGACACAGCAGGGCCACTGCAAGATGATCCCTTTTCTTCCTGGCCCTTGTTCAGCCCATTCCTGTGCAGATCTCCCTGTTTACCACCTTTACTCAGACACACGCTCAGAGCTTCCTCAGCCAGAGGCTAGAAATGTTTGGTCTGGCAGTGTGCCTTTCCTTGCTGAATCCCAACTTCATTATCCACCACCTGCCAAAGTAGGAAATAAAACCTGAGATGTCTTTCAGTTCCTCAGATGTGGCTTATCTCCCCCCACCCACATCTGCCTTTTGAGATTATTTCAGAACCAGGCAGGCCCACCTGCAGGTCACTTGGAGTTGGTAGAACCCTAATACAGTAATTTACCCTTAACATGGACATAAGCAAAGGAGCCTCCAGTACCAAAAGCCTTGCAAGCATGTTGCACTGAGATACCCAACTGCATGAGAGGCAAAGGCCAACCAGCTCCTGGGTGCTGTAGGGAAACATCACTGAGAAGCTTGCAGGCCGTGTCAGAGCTGCATGGAGAGAAGCCAAAGCTTATAGGTGCTCAACGCAAGTGTCACATATACCCTTGATACCCCTGAGTCAGCTTCCAACTCAGCTCAGGATCACCATCAATAGAAACTCTCAGCACAAAGGCCATTCAAACCAGTGGGAAAATTTCTCCCGATGTGAAAGGAGTTTGCTTACGAGAGAGTAAGTACAAAGGAAACCATGCCTAATGCTCAAGGCTGACAAGAATTAACTGCGCCACCAGGGATCTTCCACCATCCCATTCTTCCAGCCACCAGCTGCAGCGTCCACTCTTGCTGCTGGGATTTCGTGGTGTGCTCTGCCCTGTCAAACTCAGCGCACAGCCCCCGCAGAAAACAAGGCACAAGAAGGTCAAGGCTTACCAGCAGCACAAAAATCCATCCTGAAGAGCACGATGTATTTTCAACAGAAGTGGTGCTCCTCCTCGCCTCCTGCTTGCTCAGATGCTTCACAGAACTGAAACAACTTGGAGCCAGAGACCAAGATCGCAGCAGCACCGGGGGGAGGGCTGCCCTGTGGCTCCGCCCTTCCTCTCCTCGTCCCTCCGACCACGTCTCGCCAGCTTGCACCAGCGAAGGAAACCGTGTGTGCACACTGCTGTCAGCTAACACCGGCTCCTTGGCTGCTTCTGAAGTGCAAATCCACAAACGCCTTCCCATGCCAGCAGCTTTTGAGCGCACACGTGTCTGAGGGGACTGAAATGTGCAGTGAGAGGCTGAGTGTACCTCGGGCTTTTGTCGGAGATACCCTGAGAGCCAAGGGGGGAGCGTGGGGGGAAAGGAACTTCTTGATTCAGAAAACCCATCCGATTTGGGAAGTGGTTTCATTTTAAAGGAAAGATTCTTCCTTTAAGTGGTGGGGGGATGAACACTCCAAAACTGGAAGGTGGTTAATGGAGATGAGAAGACAGTCTTTTTCATCTTTTCCATCCCCCACTGACCACTAACCGACTTGTACTCTAAGTACTCCTTTTTTTCCCCACTAACAAACTATTTTTCTTGGGAAACCTCCTAAATCTGAGGAGGAAAAAGGTGCTCTCTCAAGGCTTAGCGAAACTTCTGCCAGTGGGAGGGCTGGCATTAGCAGGACAGATCTGAAGGAACATGTGCTGCTCTGTTCATTTGTGGGGCAGAAAGGTGCTCTTTTTCCTCCGTCTGCTCCACACAGCCCCAGAAGGCTGTACACTTCCCCTTGAGTTAATTGTATTTGGTTGCCATGTGATTTATGTGGTAGATGCCTGATGTAGGCAATGTAGGGAAAAAAGGAGTGTGCAGGAGAGCACCAAGTCAGAGACAGAAGAACTGCTGATGGTGAATAAATAGCTCAAGGCAAAATTCAAACCAGGAGTGGTGCCAAAACAGGGCTCTTGCCTCCGCTAGCAGGACTGAAGCTGTAGGGGGATGGCTCCCCTCCGTGCATGACCACTTACCTCTGAAGCACTCTCATGCTCAGCTCCCCCACCTGTTGCTGTATTCACAGCAGGCCTTGAACGGGAAAACAAAACAAATCCAGACTTCTACCTACCATCTTTTCATGAGACAGCAAAGTAGAGTTTGCAAGGACATTGCATGTGTAGAAAAATAAATGACCCTCTGACTTGTTACACAATCAGAGCTAGCATCTGTGTAACAGATCAGAGCTAGCATCTATGTACACTTAGCACTGTTTAGAACAGGCTCCTGTGCGGCTGAAGGTCCTTGACTCACTAGGAAAGGAAGAGCTATTACCTTCCCACATTCCCATTAACTCAGTCTGGTCTGAGATCCTCTGGAGAGGGCAACCCACCTGGATAGGCTGGAAGAGTAAGCTAACAAGAACCTTATGAAGTTCAACAAGGACAAGTATAAGGTCTTGCACCTAGGAAAACATCATCCAGGAGGGCAGCACAGGCTGGGATCTACCCTGCCGGGGAGCAGCTCTGAGGAAAGGGACCTGGGGGTGCTGGTGTACAAGAAGCCTAATATGAGTGAACTGTGTGCTGCTACTGTGGCAAAGGCAGCCCACAGGATGCTGGGCTGCATCAGCAAGGGCATCACCAGCAGAGACAAAGAAGCCATTATTCTACTCTACTCGATACTGTGTTCAGTTTTGGTCCTCGCTGTACAAAAAAGTTGTGGACAGGCTGGAGAGGGTCCGGGGAAGTGCCACAAAGATGATCCAAGGAGTGAAAAGCTGCTGTATAAGAAAAGGTTGAGATAACTGGGTTTGTTCAGCCTTGAGAAAAGAAGGCTTAGGGGAGACTTCATCACCATGTTCCAGTCCTTAAAGGGTGGCTACAAAGAAGATGGAGACTCCCTTCTTTACAAGGAGGCACATGGTAAAGACAAGGGATAATTGGTACAAGTTACTCCTGGAATATTCCAGTTGGACACAAGAGGGAAATTTTTCATTATGAGAACAATCAGTCATTAGAATAATCTCCCGAGGGAAGTGGTGGGTTCTCCAACATTGGACACTTTTAAGATTCAGCTGGACAGGATGTTGGGACACCTTGTCTAAACCGTGCCTTTGCCAAAAAAGGTTGGACCAGATGATTCTTGTGGTCCCTTCCAACCTGGTATTCTATGATTCTATGAACAACTGGCCCTTTAAAGGCTTGACATGTAAGGTAGGATCTGCCTGAATACTCTGGCTGAGGTCCATTGCTCTAGGGCCATTCAGCCTCAAAGAGAAAGACACAGATTGTCCTTGCTTCCTCTCAGTCTCTTGCATTTGCTGTTACCTGTGATTATGCTATAGGTTCATTGCTGGTTTTGGAGGCAACAAGCACTCCAATGAACCTCCAATGAAGAGGTCAACATTTTCAAAGAAGCAGCTAGGAGCTTATTTGGGAGGGATAAAAGGAAAGAGAAGACAGCAAGATTTATTAATGCAAACTGATTCCAAACCATCACACCCACGTCTGCCCTGACCTTCAGCACACCCGATGTCCATTCTTAAAATTTATCGGAGGCCTGCCTTTGGGTCACAACTTGCCAAGAATTCACCCTTTGTAAACTCAATTTCTGTCTTCAGATTCTGGGCCACACCAGAGGAGAATTCACTGCCTCAGGCTGGCCCAGTCTCCCAGTCCCTGCACTGGAGCTGGGTCCAGCCTATCATCTCCAGTCCTTCTACCATTGCTTTCCACAAAAAAAAGGAAAAAAAAAGAAAAAAAAAAAAAAAGTGGTTTCAGCAGTATTGCAGCTGATGTCAAGCAGACACGTCAACCTAAAACACATCCTTGAAAGACCTGGTCTTGCCTGTCTCAAGGATAGGTGACATATATAGGCAGCTTGATCAGGGCTCTCCTTATACATGTACCTGTGGGCAGGTCAAACCACAAGCACCCTGCAGACACCAAAATGGATGTTTCTTTGCACTGCAGAAGTACTCTCAGCCACCCCAACAAGCAGCAATGCAAAACCTGTACCTGTGTCTCTAATCCATACTTGCTTGATCTCTTTACTTCTTGATGCTTCCTTCTTCCCACAGCCTCTCTTTTGGAATCCCTGACTGTCCTGTTTTGGGACCTTACCTACTAATTCAGTTTAACAAATAACTCCTCTAGTTGCATTCTCCTAGTTCTGGTAGCCTTAGTTTTAACAGTGGTTTGCCTTGATGAACTTTACTTTCAGTTATTTCAGCCAGAGGACTCTGAATGGGAAATGCAGCATTAAAAAACTGCATAGGTCTATTTCATGTAAAAATGAAACACCTGTGAGATATTTTTTTCATGAGGGTACACAAGAAGTGAGGCAGGATCATATGACTAAACTAAGCCTAGAGCATCTCTCATGCTTTCCGAAGTGTAGGGTAAGTATATCTCCCTCTCCAAGTCCCTAGTCCCTCATTCATTCACATGGCACACAAACTAGTTTGGTTCCAGGCTTACCCTGGAGCAAAACAACCAGTTCCTCTCTTGAAGAAACCTAGGCCATTATGAGACACGAGTTTGCTTGAGCATCCCAGACAGACAATATACAGTTGTCATGAACTCAGGTGGATATCAACACTATCCCAGCCAGCAATGCCTCTGGAAATGCCCTTAAGGCAAGTAACACATGTTCTGTGGTCAGGGCATGAAAATTGTTGTCAACAAGGCCAGTGTGGATACATTTTAGGTCAAATACAGGCTAAGTAAGGAGAATTCGACATGCAGCAAAAGTCAACTTATGCTGGAAGATACCCACATTCAGGACACTGACTCTTGTATTAGGCACTGGTTCTGGCATCTTCCTTCTTCTAGAGAAACCTGTGGTCTATATATTAAAAAACCCACTATGATGACTGCAGCGACATCTTGGAAAAGAACATCCCAGATTAGATCAAGGGCATGTCTCATCAAGCAATGCACTCCTTGGAAAAGCAGGAGACTGGAGGAAGAACATTTTCTAGATGATAGAGGTTATTTCAACAAGGCAAAGAGAAAAGATGGGAATGGCCCATCCTTGCTCCAAGATATACCTGACTCAGAGGTGCAAATGAAGTTCTCTGAGCTGTGCAAGAAGAGGTGTCAGCAAGAGAACAAGACAACTGGGTGGGAAGGGGTGTTGAGAGGCCTACATAATATCAGGGTAAGTGAAGTGGGCTGTGACAGGTCATATATGTCTGGAGTTGGATTGTGGTGGGATTTGGTTCTTTTTGTCCCCCACAGCACTCCTCTTCATATCCATCACCCCACAGGTACAGCAATTCTCCTGTACCTCCGGAACTGTTGGGACAGGAGGAACCAGATCCCTGGAAATCAGCGTTTCTGATACAGGACTGGAGTTAGATCCTGTGATTGCTGCTGCCACTGCACATCCTTCCCAGCTGTGGGTAGCTCAGGCTGGGCAAGACGTGGGAGTGCGTGTAATGGGGACACCCAGGCTGGACCACCAGTCCTCATCTCGTCAAGCGTGGCCAGATTGGGCAGATTGCTGCAGGTCAGTACTCCAGGCTGCTCCCTGTGACTCTTCTGCCGTGAACCATTTGTTTTTTCTCCAAGGATGCTCCCTGTCTGTACACAGAGACTTAAATTGGAGCTGAAAATATCTGCGATTCTTCTGGTCACAAGGGAAAATACCAAACCAACAACGTGGGTGCACTTTTCTGCTACTTGATATAGGCTTAAAATGACTGTGTAAATACAAAGGAAATATAAATATTTCCTACTATTTCAAAGGGACAAAGCCAATGCCAAATATTTCTCAGTGCTGATCATGTCAACTGTGTTCCTATAACTATCCACAGAGAGACAAAGTTCAGGTTTGTACAAATTCAATAGCTCCTTCAGGAGGTTTCAGCTGGTTGTTGGTTTAGGGATTGCAGTATGTCTGGAGAGAGTGTAACACTTCTTGCACAATATTGTGGGGATTATGAGCTGTGCAGACAGTATTTTGATGCAAGGTAGAACAGCTGTAGAGCAAATACAATAACAGAATTTTTCATGTAACAATTGGAATAAAATAATCCTTGTCCAGTGTGAGGAGAAATACAGACTGTGACAGCCAAAGCAATAGCTCAGGGTGCACACATGCAGGCGGTAGGTAAAGCTACTGGTGCAGAGCATCTGAAATAGACTATTTTCAGCTGCTTTTACTAACTCAAGGAACTGGAGTCTATTTTAAATGTAGAAAGATGGTGATTATAGAAGGCTACAAACAACAACGAAATAAACAAACAACCAACCTTGCAGTTTTAAAGATTATAGAAGGGCCACTTAGTGTCTGATAAACTTGAATGAAGAGCCAGAGGGATTTTTTTTTTGACTCAGAAGTGCAGCAAGATTGAAACTTTATGTTCTGGGAAAAAAAAAAAAAAAAAAAAAAAGTCACGNAAAAAAAAAAAAAAAGAAGTCGCGAAAGATTTTACTTTGGTAGTTCAGGAAATATTAGGCTTGTAAAACAAAGTAACTATAGATTATTTCACCAGTACTCTAAACAGCTCTTTTCACTTCCCTGCTGCAGCCTTCCTGGAAGATACCACAGTTTACCAGGCAAAGATATGTATTAGATCTGCTTTTGCAAGCTTAGTATATCTAACATCTGATAACGTACGAAGACTGATGGCATATATGAGTGCCAAGTCCAGCAGTTGATACTCAATCTAGAATTTGCACATGTAATCTCTAGTCCCTGTTACCTCCATTCTACAACAGGCAGGTGAAAAATGTTGTTGAATCGTCTGAGAACCTAGCAGGAAAGAATGCACAGTCAGATATTGATCTGTATTTATCACCATTAAATAAAAGACTGGTATCCGCAAGATGGGGATTGTCACTGACTGAGAAGAAAACATCTGTAAGAATGGAAACCGATATCAGAATCACTGGGGACTTGCAGAAATACAGAGAAGAAGATAAGACCAAGCCATAAAAACCCAGTATGATTTAGAGCCTGTGAGTAACTTCTCATCTGAGGGAAGTGCAAGTGTGAATCAGCCATCACAAAGAACTTGATGCCCAAAGGCCTATGCCACAGTCTTCTGCTTACCTGGGTACGAAGTGGAAAAGAGGTGCAAGAGGTAAACCTCTTTCAGTGCCCCAGATAGGAGGATGACAGTGGACCCATTTTTTTGCCCCAAACTGGAAAGACTCAGAGCAATTACAGCCTGAAAACAGATGAGCCTCCATGATACAATGTATTAGGAATGGACCACTTGCCCCTGATTGCAATAGGGCTGGTCTTCAGGTAAGTCCATGAGCCAGGCAGGTCCAAGACTAAGTAAACACCATTGGCAATTCGAGTTGCTTTTGAGTCATGTTGCAAATGTAGGTAGTTTCTGTTCAGTGAGGCTGGTTTGGAAACTTTATTTTTTTCCCAGCTTTTGCTTGACAGGGTAAATTTAGGCTAGAGAAGTCCTAGGTATGGCCATATTAGAAAAAAGACCCTTTATGAAGCAACTCCACAACATCCCTAACAGGGCCTGCGGAACATCATGGCTTGAGCTGCGTTGCCCCACTTCAGTTGTGATCTGAAGTTTGAATTCAGGGTGAGCTTTTCAGCCAAGGGTGGCAGCCAGGAAGAAACAACAGCAGTGAGGGGAGAGGGGGGCAGTGACAGGGAAGGGTGCGAGTTTTGGAGAAGAGAAGCAGCAAAGTAAGAACTAAAAGCAGGAGGCCAATGGGACGGAGCTGTGTGAATGGGGAAGTGGAAAGAAACAAAAGGGGAATATAGCAAACGGGGACAGTTTGCAGCCCAGCAAGGCTGAAGCAAATTACTCTTTTCCCTGGTGGGGGCCCAGCACACACAGAGAAGTTCTCATGGCCACTCAGGATTGCCTGAGCAACAGCTCACATACAATAAATCCTGGCAGGGCCCAGGGTAATGAGAATACCTGCTGTTGCCATGCACTGAGTGTGCAAAGAAATGAACCTCATGTTCCCTCCAGGAAAGGATCCCCCCTGCTACCTGACTGTGCTGAAAGATAAGCCTCCTGATCAGCTCCTGCCCAGCTCCTGCCCCCCTGTGCAGGGCTGTGAAGTGCAAATATCGTTTCTGAAAGAGCCCCCTCACACTTTTCCCACTCTCCCTAAGGGAGCAGAATGCCACAGAAAGAGAGGGAGAGATAGAGTTACCCAAATTCCTCACCGCTTTGGATTCTTGTGGGGGGAAAAACGGTATCATGTTTCCACCCTTGCCCACTGTCCCACATGAGTGCTGTGCAAACCCAGCACAGATGGGTCACTCGGAGGTGACCCAGCCCAGGGCCCTGGAAGTCTCTCAGAGCAAAACTGTCTCACTGAGCAATTATTTCCTATCAGTACCTTCCTTAAATTCAGCAAAGGGAACAAGAAACGCCACCTAGATGGGTGCCTGCCTTCCTCCAGCCCCGCTGCATATGGAGAAGGAAACTCATGTCAAGAGCACCTCTTGGTGGTGTGAGAGGACATCAAAGCAGCCGCACTTCAGTATGTGCTCAGTTGAGGGCCTATTTCCTGCAGTTTCCTTCCTCTTCCTGCAGCATGCACAGCAAAGAAGTTTTAATGTAGCAGGTGCCAGTTGTTCTCAAAGTGATTACAGTATGTGTTATTAGAATGTAATATCCTATTTTTAATAATTTAAATATGATAGAAAGAAAACCCCTAAAGGCCTTTTTATAGATCCCTATCTTCCCTTTACAGAGGTACTGGCAGAGAAGGAATGTTTATGGATTGACAGCACAGCCCACTGACTTGGACAAGAACTGACTATCCATAGCAGTAACAGTCAATTACTTTTCAAAAGTAACTTGCCCAGAAGGGCGATGGAGATATATACCTCCTTGCCAGGTCTTCCACACCTCATTGTTGGCCATACAGAACTACAATGGCCTTGACATGGGGCTCACCTGGACATGGGGTCTCAACAACAGTAACTCCTCCCCAACTGATTTTAACTTCTTGTCTTCTTCCCCACGCCCTTCCATGCTGCCAATCCCACAAGACCATATGGCAGACTACAAGGACAAAAGCACGCATTGGCATTCGGCAGGTCAGTGGTTCTTGTTCATCCCTGCCACCATTTCCTACCAAGTCACCAGCCAGCTTTCCAACCAGCCTCCCTTAGTCTGAATCCCATCCCC
Source organism: Pampusana beccarii (assembly GCA_013399365.1). Classification (NCBI taxonomy): domain Eukaryota; kingdom Metazoa; phylum Chordata; class Aves; order Columbiformes; family Columbidae; genus Pampusana; species Pampusana beccarii. The sequence continues at coordinate 139,745 of VWYH01007876.1, forward strand.
AGCCCCAGTATCCTCACAGGACTGTCACTTCATCCTAGGTAAGACCCAATGTATTCTCCAGCTCTCTCCAGATCTTTTCCTCTCATCCTCATCCTTCCCACTCTGGATGTTCACTCTCTCGTTCTTCCTGCCATACATCTCCCCAGGCACATAAGAGTTATTGGAAACCTTCACAGAAAGGATCTGGTAAAACTGGAAATGTTCCTTTGGAGAAGCTGATTCCAAACGCAGCTTTACCAGTGCCCAGAAAGGGGCTAGTTTCCTGCTTGCCTGTGCCAGGCTGGCTGCCCAACCTAGAGCTCCCTGAATCCCTCAGGACTCTACCAGCTCCAGCCCCCTGGGCCCTCACTTGTCACTCTGACGTCTTACCTCCTAATGTGTCCAGTTGCCCAGGGAGCTGTACCGTTCCTTCTTCATCCGCTAGTAGCATTCTCTAGAGCCAGATAAACCTGCCTTCTCTTCCGAGGGAGTCCCTACCTTCTGGTCCACTATATTTTGCACCTGCCTGCCCTCTCCAGCTGCTGCTGCTGCTCCTCCGGTAAAAGCCTTGGTCACTTTCCCTTCTGTCCTTCTCTGACCTGTATTCCTATGGCCCGTTCCTGCTCTTGCTTGCAGAGGAGCCAGTGGGTTTCCTTCCTCCCCCTTCCCTACCACCCACAGAGGGAACACCTAGTACAGCTGGTTCCTCTGTGCTTCTGAAATAGCTGCAAGACTTGGAAACATTCCACAGCTGAAGGTTTCTGGGTTGCAGCCAGTGCTGAGTGACGGATGGGAGAGAGTCCTCCTGAGCAGGTGAGCTGCAACAGCCTCCCATGGCTGCAGCAGCACAAAGGTCACCAACCTTTGCAGAAACACTTTCCCTCAGAGTTCCTTCCCTCAGGAACATCCCAGCTGAAAACCCACTGGGTTTGGTCTAACTGGCCTCCTGATACAGCCTGGAAATTCCAGTTAATTCTGTGTCACCACATCCCTTCTGTAAAACGCATCTCTGGACCATCCGCTCGTCAGTTCAGGTTGGAGCACTCAGTTGTGCATACTCATATGCACTTTTACAGGCTTAGCGTTGCATGGGAGGAGAAGGAAGAGGAGGCAGACCCTCATTTTGAGTAGGGAAAGGAAGGAGTAGAGCCTCCTGGGATCTTTCTGCTCCTTGTTTCTTCTTTCTTAGGGTCATTGCTTCCTTCTCCTTGCTACTTAGCTCTAAAACTCTTATCTTCTGAGGACAAGATGGAAGAGGTCTGGCAGCAGCTCTCACTGGCTGCTTTTGCATAGAGGTAAGGGAGACAGTGGGCAGGGAGAAGCTGGTTTGCAGGGGCTCCTCCCATGCACCAGCCTTGGCTCTTATAGTGGAGAAAAAACTGTTCATTGCATCCCTCGATGCATTGGCTCCACTTCATGGTGAACACAGAGATTCCCACAATGCTTCTTTGTATAATACTAGTAATCTGAGCAGGTGGGGAAGTGTGGCAGGACATTATCACCACAGGAGAGGAGGGACAGAATGGGCCGTGGAGTGGCTGCTGCTTCCCAGAGGCTGCTTAACTTCCTTGTTCAGCCTCCACGTTGTTCCTTGTGACATTTTGTCATTGCTACTCAGGGACACTGGGGAGACTTGAAAAATCTTCATTGACCTTCATCGCCCCCCTAATCCCACTTTAGATACGCCTGCCTGTTTACACCTCCTCCAAAGTTCGGATAATAAAGAAGGGAGGGGGCAACCTACCATTCCACTTCCTCACCCCCGCCTTCTAACCCTTGTTCAGCTCCTTGTAAATGCAGTTTGGTGTCCCCAGCCATTCACTGGGATGGGGTGGGAAGGGAGTGGGTGAAACACATGCAGAGAGAAAAAAAATAATTAGAGCAGTCATTATCCCAAACATGAAGTCGTGCATGCCCCGCCTTCAGCTAACGGCCTGGCCGCAGAGCTGCTGCTGCGGTGCGAGGGGAGGAGGGACCGGAGGGTGGTTGTGTGACTGAAGTTCCCTCTTCCACTTCCTCCCTCCCTGCAACCTGCCGCTCACGGCAGCACGAGGACTGACACCCCAATTTGCCCGCCTCTCCCCGCTGTTTGCCTAGGCCTGACTTTCCTTTGCCCCAGGCACTGTCCTCCGCCACGGGTCCGGAGACATGCAAGCCATCAAGTGTGTCGTGGTGGGAGATGGGTAGGTACCCCGCTGCTTTGCTGTGGACGCGGGGAGGGATGGGTGGTGACAAGGGATGAGAAGGAAGGTGGCTGCTACGTGGAACTTCCCCAGCTTTTCTTCTAACCTTCTGCAGACTGTGTTCCTTTCCTCACTTGCTCTTCCCACCCCAGGGAAGGGACCTTCCTCTGGGGAGGGTGTGGAAGAGGGCATTTTGAAGGACATCTGCAAAAGGGGCATGGAAAGTGGACCAGATCTGTCCCACGCACAGGAGGTGGTGGTGTTGCTGCCAGATTCAACCATGCAGCCTGTAGGCAGGAATTAGATTTAAAACACAAGAGGTGCAAGCACTTTCCTGCAGGTGAATGGCTCCTTGGAAGCCATCTGCTCACTGGAGCTGACTGAGAGAGGGCACAGCACTGGGATCCTGACGAAGTGTCCTCCAGCGTCTCTGTGTTCAGCTTTTCTCGGCACATTTTCTCTGTACTGGAGTGTGGGGGACACTGTTTGGCAAGGGGTTTCTGTGGGCACAAAGAGGAGGAGCTCTTTCCACTGAGATAGGCACAAGTATATGCCACTTTGGGAGCAGGGGGTGACACAACCTTGTTTTCACAGCATGATGGCATCACTGCCTGTGTCCCATGATCCCTGGAAATGGCCTGATCTAAACCATCAACAATGAAGCAGTCGGTACTGCTGGGCAGGAGGGATGGGGTAGGCAGGCCTCTTCTTGTCCTGTGGGATGAGCAGATGTAGGGAAGGGAGGGAAGGAGAGTCCACATTTGGCATGGAGTAGGTTAATTCATTTCCCAGCTGGGATCTGTCCAGAATGTTATCTGGGGCAGCTATCAGGCAGCAGATGAAGAGACATTTGCAGCAGCCCTGCTCCCCACAGTCACTTCCTCCTTCAAAACTCGCCTGGGGAAGAAGATGTCTGCACACACAACAGTACATGTCAGACATATTCTCAGGGACGGGGAAAGGGACAAGGAAGGGCAGAGCCCCAAAATACCGCTGTTACCTCTAAGAAAAGTCCCCTAGAGGCTGCAAGCTAGAGCTGGATGGACAGCTTCACCGGGCGTTTATCTGTTGCCTTGTTAACTCCCGCAGTTTTCCCCTCATGCATTGCACCAACTCTGTAACCCTCCTCAAGGCAGCATTCCCCTCATATCGTGGTCTACCCCACAACACGTCCTGCTCCCAACCCCTCTGACTACAACTGCTGCTGTCTGTCCTGTCATTTTGCTTCTCTGTACACTGAGCCTCCCCTCTCACCATTTTGCATCACAACAGTGGTCTAGTCATACCCACAGCACTTCGAGCTCTCAGTTTACCCCCCTTCACAGCCCTCCCAACCATACCAGCCATGTCACCCTCCCTCTGCTCAATCTTACTGACTACAGGACCTTCTGTTATTGCTCTGCTAAGCCCCTCATGTTCCCCCATAACCCCCTTCTGGTCCCATAGCTCTTCCCACCATGCATCGCTGACCTCTTAACACTCCCTGAGTTCAGTCCCAGGAAACTCCGGGTGTCACTAACGTCACCGCATCTTTCAATAGCTTTGCCGTAAACCTTCATTCCTTCACTGACCCTTAGTGCCCCTCTCTATTAACCACATTTATTCAGAACCATCCCCACTTCCATGACTGGCCACCCCGCAGACCCATAGATCTCCTGTAGAACTTCAGGAAGCCTCCATGGCCAACTCTCAACATCTCTATGATAAGAGGGAAGCAAGGGAGCTGGGGAAAGACAAGGGACTGAGAAAGGAGGATCTAAGACAGAGAGGTGGCAGGAGGAAGAAACAAGTGTCAGAGCATACTGAAGAGCTCAGTTTCCTCCTCAGCCGCTCCACAGTGCGGTGACCGAGGAAGGTGCCTTGAGACCAGGGTGAAGACATCAGCTTTGCCTGTCAAGGGCGCACTAAAAGGCAGGGCTTCAGCTCTGCAACATCAGACTTCACAGGTACAACTGAGATGGTCAGTGTCCCCAGCAGCAGGACTCCAGCCTTCCCCCCAGGAGAGGTGTCTCCTTTGTCCCACAGCTGTGCTCGTAGGCTGAGGCGGCAGGTTGCTCTCACCACCTCCATTACACACATGCTGTAACTGAAGCATGGCCAGACCCTCTTAGGCCACACAGACCCGAGAAACAGCAGCCTAGCAGGAGAAGGATTCTCCTTTCCACACCTGTCCTGGCTGCTTTGTCTTCTTCCAGTTTGTCTCTTCTTCTTCTTTCCCTCATCACAGCTTTTACCTTGCCCACGACACCTTCTCCTCCCCTTGATAGCCTGACTACCCTCTTTTCCACCTCCCTCACACCAATGCTCCCCCTCATTCTGGACTGTGCTGCTACCCTGGCTTATTTTTGCTCACCCCAGCTGCAGTGTGGGTGTGGGGAAGGCTGAGGAGAAAGGAAACACCAGCTTCTAGCTCAGAAACCTCACCAGCAGCCTCCGCCAGCCTCAGGGAGAGGCACCTTGCTGGTTGCATATGGCTCTCTCTGCGGATGCTGCATCAGCTCGCCACAGACAAGCAAGACTGGAAGGTGTTGTGGTGAAGTCCAGAAGAGGTGCTACCAGCCCCTGGCCACAGGAGTGCTGGTGTTCAGGGGCTGTATATGGCTGGGCTGCTTTGTCATGGCACCCGAATCAATATATCAACCCCCGCTGTGAGCCTTCAGCACCGTGCACACACTGGAAAATGGGTCCTCACCTCCATCTCGGAGTGGATGTGTTTTAGCTGAGTGGTCTCTGTACCAGACTGTAAAAACAAGCCTTTGTGCTCGACAACAACAAACATTTCTGGGTGACATCCTGTCTTTCTTCCTGCCAGTTGTCTAACTTATGGTTACGCGCTGCCTGTTCCTGTGAACGTGTTTCTGCTTCCAGGGGTCTCCTGACAGGGCTAGATTAGAGGTGTGGAAGAATTGCCCCATCCCCATCTCACCCTAGCAAGCCTACCTGCACTACCATGACTTCCTGCTATTTTTTATTTCTCTTCCAGAGCTGTGGGGAAAACCTGTCTCCTTATCAGCTACACCACCAATGCCTTCCCAGGAGAATACATCCCCACTGTGTGAGTGACGTGTAAACAGGTCTTGGGGTGGGTGGGAGGCATGGAAAGCAGCATGCAAAGGGGTGCAGAAACCCCTGTTGCACACTCTGAAGGCAGGGTCTCAATCTCCTTGCCAGCAGAAGAAGGGCTGCCAAACCAGCAAAGGTACCTCTACACTTTGGATCTGTCATCTTTCGTCAGAAGCACAAGTGGCCTTATAAAACCCTGGTAAAAATGGGATATTCGGGAGACAGAAAAGAACCCAAGGGTCTATCTGCCGGCTAAGTTTGCAAACAGTAGATGGGGTCCCGCTAGGCAAAACAACCAAGCACCAGGTTACAAAAACTGGGGCCATTGGCTGGACAGGGGTTCCCGCTTCATTCCTTGTCCAAGGCACTCACTGTAATTGCAGTGGGTACCAATAACCCTGATGGTAAGAGTGCAAGATTCAGTTCAATGCCACAGTAGAAGCACTATGGAATCCAGAATATGTATGCACGAGGCTGGAACAGACCTGCAAACTGTTGGAATAAGGAGCAAGCTTAGAGCTGCTTTAGTTTGAGTGGTCAGATGCACTTGTCTCCCCACAGTGCGTAGGGATATGTTTGGGGAGGCACACCACATGAACTCATACCACATCACTGTGCTGTGGAATACAACTACATGCTCCCTGAGGCGGGAAAAGGAGCTAGGCACAGTGTGTCAGGCTGCTATCTCAGGTTCAGATTCCCTGGAAAGGACAGGTACAGGAAAACCTTCGAGCCCTACTTTTTTCTCCAAACCCATTTGCAATGGATGTTGCAAAAAAATTGTTTCAGCAGCAGTAACCCACCTCTTCTCAGAAGCTGGTTTGTGGAAGGGCACCATCCCTTCCTGGCATGTAGCAGTAAAACGGCCACCCATTTTGTGTGTCACACACCATTTCTCCTGTTTGAGGCTTGTATCCAGATGTGTGAAAGGGAGGCCATTTTGCTGTCCTGGACTGCATGGCTTATCTTACAATGGCAGTGTATGCCGTGAGCACATCCACAGGGTCTTTGCAGTGGTTCCTTCCTATCACTGGTTTCCCTCACCTTAGCCTGAAAAAAAAATACAAAAGGAACAGGAAATGAAATTTTCTAGGATGAGAGGAGGAACATCTCTATTGATTTCATATCCTTGTTTTCCTTTAAGTCTTCACTCCCAAGTATGCAATCCTGACAGCTGTTCTCAAAGATTTCATGATGATCACCAAAGAGTAAAGGGATGCACCTTGGCATTTTGGCCTCCATTTCAGCAGGGGTGTTGAGGAGGGGTGTTGCAAGGCTCTGAGAGACACAGTTTCTTCACTTTCAAGAAGAAAGCTGGGGTTTAGAGCACAAAAGAAAGAGGGGCTGGGCTAGAGCAGACACAGCTGTGGGAAGGATACTGTGGAAAGAAGTGGGTAACTGAAGGATTTATAGATCTGCACACAAGGTAGTAAAGGCGGAGCTGCAGCCAGGCACCTGTCCAGGACAGCTGGGTGATGGGGAGGAGGTTGATGCTGAGTGAGAACTCTGTAGGGTAGAGGTTCACAGGAAACCAGCGTCACCCAGGTGAGCTGAGAAAAGGAATCACTACCCTTTGCTCTGGAGTGTAGCTAGTGAATGACCCCTACACTACCGGAAAGGCTCCCTCTTCTCCGTTTTGAGCCATGGCTTGTCTCTGCATTTCAGGTTTGATAACTATTCTGCCAACGTGATGGTTGACAGCAAGCCTGTGAACCTGGGGCTGTGGGATACTGCTGGACAAGAGGACTATGACAGGCTGAGGCCGCTCTCTTACCCGCAGACGGTGGGTCACTGTTCCTCCCTCAGACGTGCCTCTTTCCCCCACTGCAAAATCAACATTTGCCATAACACAGTAACAGGACTGTTCCCTCCTCTCTCTTTAGTTTACTGAGAATACCTTTGTTGGTATACCAATGTGTTGAAACCTCAAAAGTAAAAGGCATCTAAGGGTATTTTTGACCTCTATCTAAACTTTATTATGGGGATAACTTAGCAAGAAAATTGAGGTCTTCAAAGATACTTATGAGCCCAGCTGGCACTGATTTCAGAGCGGGACAGATGCCTTACCTGGCCCTGGTAAAAAAAAAAACAAAAACCAAAAAACAAGCAAACAAACCAAAAACCAACCAACCAAACAAAACCCCAAATCAAACACACACACACACCCCAACAACAACCAACCAAACGAAAAAAACACAACCAAACAAAAAAACCAACCAAACAAAAAAACAACCAAACTAAAAACCCCTCCACTCCTGTGAAGCTAAAGTGGCTCGGAGAATTTAGGAGCTGAGGCAGGAGCTTCTCACATTTCTGTGAACCCCACTATTCTGGCTTCTGCCTTTAAAAGAGATCTGATGTGTGGACACACATTTGATCTGCTGATGCCTCAATTAAGCCCACACCTCTAACAGAACAAGTGGATACCTCTCCTCAGATACTGTATTTACCACTTTTACACCATGTTGACAAAGTGATTTCATGGTTTCAAAATCACCTTTCCCAGTGGATGCTGTTCTAAGCAGGCTCTTGGCAAGTTCAGAAAGACTCTGCTGCCTCAGGTGTTGGTCTGAGAGTTGACATTGCAAGCAAAAGGGCTGGAACTGAGGGCACTACTGGTTTCAGCTATGTTCAGCCGCCTAAGAGTCAGATACTTGGCGTAAGGTGCTTGCCTAGGCTCCTTCTGCAGTTTGTACAAGCAGTCACATTTCTCAGCAGCATGCTTGCACCCACCCTGGGACATATCCCAAGGATGGGTGGGGGAACTGTTTCCAAGGTACTTGGATGTACTCCAAAGTACTTGCCTCTGACAACTGTAGAAGTATATAAATGTATAGGTTGGGCCTGACACCCTTGTTTTAGCTAGGTGAAGTCAGATGAAATAAATATAACACTGAAGAGCTGGTCTGGTTTTTAATGGAAGTCTAAATTCTACCATGCCCGGGAGAATTGCTTACGTGGATAACCAGAACTCCACCTCATTTGCATCCTGCATGTGCACTTTTTGGGCTGAGCCAAGCTCTGTCTCAACACCAGGCAAAATTATTCTGGCCTGATAGCTCCCTGGTGTTCTGTGAGAAACGAGCAGGATGCTGTCAGGCTATTTCCCATGAGGACGAGTGTGCCTACCACAAAAACCCCATCCTCATAGTTAAACATTTGGCTCTTCTGATAATGGTGGCTATGGTTACCATGAGTCAGGGGAGCAGACATCCTTCTTTGCTTTGGAGACAATTAGCAGCAGTCAGGACTGTGTTACACTGTGACAGACAGCTTTCCCCAGCATGACCCCCTGCTGCAGAGGGAAGATGCTGCCCAGCCAGCTCTTCTCTCCCTTCCCTGCCTCCTGTCATGCAATCCCATGCTCTCATCCTAACTCTGCACCATGGTTATATGCCTACAGGACGTCTTCCTGATCTGCTTCTCCCTTGTCAGCCCAGCATCTTACGAAAACGTCCGTGCTAAGGTGAGACGAAAGTATCCTGGTCCTTAGAGGTTGGGGAGGGTGAGATTGATGGTGGTCTTGCAAAGAGAGCGAGGAAGGACAAGGTGTTAGCTATCTCGCTGACATTTTTTCAGGGATGCCTCTTTGTTTCTGTCATGCATGCCCATATGTGTGACTTTTTCTCACATCTTTGCCATTTTGCTCCTTTGTTAGTGGTTCCCCGAGGTGCGGCACCACTGCCCTAGCACGCCCATCATCCTTGTGGGCACAAAGCTGGATCTTCGTGATGACAAGGACACCATTGAGAAGCTGAAGGAGAAGAAGCTATCCCCCATTACATATCCTCAGGGCCTTGCACTGGCCAAGGAAATCGGTATGTGCTTGGGACAGCATCTTGGACCTAGTGAAAGGCAAGAAGCATAAGATATGGTCTTCCCCTCAACCTAATGAGGCTTCCTTAGAGGTATCTCACAGTGAGGGACACAGGGAGACATTTCAAGATTCGTGGAACAAAGTGCACTTCAGGAGGGCCAGGAAGGAGACCTGCTCCTTGAGGAAGCCTCAACCTCTCAAGCCTCTGTTTTCTGCCTCTCTTTGGCCACCATCCACCACATACACACACACACACAAATATACATTTGTATATTCCCCTTCCCTTTTACTCTGCTACTTCTATCTGGGCCAATACTCTTCTGTGAAAGCCGCAGCTGCTCTGTGGGCAGAGGCCTCTCCTCCACATCCGGAAAGAGGCGGAAGACTGAGTTTTCTAACATCTCTCAGGAAGAATTACAACTGCAGCTTCCCGTCCCCGCCTCTGACTACCAGGGCTTGTAAACGCAACCCCCAGTACTCATGTCTCACCCCACTATTCACCTCAGAGGCATTGGCTCCCTCTTGTATTGTGGGACAAGAATGAATGCCTGTTCCAGGTAATCTGTCTCCTCAGATGTAGCATGCAGAGGGGGTGGGAAACACAGCTGGAGGGAAAAGTTTTCAGTAAGGAGTTCAGAGGAGAGGGTGTCTGACCAGAGAACAAAGCCATCCTCATACAATGGCTATGCTCTGGCTGCAAGGGTGGAGAACAGGCAAACCCTGGTCTCACACAGCTGGCAAGCTTTGCCCTGAAGTCAAGACTGCCTGGATGAGTGAAGTGTGCCCTGACAACGCTCAACACCTGAGCTGTGTTTATTCCATTCAGGCAAGATCCAGGTGCCTTGCTCTTCAGCACAAGGTTTCTGAGAATTTAGAGGTGCAGAGTCCCAAAAGGGAGGTGCCACATGATTTGAGATGCCAGCAAATGTGCCTAACACTCAAACCCTGAGGAGACTCAAGACCTCATCTCAAGATGAGACTGAGGGAGTGTTTAGATGGTGTGTATATGCTTCAGGACACTGTAAAACGGGCACTGAGGAAGGAGGGTGTTGTGGCTGTAAGATGATGTGAGCCAGAAACCTACCAGTGGTACAGGCACATGCGTCTCTTCCTGCTTGATGTGATCTGTAGTATTGCTCATGCACATTTCTCTTCTGAGGGCCCTCTGCAGCAGACTCATGGGTAACCCCACTGCCTACCCCAGTTCCCTTCCTCCCCATTACAGCACCTGCTTTCCTCCCAACAGACTCTGTGAAATACCTCGAATGCTCAGCTTTGACGCAGCGTGGCCTCAAGACCGTGTTTGACGAGGCCATCCGAGCAGTCCTCTGTCCACAGCCCACCCGGACAAAGAAACGAGTGTGCAGCCTCCTCTAAGCAAGTAAGTCTGAAAGGATCCTGGAGAGTGACACCAGTGGCCCTTTCCTGCTCCCGAAAAGTCACAGCCACTGGGTTCCTATGACCTGCTGTGCCTGGTGGGATGGGTCAGCCTCAGAGAGGGAGGGACAGCAGTCCCGCCTGGGGAAAGGACAGGACATGGTACGGTGGAGCATATGGATCCCTGAACCACGTCCCCCTCCTCGCTGCCTGCCCATGGGCAGGTTTTCCCCTCACCTCCTGGTGCATGGTCACCCAGGATTTTCCACCTCTGCCCTCACAGAGGAGAACTGTCTGTCACCTTCTGCCACAGAGGGGACAGTGTCCAGGCTGCCATGGGGATGACCTGCTATGAGAGCTGTGAAGCCACAGCCCTGGTCTATAGAAAAAGAAAAAAAAAAAAAAAGGCAAAAAAAAAAAGCTGTTCCTTATTCATAGTAGTTGCCTAGTGGCTCTTCCTCTTACCAGGCCCTGCTCACCTCCAGGGGGTTTTTATGTTGCTGTTCATTGGCAGGCAGCAGCTTCTCCCCCAGGTCTCCTTTGTTCCTCCTATTGTCCCCACCTGCCCTTCCCCTTCAGCTCAAGGCAGGAGAGGGAGGAGAGAGGCTTCAAGAGGAGAGAGGCTTCAGGATGAGAGGCAAAGCTGGCCAGAGCCTGATGAGAGAGAAGAGTGAGAGCTTTCTAGCTGGGACCCTGCCCCTTTGTTCTCCCACTACCACCAGGGCAGAGGGAGGGAGAGCAGGAAAATAGCCGAGATGTTTTCACGAGGTCTGTCATGTTTTTGGCTACAGATTCCGGCCCCATCCTGATGCCAGGCTCTGCCCAGCACACAGGAGAGCGATGGCTCCGGCATCCTGGAGCTCAGTACTTCGTGGCAGTCACTGCGCTTTTTACTTCGGCTGGCTTGAAAGACTCTTGTGGGTCTGTAGCACTGGTTTGTCTGTTTGCACAACTTCCCCACACTCTCCCCAACCCAGCTGCCCCTTCCCTTCCCCACCAACCCCCCAGGTTACAACATAGTGAATAAGACCAAATAAACAGACCATACGTTCTTGCCATGTCTGTGATGTGTTGCACCTTGGGGAGACACAGCCCTGAACAGTGAGCAACAGGACAGTGGGGCTGGAGGCATCTACCAGCTCTGACAACTCAGGCAGCACCACGCTGAGCCGGGTACCAGGAAGCCCCAGCCACTATAAGATGAAGAGACGAGGCCTGATTCGTGCACTGAGTTGCTATGTTCTCAGCTGAGTCTCCTGTAGTCCTCAGAAAGGTGCAAATACCATGTGCCAGACAAAGGCAGCGGGGTGATTACACCTCAACTTTTGCCCTTCTTCCTCTCACCCTCCATACGTTAGAAGAAGAAGTTGTGTCCCCTGGAGGACACACTGAGGGTGAGATGCAGGCTTTGGGAGGGGACACACAGGCCCGGATTTTTCTCTGTGGGGACTGCCCCTGCAGAGTGCTGGAGACACCTTTTCACCAAAACATTTCTGCATTAATGCTCCTAAGCTCACGTCACAGACAGTCATAGCGGTACCAGCACTCACGCTGCCAGGCACAGGCAGAGCGAGAGTAGGAAGGGGGAGGGTGGGGAAAAAAATAAAAGAGCGAGGAATGAGTCACCAGTCCAGACAAATTGCCTCTAAGTCACTAAAATTAAGCAGAAGAGAGTGGTCCCAGTGGTACTGTGGATCTGGCAGCTGTGAGCACCTGCCTTCCTGATGCATCGCAGGGACTTGAGAGAAGTGGTGTTACAGGGTGGCTGCTACTGACACAGCTTGTGGGTGGGAGGAGGGCTCAGGGTGTAATGATTGGCACCGAAAAAATCCTGCAGTCCTTGGAGGGCATAAAGAAACTGTGAAGTTGAGCCAGCTTGCCACTCCCCGATGCAGCACTGCTTCTGAGCTTCAAAGGCTGCTTCCTGCGCTGAGGAAGTGCATGGCTAGCATCAGCAACAACCCGCAACAGTGAAGCCCCTCTCATACCCTGCTGCCAGGGAAATTTCTGAAAATTCAGTTCATGGTAGGATCTGAGTAAGGCAGTTAATTCAGTGACATGACACATTACTCACTGATAACGTCCAGAGCTACCCTGGAGGACATCCTGTGGTAGCGAGTTCCACAAATATCTGCACTGTTGCCGGATGAATTGCCCAAGCCACATCCAAACATAACGTAAGTTGTGTCAACCTAAGTCCAGAAGAGTATATGTGAGCATATGCCTGTGGAAGGACGAAGGACACAAAGACCTTAAGACTGGGATCTACCTTTAAACATACTAAACATTACTCAAACCAGTGAATTCTCAGTGCATTATTACTTCCTTTCCAGTTTTCAAGCTTTGGCTTTTTCCTTCTCAGTCTGCCCTGTCCTGTGACACGTACAGCAATGCAGAGAGAAGCTCACCACTTGCATAGAAGAAAATTCATATATCAGCTACCTGTGGAGGTGCACAGGCTGAGCTCTCCTTCCAACACAATTCAAACAGGTTATGCAACCCTGTTGGAGCTGAGGCAGAGAATGCAGTTGGACTCTGAGCACTGAGGAAGCAAGGTGCAGACCTGGAAGTTCTGGCCCTAAAACTGAGCTTACACCAACAAGTCCTGCAAGGTGCAGATGGCCCAGGTATATCTCTGCTGTTGTATGCCTCTGTTACTTCTAAGATACGAGCTCAGGAGCTCCTTGTATGCTGCTGCAGATACCTGCCCTGTCATGACAAAGATAGCCACTGGGTGCTGCCAATGCCATTCCTTCCCCACTGAGGCCTCATCTCTCATGCGTGTCTTCAGACATTGTTGTGGCCGAGATCTAGGCTAAGGTTTTCTGACACCTTTGAAGCCCCATACTGCCTTCACCTGTTCACCTTTCAGCAGCGCTGGCTGGACATAAAATTCCTGACACAGGTTTGGAAGGACAGGTTTTAGATCCTGGCTGTGTTCTGCTCACAGAGATACTCCCTACTACTGTTAAGTCTGGAGTTGGTCCTAGGAGCTCAAATGTTCATAGCAGCAGTGCCAAATGTCAAGATCTGGGTGACCGCATAGCACAAGGAGTCACTGATGCTGGCTGCAGGGCAGGGAAGGGTATGAGGACCACAGGAAAGCCCTTTGTGCAGAGAATGGGATGGAGAAATTCTAATTTCCTTCCTGGGAAAACTGCTCACACAGAGGAGCTTCATTTCTTGCCCTGCCGATTTCTTCTGGGTCCACTCCTTGCATCAGACAATACATTTGGTAGGAGAGTTTGGGCTGTTGAACTGGAGCTTTTTTCCTAAAGATGGTGCAAAAGACATGAGACTGTGTGTGGAGTCAGGAGAGGCAGCTGAGATAGACAGACCCTCTATTTGCCCATCTGCCCTCAGCTCCGTCCTTGTGGAGGTGCTCATAGGGAAGAGCAGAAGGGAGAAGGGTTTGTGTGCTCAGCATCAATCCCGGTTTCTGAGCATCTTGACAGCCAGAAGGCTTTGCCGTGTCCCTGCAGCTCTGAGCAGCACCGGTCCTGCAGGCAGGAGCCTCGAAACGAGGAGCCGGTGAGCCGAGCGGAGCACCACCCCCCCCGCCACGCCGCTCTCCCACCGCACAGCTGCTCTCTGCATCCCTCTCTTCTCACCCTCCCCACTGTCCCCAGCCTCCTTTACCGCACTCCCCATCCCTCCATCCTCCGTTCCTCTACACTCCCCCTCTCCCATTGCCCCTCTCCTGTACTCCCCCCCACCTCTTTTATTCCCCATCCCGTCGCTCCCCCCGCTCCTCTCCCTTTTCCTGCCCTATCGTCCATCCCCCGCTTCTGCTTCTCCTGCCGGTGTTTCCGTGCGTGGCGGCGATTGGCTGCTGGTATCCGTCCCCCCCGGTAGCCGCCGCTCTGCTCCGGCTGCCCCGGCCCGGCGGACGCGCCCCCTCTCCCTCAGATGGCGAGGGGACCGCGGGGCAGGGACCCTCCGGCCCGAGGGTGAGGGACCGCACAGCCCCGGGCGGACGCCAGCCCGGCCGCCGGCCGCCTGCGGGGCACGGGAGTGGGCCCCAGTCCCACGCCAGTCACGGAGAAGGGGGCGATGGGCAGGTCAAGGAAGAAGGACTTGTGTCCCCGGTAGTGCGTGGTGGGACCTGCTCCCTCCTGGGACTGCTTTGCTCAGTTGCTTTTAAAGAAAGGGGAAGGGGAAAAATATGACACGGATTCTCCTGGTGAATCAGAGGAAAATGTACATCCCAACGACACGTAAGTACCAGGCGGCTCTGCCTGCTCTTCCCAGATGTCTCCCGCGTGCATGAGTCCATGCAGAAGTTAACTGCAGTCCCAGAGAAGGAAATCTGCAGGGGCAGTCCTGAGCTGGGACAGGGCCATGGGAAACAGGGTGGACAGGAGGGGAGGGTGACAAGAGGGTTGCGGGTTACTGGACTCTCTGGTCCCTTGCAGCTTTTATTCCTGCTTTGTAAGCAGGTCTATGCTCAGCTCTTAGCATCCACCTCCTCCTCTCATTCAATGCAGAAATATATACTTTTTTTTTTCCCTGAAGAAAACAGAGGCACCAATTTACCTCCTTCCCTCTGCTCTCCACATATATGGACCAGGTATATTCTGGCAGCACCTGTTAGGGGATCCCAAGCATCTTGCAACAGGTGTTCTCCTCATCAATGGTGACAGACCCCAAGCAGATGCCAACACATTAAAAGTCTGAGGCAAATAAATTCCTGCCTGTGCATGTGCTGCCGAAGCAGCCATCAGAGTGGATCCAATACAGATAAAGCACTGGTGTCCAGTGGTCGTTCTGTCAAACTTGCCAAAATATGTGATATGGTGTTTGAGTCGGTAGATGGTACTTGACAAAGTTAAAATGGGACAGGCAGACCACGACTGCTTAAAGACGAAGTTCCTTCACTGCAGCTCTCTGAGCAGGAGAATGAGTTTGTAGTGAAATAGTACTCTATTGCATGCCCTGGCATTTTTGGTAGGGCTTTTGAAGCCCTGAAGCTGGGTTTACTGTATTGCTAAGCCACAGCCTGAGCAATCATCTTAGAGGTCTAGACCCCAGATACTTCCCCATGTGCTCTTCAACCCCAGCATGAATGTTCCCATCCATATTTTATATTTGTGGGGCTCTGTGTCCAAATGCTTCTTTTTTGGAAATTCATTTGCATGCAGGAGGAACATCCAAAGCGATTCCTAACTATGTCCCCACCTTATAGAGGATCGTCACTTTATGAACATACTGTTCTGGTCTCTGCCACCCTTTGCAGCCATCTTTGTCCCCAGAGCAGCCACTACCCTCCCCTTTCCTCCAATAAGTGACTTGTGTCACTGGAGTAACACTGGAAAAACGTATCAGAGAAAAAATCCTTGAGTTTAGAAATAGAGTTTCAAATAACTTCCTACTCTGACCGTTCATTGCAGCCACTCATGATATGTGGGACAGCCCCAAGAGGTGGGCTTCTATCAGGACAGTGTGTCACAGCCCAAGGCATCTGAAAATAAAGAGAGTCTAAACAATTCCAGTCCTTCACAGTATTTCTAACTATAACAGGAAACATTTATGCAATAACCTGTAGAAATGGCCTTAAGACATAGTTGCCCAATTGTGGTTTTGGGGGGTCTATCAGATGAGGTTCTTCAGTGTAAGATTTGATACACCTGTGGAATCTGCTGGATTTGCCTATCTGATGTCCAAGGAATCCATCCAAAGCTCAGATCTCCCCTAAGGTTTTCAGAAGCTGGAGTGACATCTACAAAAAAGAATAGATGCTGTAATATCAAGACATGTGTGAACAAAGTTGTGGTGCTACAGAGAGTTGCACCTGGGAGAAAAGTCTCTGGAGTGTTTCTGGCCTCTCAAAAGTAGTTAATATTTGAGATCCTCAGGTTTTATTCGAATAACACAGAAGCTTCAGAGCCCTGAGAGATTTGTTTGGATGGATAAAAGAGAGCCTCAGGGTCCCTGTTCTCTTCCACCAAGTCATCCTCACTTCCAAGGAGCTAGTTCATCAAAAGAGTGACCCTACCAGTGCGCAATTCCAGAAAATTTTGCCATAGCCCAACTGAACCTGAAAGCACCACGAATCTCCCCTGCATAAGCTTTGCCAGGGTGTCTCTGGTCTGCAGTATATGCTGGACTCTGTCATGCACATATCTGGAGCCCTGACAAAAAACAAAAGGCACGTCCTTCCTTTTTCTGTCTCTTCTCTCCCTGCAGCTTCTCACCCAGCGTCAGCAGCGAGCTGGTGGAGAGTGGAAAGCTTGTTTGTTCAAGGCTTTGTCTGAGTGAGCTGAGCACTGTTTCCATGCCAAACCCTGACGTGATGGGCAATTGGGCACCTCAGGTTAGGAGGGCTGGGACACTGTTTTTGTGTTGCAAACAGCTGGGGCAGGCAGAGCCTCTTCCATTAGCAGTGTGTTGCAAGGTGCGGAAGGAGAGAGAAAACAAGAGAAAGAGAGAAGAGGGAGATGTGGACTGATCTCTTTTTGTGTACCCAGAATAATCTGGCTCTTCCTTTACTCTCAAACTGACATAACACAAACCAGCTACCTTCCAGCTCAGGTGTTGAGCTCAGCCTCTGGGTTTGGATTGAGAGTGGAGGTGCTTTCGTTTCTGCTGGTGGGGCTAACAACCCCATAACCTGCCCAGTCCAAAAAGAGCTTCAGCACTTGGGAGGATACCCACTGAATGGGGGAGCCAGAGTCGAAATGGCTTTTTGTCACTGGATGCTCTTCCCTCTTTTGTTTGTAAGGCACCTGCCATTCATAAATAAGAATCAGCCCCCTGGTGACTATGGCCTCAGTATTTGGAGCCATTAGCAGAAAATGAAAAATTTCCCTGTCCCTATCGCAGTCTGTGGTTCTTTCCCCAGAGGATCTTTCCCTAGGGGAGAGGATCCACTGGCCCACATGAAGCCACATCCATGCTCACTGTGCCTCCCAGGTCTAGATGGAGTCAATATTGTCCTACATCTTTCAGCGGCTACCAGCATCCACAAACTCACCTTGACTTTCCATGCCTGTCCATACCTACACATAGTTAATGTGGAGATTTTACCTGTGACTTGTCCAGCTGACATGTTCCCAGCATCAATGGCTTTTTTTGTCTCTTCTTCTCACCTCCAGGTTGGTAACTGATCCTGCAAGGACATTATCTCCCACCGTCTTCCCTGCCTTTGCTATGGACACTTCTGCTTTCAGCCTCCCCACGCCGGCAGTGTCAGAGGAGAAGAATGTCTCTGGCAGCTGGGCAGGCTTCACCACCCCCAATGGCTCCACCACCACCAGCCCTGGTGTGGTTGTCAGCGGTGTCCTCATCCCCCTGGTCTACCTCGTTGTCTGCGTGGTGGGGCTGGTTGGGAATTCTCTGGTTATTTATGTGGTCTTGCGTCACTCTGTGAGCGAGTCGGTGACCAACGTCTACATCTTGAATCTGGCCCTAGCTGATGAGCTCTTCATGCTGGGCCTGCCCTTTCTGGCCGCACAAAATGCCCTGTCTTACTGGCCATTTGGGTCCTTCATGTGCCGCTTGGTGATGGCTGTGGATGCCATCAACCAGTTCACCAGCATCTTCTGCCTAACAGTGATGAGTGTTGATCGCTACCTGGCTGTGGTCCACCCAGGGAAGTCCTCCAAATGGCGGACTGCACGGGTGGCCAAGGCTGTGAGTGCAACTGTGTGGGTGCTCTCTTCCGTGGTGGTGCTGCCGGTGGTGGTCTTCTCAAATGTCCCCTTGGGGATGAGCACATGCCACATTCAGTGGCCAGAGCCTGCCTCAGTGTGGAGAGCTGGTTTCATCGTCTACACTGCCACCCTGGGGTTCTTCGGACCACTGCTGGTGATTTGTCTCTGCTACCTTCTTATCGTCGTGAAGGTACGTTCCTCTGGCAGGCGGGTGAGGGCTCTGTCCTCCAAGCACAAGCTTTCAGAGCGCAGGGTGACTCGCATGGTGGTGGCTGTTGTGGCTGTCTTCGTCCTTTGCTGGCTCCCCTTCTACGTCCTCAACATAATCAATGTCGTCTGCCCACTACCGGAGGAGCCGTCCCTCTTTGGTGTCTACTTCCTCGTGGTGGTGCTGCCATACGCCAACAGCTGTGCCAATCCTATCATCTATGGCTTCCTCTCCTACCGCTTCAAGCAGGGCTTCCGCAGGGCCATCCTCAGGCCGTCCCGCCGAGTCCAGAGCCAGGAGGTACCAGCATGTCCCCCAGAGAAGACTGATGATGAAGGGGAAGAGGGTGAGATCAGCAAGATCACCCAGAATGGTAATGACAGGCAGGAACACCCTCTAAGCAGTAGGGAAGGAGAAAGTAATGAGCAAAAAACACTCCCTGAGGAGCCTGTGGGATGCGAAAAGAACAACAACTTGCACGTCAGTTATTTATGATGAAAAGGATGGTGCAAAGGAAAGAGATATTGGGAACCCCTTCACCCTCTGTGATTTACCACCTCAAAGACGATGGGAGAGGTTGATACAAGAGAACACTCAAGGCCAAGACTTTGCTTAAAGATCGATAGGACTCCATAAGTTTGGGAAATAAGCAAGGCACTGTTCTTGGCTTCTGAAGGGCCACCTGCGGTTTGTGTGGTACCCGGTAAAGGAAGGAGTGGATCCAGGGAGAGCTGAAGAGATAATCGGCACTGACAGTATGAAGAGAGCAAGGTCAGCCCTAGACTGCAGGATTCATCCTTAAATCATCCAGCTGTGAAGGGCATCAGCTACCACCTGACTGTGGCACCTCAAGGAAGTCCTTAAAATGGCATACACGACATACATGTGCCATTGAAGATCTCGAATAGGTATCCCAGTGCTTTGGTTATCTTCCTTATAAACACGAGAAGCAGCTTACCCTGAAGGAAGAACGGGAAGAAAAATGTCTGGAGCTAAGACATACCAGCTTCTCTCCAGTAAGTCTTGGGGACAACTTCCCTACCCATACTGGTCCTGGTTGGAGACCACTCTGACTGCTCAAAGCCTCCTCTTTCTTTCCACGGCTTTCATGGACTCTGGGCAGGCTGATGAGTCTTGCCCGGGAGAACAAATGGGACAATTCTTTCCTGAACCTCGCACGCTTCAGGGTTTTCCTGGTGCCTCTGCACCCTGGTGGAAGATGTAACAAGGGTAGAGAAGAAGACAATGAGGCATGGGTGGGAGGCAGGGTTTCTTACAAGCTAAAATGCCCTTCCCCTTTTCCTCTCCCTGAGCCTTACTGTGAATAAACAAAAAACCTTTGCACTTAAAAGGCCAGCTGGGCAGAACCATTCTGTGTGTTTAGGGGAGGGAGAGTGCTACAGATTTGGCTCTCCTGAGAAGACACAATGTCTTTGAGATGAGTTGGTCTTTGGACAGAGTAATGTTTAGCTGGTACAGGAGATCAAGGATGGGGGCAGAGAGCAGAGGGAGGTCGTGGGATCTCCAGAGCATGAATTAATTTGTCTTATGGGAAAAAATACAGTACTTGGCTCAGGATGAAGAAGAAATGATGTGTCTGCATTTGTACAAAGGTGGGTGTAAGCAAAGTTTGATCACTAGAGTGTATGAATGGCTGAACATGGCCAGAGGTGGAGGAGCCAGTGCTGGTGGGAGTTGTGCGTGGGTTGGGCACTGATGCCAATCTGTGTGTGGCTGTGGGATGTTCATAAATGCGTACAAATGTAGACAAGGGGGTATGTGTGTGTATAAGCATATACGAACACAGATGAGGAAGTGTGTTTATGTAATTGTGGGACGTCTAAGTGTGGGTATGGTTGTGTAAGCACACAAGTACATATGGGAATGTGTGTGCACATGTAAGTGCTTGGATGAGGATGCGTGTTGCTGTGAGTAGTGGATGAGTGTTGCTTCTGTGCATCGGTTGCTGGAGGGAAGCTGTAGCTGTTTGAGTATGCAGGCTAGAGGAGCAGCCATGTACATTTGTAGTTTGTCTTCATTCCTGCAGGCTCTACTAAATGCCTGTCCCCACACCTTGAACTTCTCCATGAATGCTGTTGCTAAGCTACAGCCACCAAGAAGACTCTCATACCAGAGCCCTTGGTTATATCTGGGCACTTTTCTCCACAAATAGTTTTGACAAATGGGAAGGCAGGATCCACCAGGAGAATCCATGCCTCTCTGAGGTCAGGAGATGTTGGAGGAGACAGTCCATGGAGGGTCAGTGACAAGAGCTGGCTGGGTGATGGAGAGGTGTCTTACAGGTAACTTGAGAGAAGGTATAAAGTAGAAAGGGATGGCATGGGGCCAGGTGTGCTGAGACAGAAGACAAAAGCGCTGGACTGGGAAGCAGAACAAGCTGCAGCAGCTGAGGGTGATAGGGACAGAATCACTGTACGAGGAAGCAAGGTCACCCAAAGGTGATGCGAGAAGAAGTGAAGGCCTGGTAGCCATTAGGAACTGGAGAGCAGGACACCGGAGTTTGGGAAAAGACTGTAGCAGAGCATCAGGTGAGGAGACATGTTCTAGCCAGGCCAGAGAGCAGAGGAGGTGTGGGGAGGGACTACAAACATGACCGAGCAAAAGACATTCAGCTGTGCTCTCAGCCACTGGTACAGCCATTACCTCCCTGACAGAGGTGACGATTGTCCCTATGAATCCTCCATCCTCTTGGTTGGTCTTTGAGCCTGGGATGCTGGTGCCAAGCCATCCTTGCCTGTAGGCTTCCGATCTGAGATACCAGCAATACCACACAGACACCCAGGAGTGCTGGCTCAACTCATGGGCAAAAGAAAGCGCCTGGTAGCCAGTTTCTATCCTCTGCTACCTCTTCACATCTCCTCCTTCCATCCCTGCACCAGCTGCCCACACTGTGGGCCTCAGTGAGAAAAACAGCCAAATTATTCACGGGTGTGGGATACACAGTCTGTCGGACTAAAGAAGTATTTTTTTTTTTTTNGCTACTGCATATGCTGGACAAAGCGCAGTCAAGAAATCCCAGAAGAATGAACTGCTGAAGTTCCTGCCTCTATATGGGGCAACAAACACTAGGAAGATTAAAAAGTCTGGCTACCAAGTGGTCAACTAAATGGACGAGACAGTACTTTACATGGAGATCTGTTCTGCTCCTCTTGCAGTGGGGAACAGGGCAAGGTGAATGCTGAGCACCACCGGCAGAGCAATCACTGCAGGACAGAGGGGAAATGGTACTAGCTGGGGAGCATGTGGCACTGGTCATGGCTGATGATCAGGTGCTGAAGAAGGTATGTGACAGTGAATGAGAACCTTGCAGGAGGCAGATCAGATGGGTGGGGGGCAGATATCAAAAGGGTTTCATTCTCCAGAGGGGCTGCCCAAAAGCCTCGGGGAGGTTGGGGAGTTCCCTGGCTGCCAACACACTCATCAGAGCCGTTCTCCTTCACCAATGAATTGAGCTGAGGCTTCGCTTCACACGCCTTTGCAGCTCCATCTGCTGCACATCACCACTCAAGAAACTCCACTGACTGGTTGGCTTTTTAAAATACCTACATCTCTGAAGAGCCCAAGCACTGCAATGCCAGCACTGAGCAAATGCGCCAAGGAGGCGTCAGTGTGATACATGGAGTCGGAGCCCACTAGCAAGGCAACTCTGCAGGGGACCCTGCTGGGAAAAAACAAAATGTTTTCCAGGGAGACCTGCAGAAAACTGAAGATTTTTTGTTCAAACAGGAGTTTCAAACAAAAGCATCACAATATTTTTCTCTCTTGTGTTTTCTTCTCCCGCCCTACACTGCACCCTATTCTTCAGTAATAAATTGAGGGGGGGAAATGGAGGTGAATAAGACTGGAGGAGGGAAAAGAAAAAGTTTGTTGGGTTTTTTTTGTCTGAAATTCATGAGGAGAAAATAAGTGCTACAAAATTCTGCAAAGTATCATCGTTGATCAAAAGGCTGTTTTTCATAGGAACAGATGTTTGGAATCACAGCACCCCACCACCTCCGACCGCTGCCGCTGTCCTCAGCTCTGTCTCCCTTCTGGTGCATCCCCAGCTTTCTCTGTGGTAACAGCATTACTCTGACTGCCCTTGGGATCCCTCTCCTATTGATGGTGTGGATGACTCTGGGCAACCTAGAGGCCACCGGGATTGTGCACAGTGGCTAAGTAAAATTCTGGCTGATGTTCAGCGGGATTTGTTCCAGTCATATGTGGAAATGGATTTTTCTATTCTGGGTGCAGAAACACAGAGATAAGGGCTCCATCAAGCCCTGTGCTGCATAAAAGGTTTTATTCTCGTCACGTAGAGATCAGAGCTGCAGGACTAGAAAAGGCCGCAATGGTTTCAGCAGCATCGTGCAATGCCTGTTTCCAGCAAATGTTTGATCACAGACGGAATGTTAGAGGCACGGAGAGCCCATTCTGCCAGCTGCTCAGAGAGTTTGTGTGCACATGTGAGAGTGCACAACAGCAGATATAGAGAGGCGTATGTATGTGATGTGTACGCATGCATACAAATGAGTATTTATGTGATTGCATCTGTGTATGTGTGGGTACACGTGAATGTGTATAAATATATATACATATTCATGTCTGTGGGTGCTTTGATTCAAGTATATCTATGTGTGCATGAGACCATATGTGGCCACCCACACAGATGCATGCATACCTAGACACGCCTGTACCCCTTGGCCTAAACATAAATGCAGGAACACAACACACACAGCCCACACGTAAGTTAAAACTGGGAGATGACAAATTGACCTTGCACATGACCCTGCCCATACATGGACCCACCATACACGCACACCCAAGCACGTTCCTGCCAGCCCAACAGTGGCCTGGGGGAGCTTTGGACCCACTCAGTGTGACCCTTCTGCTCTGTGATGGATCCTCAGGAGAGAAACTGTAAGGGCAGTGAGTGGTGACTGGGGAGAGGTTCCAGGGTGGAGAGGCGAGGGTACAATTCCTGGCTGTTGTTAACACAGCCCACACTTAATGTCATTTGAAGCCGTTGTTAGGGAGCTGCTGTATTTGTCATCAGCAGGGAAACACAGCAGCTCAGCTCAGGCAACAGCAAAACTGTCCAGGACACTTTCTGCTTCAGCTGCTACAGGAGGATGGAACAAGGGCATGTGGGGAGGGGGCAGGAAGCACTTAATCAGTTGTTGAAATTAGGGAGCTGCTAGGAAAAAGATGCAGAGAGATATAAGAAAGGGAAACACTGCTGAGAAGATGATGTTCTTGGCTCTCCTGAGGATGCAACAGAGAATTGAAATGCTTTATCTGCTCGAACAAGTGGAAAATATGCAAATATTTGCTCATGAAAACTTGGTGTTCTTTGCCTTCCCAAGCATAAAATATGCAAACGCCACACACAACGCAGCCGGCTCACTCAGCTCTCACTCTTACCACATCATGCACAAACACACACACTCACACACACACAGAGCACATCAACGCAGCCAGCTAAAGAGATGTGCCTGGGCTGCAGCATGTCCTTCTATATATGACAAACAGGACTGTATGGGAATGAAATACATATGCTTTGACTGATGGCATGTCTCAGACTGCCCAGGGAGTTGGTAGATGCTAAATCCCTGGAAACATTCAAGGCCAGGCTGGAAGGATGGGGCTCTGAGCAACCTGGTCTAGTTGAAGACGTCCCTGCTCGTTGCAGGGGTGTTGGACTGGATGACCTTTGAAGATCCCTTCCAACCCAAACTATTCTATGACTATGAACTGTGCACTCACAGACGGTGCCCCATCACCTTTTCTTTCAGCGGTCTTTAACCAGAGCAGCTGCTAAGCTGTGAGCGGGGGTTTGCAGAGAGGACAGAGGAGCGTGAGCCCACCCAAGGCAGCAACCCACCCGCGGCCACAAGCGCCACCCTCCTGCGGGACGAGCGGGCTGCCCGCCCTCCGCATGCAGCGGGGCAGCGCCGGCGCCGGGAGCAGGCGGAGCGCGGCGCTGAGCGGCAGGTCCTGCAGGGGGCAGTCGGCAGCCGCCGGGCCGGCGGGCGGGGGGGTGCGGGGAGCCGAGACGGGGGGGCATCCGGCGGGGAAACCGGGCGGGCGGGGAGCCGGGCGGGCTGCGGCACAGCCGTGCGCGCTTGTCACACACCTGCCCTTTTCCCGCTTGGAAGTGCCTCGGGTTAGAGGCAGCGCCGTGCCGTGCGGGGATGTTGCACCAATGGTGCCAGCCACCTCTGCACACCCCGCGGTGTGCTGACTGCAGGAACAAGGGATATTGTCGGGACTTTTGTCCGGACCACTCTCTCCAACACCATCATCTTCTTGGAAATCTCACATATTCACCATGGAGGTGCGTGGGTGTGGAGATCCACGCAGAGCCCTCCGTTGGACTCTCAGGCATAACAACAAGGCATCATACAGTTTCAGCAGAGATCTGTTGCTGTGGAAAGCATCAAGCTTTGCTGCACAGATATCGAACAATGCCTGTGCCCCATGCCTTGAAGATGGAGTGATGAACACGATTGTGCTGGATCAAATGGCCACAGACCGTGGCAAGACTCTTGCCCTGTTGGCTGGTTTTAGGACCAGACTCAGGACAGTGCAACCAAGGGACAGTGGAACGTCTCTGCTTCAAACTGCCTTGGTGTCAGGGTGATTCGCTCAGTGGGAAGTACCTGTCACAGATCCAAGAGTTTCTGTGAGCTCTTAAACACCAGCTTCCCCTCCTTCTTGCCATGAAGTGCTTGTTTCTTTGGTGAGAAAGCTCATGGACACTTCTGAAGAAAATTTTCTTTCCCTGACCACTGTCCACCTTTCTCAGCATTACTTGTGAGAGTTGAGATGCCCCCAGTAGTGACCTACTGCTGATAACTGCTCAGGGCAGGGCTAGGGGTATGTGTAGGGGATGACAGCACAGGGGTAAAAACTCCTCGGTCTCCATAGAAGTGGATGGGACGAGGAGGCATTCAGATGCATTCAAATGCATTCAGATGCAGAGAAGCAGAAGGCTCAGCTGAAGGTTATTTTTAAGAACTGGTTCAAACAGGCTGCGATGTCACTTGGTATCTCCCACCCAGCCAAGCTGTTGGGCCTAGATGCTCACAAGGCAGCAAAGTCTTGCTGGTTGCAGTAGGATTAGCGCTCGTAGTCACTTGGCAGAGTTTGAGGTGGATACTGGGGCAGCCTCTTGTCTCAGTGGTCTTGCAGGCAAGCTCACAAGGTGGGGTAGGAGATGGGACACTCAAGTTGGCAAAGCAGCCTCTGGGGAGAGGGGTAGCCTGGGCGATGCGCTCTTAGCTGCAAGGTATCTCCAACTGACACAGCTCGTCAGTCAGTCTCTGATAGACTGTTCAGCTGTGTCTGGCAGACGTGTGGTGTCTCAGACTAGCTGTGAGGGCAGCGGGAAGTAGGACAAGTTCACGCTATCATTCTCAGTGCTGGAGACTGCCAGGTCTAGCAACAGCTTTGTTCCAGCAATGAGTACAGGTGAACAGCTCTTCCAGCTGCTCCTCAGCCACGTGGCATCTCAGCAATGCAGAGCAAAAAAACGTAATGGCTTTGCCAGGCCTTGATCTCCGTGTGAGACAGTCCAGGCTGCCGAGCAGCCCACAGCAGAAATCCCTGCCTGCAAAAGTGCCCTCAAACTCAGCAGCAGCCTGCATAAAGCCAGGGAATGTGTTGTTCCTGGTTGATCTAGGCCCCACATGGGCACAAGTTATGAGAGAAATGTAGCCACGCAGCTGGCGTCCAACAGGCCTGCCTGTCCTCAGAGGCGTACAAGATATTCTAAGCCAGCAATTTCATACTGTGTTGGTGCTCTTGGGTAACAAGGGCTGGCTGTTACACAAGCCTCATGCACAGCCATGGAGCCCACAGGCTGGAAAAGATTTGTCTTCCCAACCCCTTCTGCAGCCTGGTCGAAGACGATCAGTGATCCAAATATGGCTGAGGACCCACTGCTATTATAGGGTAACGTGGGGGCACCTGAAGCACAAAAGCTCACTGCACCTTTTCATGTCTCAGGTGTCCCCCTTCTCACTTGCAGGTACTATGGAAGAGCAAGCTGAAGGGACCTGTCTGCAGTTGGGCAGTGATGGAGATGAAGTAAGTGGAGAGCAGTGCCGCCCATCACTTCCCAGCTCTTGAAACATGTGAGCTCTCTTTCTAAGGGTAGCTAAGGCAGTAGCCAGAAGTCTGAACTTTGCTTCCAGAAGGAATCAGCTGTTTAGCTGAGCAAATCGTGATGCTGTGTGGGGCGGATGGAAGGAGGGAGGGAGAGCCAAGCCTGACATGGGCCAGAGCAGCGGGGGGAGGCACTCACAAAGGCCTTGGAGGCAGGATGGAAAAGACAGTAATTACATAAGAGCACTTGGCGAACATCTGGCTGGAGTCAGCCGGACCCTGCCAGCCCTCCCTCCCCGCGCTGCTACCCAGGAGCAGCTGAGGATACGGATAACCCAGCGCGGGACCCCTCCGGAGGACAGTGGAGGTAAGAGGTCCTCTGCTTCCACTCCCAGCTTGCCCTGCTTTTGGAGAGTGGGGGCAGAAGGGTGGGGAAGAGGAAAAAGGGAAGGCAGCTGTGGTGGAGGAGAAGCAGCCAGGAAGGGGAAGTGGCTGTTTCTCTGCCTTTTGTAGTGGACAAAACCTTTGCTCTGGAGGTTTTGGTGAGTGTGTGGGTGTTTGTGCGTGAGGTGAGCATGTGTGGATGTGCAGCAGGGCAGGGGGTCCACATGTGCAGCAGAGGAGCTGAGCTGTACGCAGGGGTAGAAAGGGGAGGAAATATCAAAGTCATTTCCTTCCTTCTGTACCTGTGGTAGAGAGGGTTAACAGGATGGACGCAGCCACTAGGGGACAGCCAGGCTTTATCCCCCTACTTTGACCTGTGGAGGTGTTTGCAGGAGAAGGCTTGGAAGTGTAGAAAGAGGATAAAGCAGCTGCTTTTGAGCAGGGATTGTTGCAGTCCAATCTGGCCAGAGCTTCCCTGGGCTCCCTCCAAGGCAGAGCATGCGATGGGGGAGAGGGAAGACTGTTGAGCACACAAGGTGCCTTCAGGATTGGGTTACACTTAAAAGCATGACTGGCACAGGGTTATTGGATAGCATTCTCAAAACTCCAGTCTTCGACCACTCGGCCATACAAGCCAAAACCTCCTGCAAATGTGGCTGCCCTGGCAAAATGTTGCTGGTACAGCCAGTTCCATTCAGGGAACTGGCAAAAGTGTCTTTTCTGGCATAAACTGCTGCCCAGCTGAGCAATGCCACCAGTCTTTGTCTGCTGGCTCCCTGTGGGTCCCTATTCAGCTCAGACAAGACGTTAAATACGAAGTCCTGCTCGCTGTCCACTGTGAGCTGTTCTTGCAGTCAGATGAGACAAAGGCAAAGGCCGCAGCTGATGAGATCCTCCATGAAGAATGCTTGCTTGGTTGTAAGCAACTCAGGAGTGCAGATGGAAATGTGAGATGAAAATAAGGACAACAGCCTCTCAGATACCTGTTCCCCTTGGAAAGGTAAAGGAGGCCGGACATAAGGGCGAGAGCTGCAAAAGGGGGTAATGTCATGCTTGGAAATAAGCCAGGCAGGAAAACCTGAGGGAGTGAGGCACTGTAATAGTGTTGATGGGACAGGGAGGAACTTTGTCTTCAATGTCAGCCTCTTAGTTTTCATGCACTCCAGAAAATTTCCTGGCTTTCAATACTACTGTCAGCTGCCGAAATGCCCACCAGCAGCAGACAGGAATAGACAACACAACCGATCACAAAAAGCCACTTCTACCAGCTGGCAAGGCTCCATTAGCAAGGAGTGTTGCCCTAATCTTTCACCCCTCATTTTCCAAAAGGGGAAACTGAGGCACAGGCCAGACACAGGAGACTTGCAATGAGTCTCATTGCATGTCAGTGCTGGAGCCCGTCTAGGAACTCATGAGCGCAGCAACAAATTTCTTGGTCCTCTTCCCGCCCGGCTGGGAGGCATGTTCACTCCATGTCCATTGAGCTTCAGGCTGACAGCCTGAGAATATCTCCAGGCCTCCCAGCCCCCCTTCCTCCCTTCCCCCCAGCTTGCAGCACATATTTTCCCAGAGTTTTCCGCTTGCTTCTCCAGTGGTTCTGGGGTCCTGCCAAACGCCAGCCACTCTCTGGGAAGCAGGGCCTCCCATTCCCAAACCAAACAAATGGGAGAAAGAAAACAAAAAAAACAAGTCCAAGCACACGTAGACACACAAAAAACCCTTTCTCCTTCAGAAACCTTGGAGCCTTCAGCTTCTCTCAGAAACTGCAGGAGGCACAGTGCTGACTCGGCACTTTGGACCCCAAAGGAGAAAATTATTGCCCATCCTTCCTTTAGTCTCTCAAAGGTACATATGTTCACCCCCACCAGGCACAAGTTCCCAAATCAGGTTTGCTGCAGGGTAATACCCCCAAAATCCTCTTCCATCCCCTCTCTTTCTGCAGCATAAGGGAAGTCTCCTCTGTGTGTCCTCACACTCCTCCTTCCCACAAAACACCCTCATTCGCAGGTTCTGGTGCAGCCACTTAGTGCTCACACCAAGAGCACAAGTGTGTCTGCTTGGTGCGAGGCTAAGGGCAAAGATCAGGGCCAGGGTTTGCTCCTGCTCCTCAGCTTTGCTGGCAGGCAGCTCCCCGCAGCAGGGCTGTGCTTCAGGCCAGGCACGCCCCTCACATGCGAGCTGCTCGGCCGGGGACCCGACCAGGGACGTGACCGGAGGATGACACACACGGAGTGCAAGGCTTGGGGCTCTGCCCAGGGAGAGGGGGTGACCAGAGAGGGAAAAAAATGATGCCTCTCCCAGTTGGCAGATGAGCCTGCTAGAAATATCATGCCTGGGGCGACAGGCTGCAGTGACGTGCAGAAGAAACTATGCAGGAAAGAATGGAAGTTGAAGAAGTTTGGGGACTAAGAGTGGGACCGGCACCGCTGGAGAGAGAGGAGCGCCAGATGGGTTAAAGGCTAATGCATGGGAGAAGAGACTAGAGCCAGGCAGTGAAGGCAGAGTGCTGCACCATCCCACCTGAAGGAAAGCCTGTCTCTTGCACCGGTGCACCCCACCTTACCCACCCTGAGATGCTCAGGGTGGGACACTGACCTGCTACCTACCCACCGTTTGCACAGGGTGCAGCAATCTGTGCTGCCTGCATTTTGCTGACCAGGATTAGGCTGTTTGGAAGTGAAAAGGCAGAGAAAAAAAAAAAATAAGGAAAAGGCACTACCTAGGAAAGAGTTAAAGGCGCTGGAGCCCAAGCCAGTTTGCAATGGAGAGCGCCCAAGGCCAGGGAGGGAAAGGGAGGGAGAGGAGCGAGGAGGGAGCAGGTCCAAGCCCAGCTTGCCTCCCAGCCAGCAGCAGCAGTGCCTGTGCCAAGAACCAGCTTTCTTAAAGCCATGGGCCCCGGGGCCGGCTTTGCAGGCAGAGGGGAGCCCTGGAGCAGGGGCTGGGAAGAGCAGAGGGGAGCCCTCAGCCTCCAGGGTGAGCTGCCACGCTGTGCCGGGATGCAGGCAGAGGGAAGGGGGGAAGAGTCTGGGAAAGGGGCTTTTTCAGCTTGTTTGCATGTCTGTCTTTCGCAAGCACACTTGTCTGCCGGCTGCCGGCTCTGAGCTTTGCTTCCTGCACCCTGTGCGGCGGATCCGCTCCCCTCCGGTCTGCCTGCAAGGGCCTGGCACTGCTGCTGCTCTCTGAGGAGCCGGCCGTCCCTTCGGGAAGGTGCTGGGATTTGGCTGAGACCACAACTGAGCTCTGGTGAGAGGGGGCTGAGGCACAGGGAGGGATGGGGTTTGGTGGGGGGAAGGAGAGCGCTGAAGTTCCCAGCCCACAGGAGAAGGGACCTCTGCAGAGAGATGTGGGTCAGACTCCAGCTGGGACAGGGGAGTTGTTGGGTTAGACTCCTGTAAAGAGTTGATACCGAGTGACTGGAGGACTGGAGAAGCTTCTTCAGCCCTCCCGTCAGATTCAGCAACCTACCAGAGCACGCTTTTGCTGAAGGGGCTATGTGGTTTGCTGTGTCTCCTTCCTCTATCCCTGCCTGGGGACTGAATCTTCTAGTGGCTCCAGTGGTTTTCCTAGTGACAGGGTTTGCCGGTCAAATCTTCTTCCAGGGTTAGCACTAGTCTCCATTGGTCTGGGCAGAAGGGCGTGAGGCATCCTCTTGGGCCATGCGGTTGCTACTCAGACTGCAGCCTTGAACCTCCAGGGACTGCAAACATGTAAACTCCCTACACAGGACGATGCCATTTTGTCCCACCTTTGGCTCCAGCCACAGAAAGATATTCTATGGTGATCTCTGCTCCATCCTCTGTGTGCTCCCCTTCTCATACCTCACTCTGATGCTTCCTCATATCTTCCCAGGTCACCATGGACATAATCTACCTGCGCACACCCATGGCCTTCCTTCTTCTCCCTCTTGTCGTGCTCGGGGCACCCGCTGATGAACCCAACCTTACAGAACCAGCCCCTGGTGCTTGCAAGCGGTGTTGTGACCCACTGGACTCTTCCACAGATGACCCACCACTCCCTCCCAGCCACCACCACTTGCCCTACTCAATGCCGGAGGTCCGTCCCTATATCAACATCACCATACTGAAGGGTAAGTGCCCATCTTGGTCCTGGGATGCAAAGGTCTGCTTGGGGACAGGTGGTACTATGCTGGAGGTGACAGTTGGACCGCTGGCATGCTGGTTAAGCTAACAGTCTGCTAGAGGCAACCCTGAAGAGTGTGTGCCCACAAACACTGTGCCCAGGGTCTAGATGTTTTATGCTGTGATCAGGAGTAGCCTGGGGAGGAGGGAGCACAGTGCATACCCATGCTGTGACCTCTGTGTCTCAGGATGTCACCTGCTACCAGCTCTTCCTCCCTGCTAGCACAGGAGTGGCAGTGCCAGCCTCTCACCAAGCTGGGAGGATATCTTCCATGCCTCAAACTTCCAGAGTCCTGTAGTGTGTGAGGGAAGGAGCAGTCTCTATCCAGCTGCAAAATAAGCAGGTTCAGAGGGTAGGCATTGGCACGTGGGGAACCTTCTCCAGCTCCATGGGTCACGTGTATTTCAGAGGAGGGCAAGGGGAAGCAGCATCTATTTGCAAGTACCTCCAGGCTAAGTGGCAGTGACCGCCAGCTTGTTCCACCCTGCTGTGGCTGGCTTGGCTAATGGGAAAAGGTTCCTTATTTTAGACCAGCTCCTCCCTTCAGGGCTCTCCTTTTAGCCTTTGCTGTGGGCAAAAGCCTGTTCCCAGCTGGATCCTGCTCCCACTCACTTATTGTTGCACTTTGATTCATCTGGACTAGCTGGGCAGATGTTGCCCCTTCCTTGCCCAGCCTGAAAATATCTGCAATCCATAAAAGCTCGGAAGTGTGTCGAGGGCAGACAGAGGCAGGGAGTTGCAGATAGTTGCAGATAGTGCAGACCTGTGCACCAGTAGTTTTTCAAAACCACACAGGGAAAGGACAGGAGGAAATGAACAAGGCCCAAATTTGGGATGTTCTCACTTGTGCTGGAGACTGCTTTGACTCCCATTTTCTCTCTCTACACAAAGTACATTCTGGTGCTCATTCTGCCTAAATGATGCCAGTGTTGTCGAAGTACCAGCCCTCTAACTTTGATTGCACCATCTGCCAAGACCATCTTTCCCTTCTGACCCACCTCATTGTCCCTCTCTAGTCATATTCTCCCACAGGTATTAGCACTTCTTGTCCTTCTCCAGCCTACAGCAAGAACATGGTTCATACTATGTGGATATTTGGGTCGTGGGAGAGGTGTGTAGGAGGGCAGGGACTGTGGTGGGGGTAAAGGAGTGTGGTGGAAGAAGAAGAAGAGGTCAAGTGCCCCAGTGGTACTTCGCACTGCTGGGCTACATCTCAGGCTGAAGTCTCCTAGGGACAGGTCCTAGTGCCTCCAGCAAGGCCATATCAGGCGGTGAGCAGGGTGTTTTTAAGAGAGCCCCGGTCGCACCCAGAGCTGTGCTAGCTCCTGTCCCATGAAGCACAATTATATTGTGACCCTCAGGAATGTTCCTTCTTCTGGCATTGCTCCATCCTCGAGCAATCCTCTGCCTCCCCATTGGCCTTTCTCACAGCCACTTCCGTCTCTCTGGTATCACACAGGAATTCTGTACTCTGCTTCCTCTTTTAGGAGAGAAAGGAGACCGAGGAGAGCCTGGGATGCCAGGAAAATGGGGCAAAGAAGGACCACGAGGCGAGCGGGGTGCCCAGGGCCCAAAAGGCAGTAAAGGACAGATGGGCACAGCAGGAGACCCCTGCAAGCACCAGTACGCTGCATTCTCCGTTGGTCGCAAGAAAGCACTGCATAGTAGTGAGGGCTACCAGGTCTTGATCTTCGACACTGTGTTTGTCAACCTCTACAGCCACTTCGACATGTTCAATGGCAAATTCTACTGCTATGTAGGTGGACTTTACTATTTCAGCCTCAACGTCCACACCTGGAATTTCAAGGAGACCTACATGCACATCATGCACAACGAAGAAGAGGCAGTCATCTTGTATGCCCAACCCAGTGACCGCAGCATTATGCAGAGCCAGAGCCTCATGCTGGAGCTCCAAGAAAATGACGAGATCTGGGTGAGGCTCTACAAGCGGGAGCGGGAGAATGCCATTTACAGTGATGATGTTGATGTGTACATCACCTTCAACGGGTACCTGGTCAAGCCCAGCCTTGACTAACTGCCTCTCCTCCTCCTCGGGGCCTCTTTGGCCTTTTCCTTCTTCCTCTCTCTCTCTTTACTGCCCGCAGCCACTGCAAATCACTTAGAAATGGGCCTGTCAAGTCTCAGGCACTGAGTGTGAAACTTGCCGCACTGGCTCCCACCTCATGCTCTCTTGTAGCTGGGCCTATATCTGTCCACTTACAGCGTGACACTACCATCTCTCACCCCCTTACCTCATGACCCCAACTTAGGTTATTGGCTTCTTCTAAATCTGCCAAAAAAACTGTGCCTGGCATTTAGAGTCCTAGAGCAGAAGGAAAGCTAAAATGCTCTTCCTGGGGATGCATCCCTTCTTGGGATTTCATACACAAGGGACTCCTGGAGAAAGGGTTAGAAAGTTCCTACCACTCAGGTGCATCCTGGCTCCTCTCTGTTCCAACTAGACATGCCAGTTTTGCAGCCCACAACGTGGCCCTAATGTCACCTCTCACACCTGTAGTCAGGAGAGCAGACTGGGGTCTGATGGCCTCCTGTAGCATAAGGAAGATGTAGGAGCAGTGAGAGATGATACTGTCTTTCCAAAAAGCGGACTGTTTGCCTTCTGAAGTGTGTTCATTGACTTTCCTTAGACACCTTTCTGTTTGGCTGTAAAATCTGGGCCTCATGGGGTTGCCCACTGTGCCAGTTCTAGTTCTTCAGAAAGACTAAGGGCCAGACATTCAGCCAGACCCTTCAGAGGCATCTCTCATTGAATCAGCAGAGCTCACAACTCTATCCCACTATGGACCATAAGTACAGAATGAGAGAGAGAGCAACAACCCTACAAAACCTCCCTCCCAAACCTCCCACGCGGTGCTACTTGGTCCTGGCTCCCCGGCTGCGGGAAGCTAGTCCAGACAGTGAACCCAAATCTGCTCTCTTTGACAGGGGTGCACCCGTCCATTGGTGTCAGCAGCCATCTCTAACACTGGCTGATGTGAGGGGAGAGCCAGGGCTGGGCCCTCGCTCCCATGTGCCATTACGCTGGTCCTCCTGAAGGTGGTTCTCCCATGCTGGTATTGAGGGACTGCTGTTGCAGGACCTGAGCCAGAGGCTGCAAGGGCAATTGCAGTTAAATCAGTTCCAAACCTGGGCAGGTTGGCTCCTTCCTACCTCTGTGATGGAAAAGACAGAGGGGTGAGATTACAGCACCTTGGCACAGGGTTAAAATCTTCCCTGCCACATGCTCTGTGCCCTTTTCTGGCAACCTCATCAGTGCAACTGAGAAAAGCATGTGGCTAAAACAAACCCTTGCTCTTCTTGTCAGGTTGGAGATGTCACAGTGGGAGAAGAATGCCAGGGGTACGATTTGTACTGGCCTCACACTGCTCTCACTCACATCCCTCTGGGGTTGCTGTAGTCCTGGGGGGAGCAGATAAGGCTGACTCAGTACTTTGGGAAACCTACTTCCACATGTTTTGATGCTCCTGTAAACAGCAGTGCCAAGAGTTGTCCCTTTTTTGAGTCTCAGGGCAGGACAAGCAGGGGAAACTGTGCTTCTCCTCTGGTCGTCACTGATGATGAAGTCTTCTGCCTTACCTAAATTCTGCAGTCTCATGATTAGCCATGGTCTCTGCCTATAGCACCTGGGACTACCAGAGCTCTCCCATAGCAGATACACATCAGATTATTATATGAGACTAGGTCCGGTACACTCAGCCCAGGATGGTGAAGGCACAGGGATCCAGGCTAGATGTTAAATACGAGCTTGAGAGAATTGCAGGACATTTTCTCTCTTGCCCTGTTTACTTACCTTCCCTGCTTTACTAAGGAAGCTGTACAGACTGGAATGAGTTTCAGGCACTTTCTGCCCTGGATCCTCCCCACCACAGTCAGAGGCAATGAGTATAAAAACAAGGTTTCACTGAGGCAAAGCTGGACTTTTTTCCTGGGAAACATGATGATGGGATCATGGGAACTAAAGGAGACTTGAGTTTTATCCCCTCCATTAGCAGATCAAGTGTGTGGAATTACTCAGAGAGGATTTCAGGCAGTAGAGGTGATGCTCGGGACAGAATCCCTTTCTCCTTTTCTCAACAGGTTGCAAACCCAGATATTGTCTCTTTACAGTGTGTAGCACCCCTGTGTCTCCCTGATAAGAAGCAAGCCTCTCTTTACACTGAATATCTCCAGAAACAAGCTCCCTTCTTCCTCCTTTTCTATTTGGTGTTTGAATGCCAGTGATAGATCTCACGTGCAACCCATGAGCAGCCAGATGGTGCCTGGTGCACATGAGAGGGGAGAGTAGGGGGACCAAAGGGTATGTTTAACAGGCTTCTTGGTGCTAAACAAGATGTCAATCCCTTGGTGCTAAATCAGATTTCGGGAGTATTGGATGCTTTCTGAAAGGTGTAGTAGGCTGAGTTGTAATGTACTGTGGAATTAATGGTGCTTTATGTTACAAAACCAAACTCCAAAAACTGTTGTGTATATATATATTTTTTTTTCCAGTGGTATTAAACTTTTTTTCCCTGGTTGTTTTGCACTTAAGTCTGCTTTTCTCTCCCAGCCTATTCCTTCCGGCTCTGGTTATCATCAAATAGTGTCATGGAGAAGACAGTGACCCGAAAGAGACAGGTACAAATTCTAACTCAGCTCTGAAACTTCCCTGGGCAATCCGTGGCAATCTTCTGTTTGTTTCCTTCATGGAGACCCGTAACCTTAAATCTATGTACTACTTTGACACTTCTAGTTATGACAACCCTCTTCTCCCTGCAGGGAAAATTTTACACAAATTCAAGGAAGGATTCTTTGGACATTATCGAAACAAAAGAGGGCAAAGCAGTACCCTGTAGGATTAGTTTTCAGGTACTTCACTTAATCTATTGAGAAGGCTGGGCTAACGCTGGACTTCTTTTAAGAGGGATCAGACCCTTTATCTTGTGAAATTTTGAGTACATCCTTATATCATGTAGTTAGTAAGCATGCATGTTTTCCCTGTGGTGTTTCTATTTTCTCTGCCAAGAGGTAAAAGCCAGGAAGTACAGATGTATAGGGACATTAAACTGTTGACTAGACACTTGTGTTTGCTAACAAGCAGATGGGTGGCAGTTCCAGAGTCAAGCTGGCCACAAATTTTTGGAAGACCTGTGTGTGATGGGAAAGGTTTTAGGTTCAGGTGAGAGGCGGAAAACAAGAGGAGATGCCCATATAGGACCTTCTGGTTTGAGTTTAAGTCATCTTCACAGGTTTTCTCCTGTGTTTTGATGTGTACCAGGCGCTACATTTGGCAAGGAGTGGAAAGCATAATCATACACATCCTTACAGGCCACTTTGTGTTAGACCCAGAGCTAAGGCTATATATAACCTAGTAAATGCAATACTCTGGCAGGTCGGACCGCAGCCTTCTTTGGGTTTTTTATTTACTTCTGAGGAACCAGATAGAAACGTGTCCTCAGGAAGTGCAGGGGTTGCGCTTGTGCATGTTCTTGGCCCATTGAGGTGAGATGCTGGTAGATTGGAGGTACTTTTGTCACACTTACAAAAGGTGAGGAGTGAGGGAGGAGCGGAAATGTGTAGCCCAGATCTTCTAGAAAAGTTTTCTGCGATACAATCCTTCAGCCTGCCTGCTTGGAAAGTGAAGTGCCACCTGAAAAGTGTCTTCAGCCAAATTTCTTGGGGCTAAGATGCATGTGTGGCAAATGGAGTGTGAAGCCAGTGCCACCCATCACACCACGGATGCCAAGCTGGGGAGTTGCCACAGGTGAGGCTCAGCTCAGGCAAGGTGGAGCCTGCAATGCTGTTGAAGACATGAGGGCTAGACTAGGTCAGACCAGCCCTGCTGCCCTGACAGTGGGTGCAGCCATGCTCTGACAGCCACAAGAGCCCAACTCCCCTCATTCACTCCAGGGCTGGGTCCTTTTCCATGCAGTGGGGCTGCCCTGTGTTATGTGAGCCTAGGGTGGCAACAACCACAACCAGAACTCTTGAGCAAAGCAAAAAGCATGCCCTGGAGTGGGCAGATGCATCAACTACCCTGAGGGCTGTGCCTCTCTTTTCCTTTGAAAGACAGGTCCAAGCTCTGCTGCAAATAGCTCTGCAGCTGCATCTCAAGCTTGTTCAAGGTATGTGCTAAGGGGTAGGCCCTTTAAACTGGCTTCCTGCAAGTTTGTGGTCTTGCAGGTATGAAAATGGGGAGAGTGGGAGAGGAGGTAAAGGGCAGGATATGGTGCTGTCTCTGGGGAAAGAAGCATGTGTTGGGGCCAACTCAGAAGCAGCTGAAGACCTTGAGATAGTTCCCTTCCCTGTAACAGCTGTGGAAAAGGGAGAAGAAAAGCAGGGCAAATAAAGGGGTATAAAAAGAGGCCTTTGACCCTGCTGTGGGTGCTTGGACACAGGTGCACATGCCTGCACCCAAAGCTGCAGGGAGTGCAGGTGGTGCAGCATGGCAGGACCTGGCACTGCATCTCCACTGACCCTTTACCAAGGGTTGGCCCAGCAGATGCCAGCAGAGCTCCCATCTTGCTCCATCCTGTGCATCACAACTGGATGCCATCAGTGGGCTGAATCTATCCCAGATCTTCTGTTGCTCACCTTTGCTTTCCCATTGCTGGCTGGGAGCTGCCATTGGGCCCAAAGGGCTGGATGCAGACTCTGCCCATGGCTGTGTGGGTGATGGGACACAGCTGCATTGCCGAGGGCCATCGTTCCACCACCCCATGTGACACGGCCCTCCTCTGACCACAGTGGGAAAACAGGCGTTTGCTGAGCCGTGCCAGGCTTCAGAGGCCAGCTCGGTGCCGCACTCTTGCTATGACACCCACACAGGTACACACACACGTATCAGCCCCGTATGGACATCTCTCACCTTCCTGCCAATGGAAACTGTTGCCCTTTGCAAGCCTGTCTCGCTCTGAAGATGCTATCAGGAGGTGGGTAGAGGGGGGCTGAGGCTCCAGGCCTCTTCAGTACAAGCACAGCTCCCTCATGTCATGACATGCCTCCCCACTTCTCCCACAAGCCGTCTGTGATCTCTCTCCCCACGGTTATACCACGGTGAGTGCCAGGGCAGAAGATTTAAATCAAAGGCCTCTGACAGTTTCTCAACCCACAGACCAGTCCCATCTCTTGAGTTTGTGTTACTTAACTCACAAATGACCAGGGAATTATTGCTAAATTTCACACCTTTCCCAGTCTCTGTGTGCAATGACTAAAACGGGAAGGAGCAGGATGGAGAACTCTTGGGTTGGACAAGCTAAGGAGGACAGCAGGTCTCCCGTCTAACAGACACTCAGCCTGTAGATGTCATTTTCATTGCTCTGGTCCCTTGCTCTAAAGTCCTGACCGGTCTCAAGGTGTCTGATGTCCTAATGCGAGACTTGCGCAAACATCTTCCATGGGGTAACTGAAGCTCACTGCGTTTTCCTGCTTGCCCCCACATGTGCTTTTCTGGGCTCCTGGCATTCTCTCATTTGCCCCTACACACACTTTTTTCCCCCATCATGTGCCCTGAAGTAGTGGAATGGAGCAGACTACTAGAAAGGACATGCCAGGCAATCAAGCCCTGTCCCCTGCAGCCACAGGCAGGAATTCAGTAGATCTTTGGGCCAAGGGCCCACAGAATTACCATTGCCTCAGTTCAAAACAGCTCCAAAGCCCTTGCTTTGCCTGACTGCCACTTCTCTCCATGTGGTATGCTGGTGGCATTGTTTGTGTCTAGATGAGTTATGCAGGTTTTTTACAATTGTACCATGTTTGAAGCTTGGTCCCACAAGGCTTTGAAATTGTTTTTTTTGGTTTTTTGGTTTGTTGTTTTTTTTTTTTCTGAAATTCTATTTATTTGTGATATGTCAGTTTGAAGCACTCCATTGACCTTAGAACAGGCTCACTTCTCCTCCCCCATCCCCAGCCCTGCCAGCAGTGGAGGCAGGACAGCTATGGCTTCATTGCAATGGATAGACCACGCAGGGACCTGCAGGGTGGCAACCTGAGCTCTGGGGAGATGGACACAGAATCACTGCATTGCCTTGTCTTTGCTGCAGTGCTTTTTTTTTTCTTTTTTCCACTCCCCCCGCCCCCACCCCTTTAAACTCCCGTGACAACCCTGCTCAGCATTGCGAAGGGCTGTGCAGAGAGCTCTCTGAGTGCAAAGTGCAGGGGAAGCGGTGGGAGGGTCAGGTGAGGACCGAGAAGGGCGAGAGGAAAAGGTCAGTGACGCAAGCCCAAAGCGATGGCTCTCAGCTGAGCTGCTCTGCTCTTTGTCCATCCGCGGTGCGCTATTTCTATTCGGCAACAATTCACACATCTGGGGACCACAACTCCTTCCACCGCCCACGCTCTTCCTTCCCACTCACGGGGGCTGAGGCAGGGGAGGGGGGAAGGAGGGGGAGATACTGCACTAGGCTGCCAGCACCACTTCCAAGACCGAAGGGAAAAAAAAAACAAAACCAAAACCAAATAAGCAGTCCTTTTCAGCAGCCACCTTCCCTTTGGGCACTGAGCATCTCTGATGAAGGAACCTGCTAGCTGAAAAGGAGTTGGGGAGAACAGGAAGAAAGGGGGGGGATCCTTCCTCTTGGGGTGCAGGGGATGTCAGCACTGGAGAACTGTACTGACACACTTGTCCTTGAAACATAAAAGCAACTGTGCTCATTTCCCCTTAGAAATAAGGTCTCACCTGGGTAGATTGTGGCTAAGGGAATGGACCCTGGTGCCTGCGGACACGTGTCCTTGGCCTGTTCCCAAGGTAAGCATTCAAGTGGAGCCAAGTGCTTGATCCCTCTGTGTTTCCCCACTGGGCTGCAGCTGTGTGTGCGTGTGTGTTTGTGTGTGCCAATGTGTGCACAGGTGCAGAAAGAGGGCATTCACCCCCCAACCTTCTTTACAGCCTGCTCTCAACTGTGTGGCATGGCACCCTCCTAAAATAGCCCTCCCTGCCACGCTGCAATTGTTCTTTTGAGCTGCAGGGACAGGGAGCATGAAATTATGAAATGCCTCAGTGCTTTGTGCCCTTTCCTGGTTCTTATGAAGGAGCAGCAAGGAATGGAGATATTCAAAAGCGCATTCTCCTCCTGTCCGTGCCTGCTGCTCTCAGGAGCAGATGAGGAGGAAAGATACACACTGGTATTATCTTACTCTCAGGGAACCAAATCCTATTTCCACCAAGACCTCCACATCCCATTTCCCAAATGCAGGCGCAGTCAATGGGACAGATGTGCTGAGCTTGGGCTTTCTGTTATAGCAACGAACCTGAAATGTATCATATGTAAAGGGCTGTGTGTCACATCTCTCGAGGAGCATCTTCAGGCTCCTCAGAGACCACAGTGGGGAAAACAGTAATTTCCGCACTGTTTGTTTTTCCTCCAAGTCGTGGTCTTGCGGTGTTCACCAGGATCCAATTAGTAGTCTCCAGTAACAAGCAGCCTTTCCTACTCTAGTTGCCGTAGG
Source organism: Pampusana beccarii (assembly GCA_013399365.1). Lineage (NCBI taxonomy): Eukaryota > Metazoa > Chordata > Aves > Columbiformes > Columbidae > Pampusana > Pampusana beccarii. The sequence continues at coordinate 180,101 of VWYH01007876.1, forward strand.
CAGAAAATGGGCTCTTCAATTGTGTGCAGCCATACCCAAAAGCCTCATCAAGCCACAGAGCCACTCTGCTACAGGCAGTTCACCTGTAGGGCTCCCTAGGAAGAAAAGCACTCAGAGGAACAAGCCCACAGCTGAAACTCTGGTAGAGGTGGGCTCTCCAGAGGGATGAGGAGCCCTTTGGGCTGACCTATTTCATAAGGCAGTACATCACTTAAGGGATTGAAGTGCCCTCAAGTCCTTGGGTCAGGTTGTGGACTTCACCCTTCCCTGCCATTCCTTCCATCCAGGCACGCTGACTGAGGCCATTGCTTTTCTCATCATATCTTCTGCCTTCCAAGAGCGGAGAAGAAAGAGTAAAGTGCTTATGAGCAGTGAGGTTAAAGGGGCAAATGGGGAGGTAAATGCCTGAGAAACTAAAGAACAGGGGAAAAAATTTTCTCTCCTGATTGAGCTCAGAGGAGAGACAGGACTGCAATTCCTGAACATCAATCTGTAGGGAGAGAGGCATCTGCCTCCAAACAAGTAATTTCTGTTCAGGCATTTTAACGACATGAAAAATAATAATTGCCATAGTCACAAATAAGTAACCCCCAGAAGAGCTTAAGGGAGAGCAGGAGATTGGCCTTTGGATAAGCATGACATCATCAAGCATATTTTAAAACAAAATCAATGATCTAATTAACTCCCTTTCTAGAAGCTGCTCAGGCATAGAAATGAAGAAAACGGAGGAGCAAGGAGAGCTCTGAGCAGAGTGGGGGGTGGTTGTTGTGATGATTTTTTTCCTCTAGAGAAAGGTAAATGTGATTAAATTGGGAGCAGGCTTTGCTAATCAGAGCACCTGAGGGTTTATTCCCAAGAATCTGCTTCTAGTATCATGTCTTGCCTTCAAGCAATTCTGAATGTACAATAAACCTCAAAATTTTTCCCAATTTATTAGGTCCAGAAGCCATCATTGCTTCATATTAGGCTTGTCAAGCATTTTCATACAAGCCCCTCCAACTTTAAACAGAGAGAGATGTAATACATTGGCAGGTTGCAAAACAGAGCAGGGCTTTATCTTTCCAAGACTGCCCAGGGCAACAGGGTAATAATCTCCCTCAAGGACGAGAGCAGTCGCTGGTGCTGAATAGCAAATTGGCCAATGTTCAAGCTATTAACTTGCTCAGGCACAGATTTGGTATAAGGTTGGTCTCCGAATCCAGTGCTGCCCTCCTGTAAATCATATAACTTGCATAGGCACCCCCTCTTCAATACAGATCTGTGACCAAGTTCACGAGGCAATCTGGCCATCCCTCTGCAGCATTCAATGCAAGGGAAACCCTCAAGGATATGTATAGGCATATTTTAATACTAGAAGCCAATAATGGCCCCACAGACCTGGGCAGCGGACACCCATGTGTGATGCAGGCTCAGGTGCCTGGTCTGCGAATCTCAGTTCTTAAAGATGAGAAGATGTCCTTTATGCCTTTTTTTTTTTCTGCTGTGGAAACTGAGACACAGAGAGGATGTGAGAGCCGTACAAATACATTGACAGTCCCACGGGTACGCCACCTTCCTTCCAGTTCACACTGGTGAGTTTTCCACCGCAGCTGTGCCAGGCTAAAGCCACCTGCATACACAGACACCACAATTCAACTGACAGAGGTCACTTGCCAAGCTGTGGTGGCTCAAATGCCTGCTGTGCCTCACACACTATGTCCACACGCTCAGACAAGGGCATATGTATTGGTCTTCCTTCATCTTGCTGAGCCCAAGGGACACAGAGTGCCAAGCGCAAGGTGACAACCTGAGTCTTCAATGAATGCCTCTAGGGAGGGACTCTGGGTCTGAGCAGCCCTTGTGGCACCACGAGCACCCAACGAGGAGGCATGCAACCTCACTTGGGAGCTCTCTGAACCCTTGAGTCTGCTGCATGGGCTTCGGACCGAAGTCCTGACACTGTCTAGTTCTACCCAAACATACCAAGGAACCGGTTCAGGTGCTGCGTAGGGACATCTCGTGATTGTCCCGTGCTCATGAGTTCATAGCTGTGTGTTCACAGCCAGGCAGGCTAAGAGTGAAACTGCTCGAAAGTAGCACGCTTCCCCCTCCCACCCTTGTTTCCCCACTTCTCTGGGCCTGTGACCATCACCATCAGGGAGTGAAAGTGAACACCTCCTCCATCCCCTCCCACCTGTGGCCCCAGACTTGCCGCAAGGTGAGAGTGCCTACAAATAAATGCCTCAGCTTCCTACCACTTTTATCCATGTTCTTCCATAGCTTGAAGGGCTAGAGAATCCCTACTTTTGAAAATTTTGTGTATTCATGTGTATATTTGATGTTTTCTACTTTTATCAGGCAGATCTAGCAGGACATTCTCTGTGGGATACAAGATGGAAGGGAAGAAATGCGAGGAACATCATCTGCTGTGTAGGTGGGCTTAACACTTGCTGCCTGGAATGTTTACCCCATTGCGGTACCTGATCCCAGAACTCAAAACTCCATTGTTTAAATGTCTTTCCACCTAAACATGGTGATGGAGATCAACCTGAGGGCAGCATTTAGCCTATAGCAGCAATATCTCCAGGGATGATGGAGCATGAGGGAAAAAAACCTCTTTAACATTGGCCCAAGGTTGCCATTCTGATACAAAGCAAAACCTCTGTTAAATTGGTAATGTGAACAAATTCAATAAAGAGCTCACTGACACACTTAACAGTGGTTTCCCTGCAGGGCCATTTTTACAGGCTTTTTTTTCGGAGCAGAACTACAATATAAGAGGAAAATAACGACAGATGTAGAACAATGTCTTAGTTTTGAGAAGTACGCATATACAAATGGCAGGAAATTCAATGTAAAGGTTATAGCTGAAATAACATTATTTGGAAAGTACCAAAAATAACCTACAGAGCGTCTAGAGATCTTCAGAGTGTATCCTGTCAGGAAACGAACTTGGGTGGCCATCAGGGCATCTCTGCACTCATCCCCTCACCTCCTGCTGGCACCTTCCAGCTTCTGGACTTAGAGTCCCATGAGGACAGGACACCGAGATGGATCTACAGAGCCTTCCACTGGGTTCACCCCTGGTGAGCCGGGAGATTTGTAAACCACAGGCAAGGCATCCCAGTTAGCCTGGGACTCCAGTCTAGGAAAGGGAAGGGATGTACCCGGCCTAACAACAGCTAATAAGTTGATGAATCACAGGATAATTTGACACCACACAAGACTTTTGCCCTTCACAGTTCTTCACATTCTCTGTTCTCCTGTTCACCTCTGCCGTTCTGCAGAGACTCTCAGTGGACACGCAATTGAAAACGAGAAGTTTCAGCAGCACTGCTCTTCTCTGATGAAAACAGAGTGCGTTGTGCGGGGAAAGATGAGCCTGCACATAAGCACCTGCCCCAAACGAGAGGATTTTTAAAGCTTACATTACTTATAAATCTACCAATCTGGCCCAAACAACACCTTTAACCAAGCCTCCAACACCACACTTTTATCTTCTGCTTTAACACTGAACAACATTGCTAACGACTGAGTTCGCCCGTCTCAGTCACCATTATGGGGACAGGAAGGTAATCACAAGAACACCTCACATGCATTGCTGACGATGTGGTTTTGTTTGGCTTCTCACGTTACAAATGGCACCATTCCCAACAATTTTGGTATAAAGGAGATTAAAAGTGCCAAATCGTCAGTAGCACAACATCCTGGGCAATTGAGTCTGTACACTGTGCTGACAGCAAGTGTATTTATCTGTATCAGATGGAGTCTGGACACAATCATGGCATTGTGCCTGCGTAGGAAACGCTTTCTTACTAATGCCACGCAGTTGTTGCTTTTAGCACATTTTAAACTGCGTTTCCAATGGAAATTAAACATGCTGAGACAGTCTGTGTCTCCACGCATCGGTATTTGACTGTCTGTTGGCTGATCTGTCAGACCATTACCCCTCCCTCCACAATTTTGGAAAAGTAAGTCAATTCCAGTCACACTTGACAAAGATGTATATCCCTTGCTACTGTTAAGCAAAGGTGGCTGAATAACAGAGAGCTGTCTCTCTGTTACAACCTTCATTGGGAAAGTCCTCAGTATGACACCAGTCCTTACCAGGTATCAAAAATCTATATGAAAATCTATCACAGAGACCCAGTTCTAGAAAAATCTGTCTCCAGTGAACTGGCTGACCAGATAAATCCTTGTTTTCAACTGTAGCAGCTGCATATCTTCTCCAGGGACTAACCACATGTTAATTTTTCCTCTTCCACTATTTCAGGTACGACAATGTGCAGCCAACCTCATCTGATTCTTACTACATTAAAAAGAAGAAGAAAAAAAAAATTGTGGGTTTGTTTTTTTTTTTTTTTTTCTGTGTGATAAGCTGAACAATAAATGGATGCTTTGTGTTACTTTCCCAAAGTGATCTTTGGTCTGAAGGAAGGTGGAGATTCCTCAGTTTGAAGGACGAACAGGAAAAATTATGGTTAACATAAAAACTGCCTTGCAGCCACAGAGCTGGCGATACCAAGAAGTTACTCACAGAGCACTTCATTACTTCAGCTGAGGACTTCTGTGCCTGAGCATGCTGCATTCGTTCTAGGAGCTCCTGAGAAAGGTGGGCTGTGCCATGAAGGTACACACCATTACAGATCCACCCTGGTGGGAGCCTCCAAGCTGCAGCTGCCACAGTCAGTGATTGCAGAATGGGAAAGCATGCAGCTCATCCTCTCACCTGCTGCTCTTCAACACAGGCTGGCTGGTCAGGTTCCCCAGTTGCCCTCACAAAGGGTTTCCGTAACAGGAGCTCTCAGAGGACTGGCAAGAACATCCAAATGGCGCCTCTCACACTCTCTATCCATGTCATGCATGGTGAGGAAGGAGGTATTGCCAGACTGCTGGCTGAGTCCTTGACACCTGAGTGGAGTTCGAACTGCAGTGTTCTCCCAGAAAGGGCCATGGGATCCAGTGTTACAAACTCCTTCAGAATGGCTCTACCCATGCCATCAAATCACTGTTTTGGTCCAACGGTCCAACACTCTTTCTCTTTGGAGTCTAATATCTTCTGAGATCCAGCCTCTGTGACTAAAAACCCATCCTCCTCCCACATGCGTTTTCCACTACCTGAAACCAAGATGCCTTCGTTGCTAATGGAGGCTTAAACCTCCAGGTTTTTCCTCAAAAAGGAACTGCCTGGAGACTTGAGATTAGCCTCTGGCAACTTTTTGTCAGCAAAATGTGCTTGCCGGACCTGAGCTTGGGCCTTGAGCTGCTCTAGGAGAGAAAGGTAAGAAACGCAGAGTGTGGTGACCAGTGTGTGTGTAAAAGCAGATTCTCATCAGCTGGCCCCACATCAGCGGCCATCTTCGTGCAGCTCAGACCAGACAGGAAATGTGATGTGCTGCACTTCAGAGAATTATATTTGTGCATGGAAAAAGAGAGGTGTGTGGGGACACGTGTGCATGTGTATGCCATCGCGCTGTGGATTTGCATTTGTGTCTGTCTTGGCTTGGGATGTGAAGACAAAGTGTGCTGGGAAAGTCGTTTGCTTGTGGCGAAAGGATCTTCTAAAACTAAACATGCCCTGCAGGGCCTCTGAGGGCTTATCTGTCTGCGAAGGTAAGGGCACGTGAAGCTTTGGAAGAAGGTGGACGTAGTTTTTGCACCACTGCCTGGCCTATTGAATGGACAAGCCATGTCAAACAGTTACAGCAGGTACTGTGGGGCAGTGTTACCCGTCTGGACCAGCTGCGAGGCTCAGGTCAGAGGGGATGATTCTTCCTTCTGTGGAGTGAGTGGGGTGCTCAGCTGGGTAGGGAGGCCGTGGGATGGGTGTTCCTGTGGTGTCACACCATCTGCAAGTGTGAGGGCTGTGCCTCAAGCTTGCTCACACTCAGCACTGCCCTCGATCCACTCCCTCTCTGACCCAGGATGGGTCCTCTGAAACTGGGGCACTGGTGGGGAGGCTGGTTTTGTTCTGGTGTTGCTTAGGTCAATGACTCAAGTCATTTTTCACAAAGTAGTCCACGGTATTTCTACTGCCGATTGACTCCTATCCCCAGTTTCAAAGTGATCTGTGCACGTGTGCAGACCCTGAGAGCGGTATGAGTGATATGTTTGGGTGTCTGAAAGAGGAAACCATGGGTCTCCTGCCAGTGTCCCAAGAGGACAGGTCCCTCTCTCTTTCTCTCTCTTTAGCTTCCCAGCAATAGTTACAAACTGGTCCCAGTATATCTGAGCACAGCAAGCTAACACCTGATCCCTCCACCCTTGTTTCTGCACCTATTGCTTTACCAGCAGGAAGTAGGACGTGGTTTGGGGCTTTTTATTCTCGGCCTCGCTATCCTTTTCGATACTTCAGGGCCTTGTCTCAGTCTGACAAGGCAAGCAAGCGGCAGCTTCCTGTGAAAAGGTGAGACGAGAAGACGGAGGGACTGTGCATATATGAGAAGAACAGTCCTGCAGCAGAACTCCCGGGCTGGAGGCACCTCTCCCCTCATGCCAGCAGCGCTGGCTGACACCTGGATATGCACTGAGCCAGGATATCCCCCTCCATTCCTCTGCCTTTCCTCCCTACCCGTTCCCTTCATAGTTTGACGCCCAGCACCTGCGTTCATCCAGCCCCACAAGCCGGTCTCTGGGGACTCCCTGCATCTGGACCGCCGGGTTCCTGGAGCTGGCAGGTAAAGGGGGCGATGCTAGCTCTCTCCCACACAGGGGTGGCTGATCTGAAAAGCGTCTTGGAAGGAGTTTCGGTCTGACAAACTGAATCTCAACGTTGGGGAGGGCTGAGCGCTTATTTATCTCTCTGTCTCTCCACAGTCCTCTCAAATCATACCCCACATCTCACAACCACACCGCCTGCTTGCTTTCTCTCTCTTTCTCTCTCCTTTGTCTGTTAATCATTGTCGTCATGTTTTTCTTCCTCTGAACCTAATCTTTCATCGCAACGGGAGTCGATATTATGCCTTACGCCAGCCCTTTATAAACCCTCTCTTCCCGCTGCCCTGGCAGTCCCAGCAGGCTCCAGCGGGACTATGTCTTGTCTTGCCCAGCTCTGCCTGGGCTCCAGGTTTGCCGAGAGGTGAGGGTCATCACTTCTGTGGGTAGAGGCAGACCTCAAGCTCTGGGTTTCCAGGTATATGGGGAGAGGGGGACGCTTAGATGAGAAGCCCGTAAGCCCAGTCTGTCTAATATGGAGCGTGGCTGGACAGGCTCTGTAAGACAAGGAGTCTCCCTGGGTGCCACAAGTAGATGAGGGGTGCTGCAGAGCTTCCTAATTACAAAGCCCAAATTTTCTGCTACCCCTAAAAGCGCTGCTCCTTCCAAGGAAGTGCGGGGTCTACATGGTGAGGATGGTGCATAGTTTGTGCATGACTACATAATATTTTCTGATATGGTAAAACCTTGACTGTCCAGAACTTGGTAAACTCCTTCTTCTGCCTGATTTCCTCCCCTGTCCCAAACAAGCCGTTCAAAATCTACCTCTTAAGCCACAAGTTCTGCAACTAACTTTTGTCATTTGCAGCCAGGGACCCCTCTTACTCAGCAAGCACCTAGTTATTTCAGCCCTTGGGCTTACCAAAAAAAGAAGCTCTTCAAAACGCAAGCCGTGCGCAACCAAGGCAGCACTCTCTACCTGAGTCAGCAAGCAGCCTGAAACAATACAGGCGGACGGCTGTGCACACACACACATTTCCAGAAGGCTTTACTCCTGCAAACAGCCCATCTGTGTTGCACTACAAACAGTTTCAGTGCTGAGCAAAGCACCCAAGGCAGGAAAACCATGAGGTGCTGAGGGAAAAGCACAGACTCTGGAGTGGAAAGGGTATGAGTTTGGGCCTGGAAGATTGGCACTGGCTTTGAGTTCTACCTTGGAACAGTGGATGCCTCCTGTGAGATGACATCTTCCTAATTTGCATTGCTGAGCTATACTGGGGGGGCGTCTTCTCTCTTTCAGTGTGTCACCAGTACAGATGAAGCCCTCTTTGCTGCTTCTGTGTCACCTCTGGATGTTCAGCCTCACACGTCTCTCATGGGCATCAGACTCGGCACAAGGTAGGAAGTGATTCCCTTAACCAGTGGTAGATGGGTGAATAGGGAGACGGATCAACCGGAGGAGCTTGTTTGCCATGGTGTGTTGCTGTGCAATGCTTGTTTTGTAACATACAGCCAGAGCAGGTTGCAAGAGTTACAGGTCTTTTATGAGGACATAAACTTCAAGGACATTGCAAAGTGAGTGGCTCTGCCTTTGTTACTTGGAGACAGCTACCCAGCAGAGGAGCCAGTCTGTATTTTAGAATGATGCAGAACTATCTGTGGTGATAGTCAGTGTCAAACATCATTGCTAATTCAGCCATGCTGCTGTCAATCTCTTCTCTGCTGGCAGGTGCCTCCAGCCTAACCTGTTGGTACGACTCACGGGCAGCTCTCTTCTGTGACTGGAACCCAGGCAGGGACCTGGTTGAAGCACCATGCCAGCTGGAGATTCTATCCAAATTAGCTTTTTGTGACAGGTGAGTGACTGGAGAGGCTGAGGAAAGCCAATGCTTAGAATGAAAAGTGTCCTGGAAAGTTTAGCACTTAACAAAAATGTGGGTTCCGCCTGTCCAGGCCAGGTGTAGTGGAGTCACATAGCTGAGGGGCTTTGTCTTGAACTCTGTCTCTAACTCTGTGTTGGCTGAGGTGCTGGCCATGGCTTAGTGATTGTCATCTCACAGTCCCAAACTGTCTAGCATAGCCAGTCTTTCAGCTCCATGGTTCCTTCTGTGCTCCATTTTCCAAAAAATCCCTCTTCCTTGGTAGCCACCCTCTGGAGAGAAAGGCGTTTTCAATGGAAAAGGAGGATGTATAGACATGGTGGCAGAGGAGGTTTGAATTAAAGTTATACAGGGGCCGTTTGCCATTGTCAGTATCAACTGGGATGTTGCACCCTGAGTAACAATAAATGAAGGAAAATATTGTTCCCCTTACCTCCCTTGGCCCTTTAATTTCTCTCAGTTCATGATGTTTTCCTCTCCTACATACCTCCCAGCAGAGGGGTCGGTGTGTGGCCAGTACCACAGTGCGGGCTGACTGAGTCTCTGAGATCTCCAAGTATAACATCTCCAGCCCAGAGACTTACCAGCTTACCCCAGGGTTTCCCTGGGTTCCCGTCATAAGGAGAGCTCAGCGTGATTCTTGCAGTGGGTGGGTTGTTTGTGACTGTCATAGAGACACTTCCAATGGGGGGAGATGAGAAAATATATTCTGGGGTCTGGTGAATAGACCTAGAAAGCCAAACCATTTACGTTGCTCCACGGGCGAGAAGGGGGTTGTAATTCGGGCTGGATTTGGAATTGTGCCATTGCTTGACCACAGCCGTAGGACATCACCTCTCCCCACAGTCAGCAAGTCCCGGGCTTGATTTGACCTTACAGATGGAGCAGGCATCTCAGTCTGATACTCCCTCAGCTGCAGCCCCCCAGATATTCTCTGCCCTGTCACCCCCTGTGCCACAGCTCAGCTCAGGCTGCCCAGCCACGCTTGTCAGAGCAGAAAAGAGGTCACGGCGTAGTGCTGCCAAATGTGACGTACAGTCCCGGCTGACTGGGATGTGACCTGGTTCAGATGATTGGTATCTCAGTTGGTATCTGAGATCCTACATGACTGTCAGTGGCTTGAAGGAGACCTGTGAACTCTAGAGAGGCCGAAACAGGCACCTGTCATCCAGGGCCGTGTTGGCGCAGTTGTGGGCAGCAGGTGTGTTTGGGCTCTGCATGCCCTCTGATATCAACAGGAAGCAGAGCAGGTAGCCAGAGGTTTTTGTGAAGGCTTGGAAACTGGAAACCTGCTGTTGTCTTTAGCTTGAAATAACTGGGATGCATTGATTCTCCATGTGCCAGCACATGAAATTTGGATGAGTGATGCAGTGGGGAGAGAAAGTGGGATTACATCCTTCCTGTAACCTGTTCCGCAAATATGGTAGGATGCAAAATGCTCTGGAAGGCCTTTAGCATTACATAAAGTTTGAATAAATACAAAACAGCCTCCTTGGCTCGCTGAAGTTCTCCTGCTTAAACCCCAGGTCATTTCCCTTACCTGAAAAATTCAAGGAGTACTGTGAATTACCCAAGGCAGAACACATGACAGGACTGAGGAGGTGCATCAAGACCTTCAGCAAAAACAGTAATGTGAGTAATTCATCTGGGATGTCCTGGCAAATTACAAGGTGGAAAGGATTCGTATGTGGATTTTGGGTGTATAAACAGTGTTACACCCGGAAGTGGTATAAAAAACCCAAACCTAAACCCTGGCTCCAGTTCTGGTGTTGGGATTGCTGTTGTGTGTTGCTCATACACGTAGTCCCTGTGGGTTCCGCTGCAGGAGGGACTGGCTGCATTGTGAGCTGCACCATGCTGTCCTGACACATGCAGAAGAGATGCAGGACAGACAGATCACGTAAAGTGTCTCATGTCTCAGTTACTTGGGCTTGGCCCTCATCCCATCCTCTGAGGAGGGATGGACATCACCACCAGCTCTGAGGTCACCTCTTGACCTCATTTTCCTTGAAGAGGTCAGTACCATCTTACAGATCATTAACTACAGTGAAGTCTGATTAGATGTGTCAAACACAAGGTGTAACAGCAGTATATCGCTGGAGCTAATGGTGATGCAAATCCTCTGGCTGCTATTCTTTATATAAAACAGTCTTTTTTAGACTCATATGTACTTCCTTCAGTGATATCCGGAATTACTGTATCCTTGTGTTTTCAGAAAAAAATTCACCCAAATATGAGCTAATTCTCCTATTGGTAGTCACAACCAGTTCTAATGACAAATTGTCCTACATTTGTACATCATGTGCAAAGATAAATTGCAGAGTTGTTAGCTCAAAAATCTTCTCTTTCTAACCAAGTTAATTTCCATTTGTTAGTTTAATACTACATGATGTATGTGGCCCTTTAGTATCATTGCATTTCAAGAGTAATATTTAATACTAATCTTGGCTCAATATTATCAATGAATACAAAATGTTTTAGTAAATTTTTTTTCCCAATAAATGTCATCCATATAAAGTAACTTTTTTTCCTGCTTAGCACATACAGCAAGCCTAGCAAGCTAGCATATTGCAATATTTTGTGCCCTTCTCACCAAAGAACAAAAAATCCAGCTACATCAAGTGTAAATCTTTGGTTATGCACTGACCACTAAGGCTTATGCCTTTCAGCCGCGAATATGATCCATATTTATTGTCAAGTATTCCTAGACCTCTTATACATAGGCAATGCTTAGAAATACAAGTGCTTATTGATGACACTTCAATGTTACTAATGGCAAACTTTCCTTGCAGACTCAATGCTTCACCACTGCAGACCGTCTTACCATGTCTGTCCATTGCCAGATTGGAGAAAATAAGTCCATACCTGTGCAAATAAAAGATTTCAGTCCACTTGCAAATAGTGAGTACTCATCCGTCTTTCAGTCTCTGAAGCTTCCCCATGATAGCTAATTTCTCTTCCCCATCCACCCCTATGCAACACCCATAGATTATTTTAGACTTGTCTCTTTTCCTTGTCACCTACTACACCTAGCACAGATGAACCACTTGCACCTCTAATGTGCATAGTTATGCCAGCCACTTTGTGCCCTATCCTGTGTCTGGGACACTGTTGAATGAGAATGCTTTGCACTAGGAGTTCTGGCTTCAAACTGGCAATCACATCTCAGGTGACCTCCTGAAAAACACATGCTGCAACAAGGAGGGAAAGTCTTACTGCTCTTCCCTTGCCCTTCTTACCAGTTATGTGCTGCTACCCTCCTTTAAGCCAGCTTTGCCATGCATCAGTCTTTGCTGAAAGGATTCAATTCACTAAACCAGTAGAAAAACATCCGCTTGGGTGATTTTTTTTTTTTTTTCCTCGATGGCTGAGTGTGCCTTGCTCAAGGAGAGGTCCAATAGGGCTGCTGGAAGGTGAGGCATAGGAAGGCATGGCTGGAGTCAGGATTTGGGAAGGGTCAGCCCGGGCAGTCTGTGTAACTCCATCCTCTGTGGCTGCAGCTCTCTGAAAGGGCAGCTGGGACGCAGCTGTCACCCCAGTGATGGTCCATTCCTGTCTGCACAACTGCTTTGTGGGTCACCCCTACAAGACAGGATGCATGGCCATGTGGGATTGATTGCACTGACTGCAAGGGCCACTCTCACAGTCTCACAGGAGGAGCTGCCTTTAACATAGTCCAGAGACAATAGGCCTTTTGCCTGCAGTGACAGTGGGGAAGAAGGAGGAGCAGAGAGGGGGGAACTCACTAACCATGTGGCTGTGGCTGGCTGGAGTCTGTGAGCACAGCTGAGACACCAGCCCTGCCGCAATGGGGTTTTGCAGTGCAGCCCTGTCATGGGCAGACAATGTGGAGGCATCAGCCCTGCTCCTTCTCTCTTTCCAGTAAAGCTGAGGCCTCCGGGAAATCTTCAGCTGGTTAGAAAAACTGAAAACACCTACAACTTAACATGGAGCCTGAATATTTCCTCCCATTATTTGGATGGGGAGCGGGAATACCAAGTGCGGTACCGAACCACGAGTCAGTCCTGGGAGGTGAGTATGGAGTGGGGCACTTGGACCTGCTACCATATGGATCTTGGTCTTCTTTACATGACCCAGTGTTTGTTCCTGGGCCTCGTCTCAGGCCAAAGCCAGTTTTGGTGAAGCTGGAGAGCAGGTGACACCTCCTGCCCTCTTATCTGTGTTACCTACTGCCAGTGTTTGGTGACGATGAGGCAGACAGGAATCCTGTTTTACTTAGTGCTGTCTCAGATATACAGATAGGCCCAGGACAGACCTGAAAGGGATGAAAAAAGCAAAGCAAAGAAGACTTGTCCTCCAGAGTGAACAAGCAGTGCGCAGGGTTTAGGGATCTGAGACAGGTCCTCTCTGAGGGCCTTGGAAGGGATGGGTACACGAGGCTGTAAGCCAGGGTGCTGATGATGCTCTAATTTTGCCCTACTCGCAGGAGGCCAGGAACTTCACCATTGTGCAGGACCAGATGTGGGTGGTGTTTGAGAGCCTCTCCCCTGACTTGAAATACGAGGCAGCTGTCCGTGCAAGGCCGGGTGCCTCAAGTACCTCCAAAGGCGTGTGGAGCGACTGGAGTGAGACGATACTGTGGAGGACACACGCTGACCGTAAGGATCAGAGTCAGGCAGTCTGACTTGGAGGGGAAAAAGGGGGCTCAGGGAAAACAAAGTAGAAAGGCCAAACTGGCTGAGAAGCTGGATGAAGACGGATAGGGAGGATTGTGTTAATCAAAGAACAATAGAAAGGTCAGAAATGATCTGTCTCTCCTAAATCTGTTAGGTCAGACTGGCTCAACAGGACTTAAGGGCAAAGACCCCCTGACCCCAAAAGAGCCCCTCTGACTTCCAGAAGACAGTCAAAATCCACAAGACATAAATCAGGGACTGCTTCACCAGAGCAGTAAGGCCAGATGTCTGACCTGCAGAAGCAGTGGCCAGGACGGGCATTTTCTCAGGTGCTCCTGTGACCTAGGAACATAAATCCAGCTTTCTAAAATGACCCACTTCGTTGGAGCCATTGATCACTGAAATGCAGTGAAACAGAGCACCCAGCTCTTGAAGAAAAGGAGACCTGAGCCTAGGAAGCAAAGTCTCACGGAGAATGAAAGAGACTTACATGCATGTAAGCCCCTTCCAAAAACATCTGCTGAGACTTGCATCAGTCATTTCCACGAATGACAGCATGGAGGACACCTCAGGCCTTGAAAGACAGTGCCCTAAGCAAGTCTCTTTGGTGAGTCACTGGCTGTGGTCTCTGTAATTTCTTTTCCGAAAAATAAGCAGATAGAGGTTATTCCTTCTAATCTCGCCCCCACTCTGCCCCTGCTCACCCCCCCCCCGCCCTGTTGTGCCTGGTGCTGGTATAAACAGAGAAGCTATGTTTAGAAAGGGCACCGTGCTGCTGTGGCGATCAAATTTTGACAGTATGTGATGTCAATGAATAGGATACAGCCGCAACCAGTTGTCATAGCAACCAAGACCCAAAGATAACCAGGGTACCAGAGGCAGAGGAGACGAAGTGATCTGAATAGCATGTCAAGGACAGGCAAAGAAAGAATGTCCTAAAAATGTCTCCTCCTTATTTTGTTTTTCTCTGCTCCCTCACAACTACCCCAGAGGAGCTCTGCAGGCCCAAATCAAGGGGTAGTAGGGGTGGAGGGAAATGTGGGTGGCAGGCAGAGGAGACAGGCACCAGAATAGTAAAACCAAGCAAAAGTTAATTGGGGAGATTTGTGTGAAAGAGACAGATTCAGAAAAGTTTGAGATAATGCCAGACATTATCTGCACACCTGAGGAGTGCTGGCAGCTCTGGCAATGTGGGAACTCAGTCTCTTTCTCCTAACCCCACAGTCCAAGTACCAAAATCATTATATGGTGGAAAGCTGCAATATTTCCAGCCTCCTAAAGCTTTTCTACATGTCTCCAAAGAAATAAGTCAGCTCCCTGACCTCTAACCTTCTCCATCATTAGTCCTCCTGCCTTCTCAAAGACCCATGAACCCCATGACTCTATTTCCACCACTGACTGATAATGGTGTTTCAAGTGCAATGTTGATTTTAGGATTCCAGCATTCCTTTGCAACAAACCAGACAGGTTGATGGACACTTCAACCAGTATACTGTGGCACCTTGTCTGTGGAAACCCCCAGCTGTGGTACTGTTATGAACAGGGATTTCAAGCTGCTCAGCACAAATTTTCTAAGCCATGCCGAGTAGACTCTGAAACCCGTCTCAGCTAAAAGGCATCCTACACAACACAGCAGAGCTCATTTATCTGACTCTTATATTATAATTTTATATACTGTTATATATTATACATTATTATAATAAAGGCCCACTTTGATCAACTTGAACAGGCATAGAACGGATGCAGGTCCTACCTCCAGAATTCTGGCTAAATATTTACAGCTACTCTCTCATTCTCCTTTATCTTGCAGAAACATCCCGGCCGGTCTTGCCAGCTCTTATAGTGAGCACTTGCATCTTCGTGATCATTGGGACTGCCTTCCTTATTAATCTACGGACCCTGAAATGGTAAATGAGAACCAAGTCTTCCTCTCCGTTCCTCTTCTGTATCTTGTGTCTTCTCAAAACCGGGGTTATTTTTCACCTGGCATTACTCAGGATAGAGAGTGACTTTAAAATACGGTTTACATCCCAGCCTTTTGAGGCTGACATTTGTCTGGAGAGATACATCACCACCCAAGATGATGTGGTTTCACCACCATCATTGCATTGTGCCACACTCCTGTGACCTGGCGCCGTGCCCTGGCTAAACTAAAAACAGATGCCTCAGCACTTCTGTTGCCCATGGGTTAAAGTGCTGTTCCCTGGCAGTGACGCACAAAATTGCCTCTTAAAAATCAGGTCAGTGGGCTGAGCACTCCTTCAGTGAAGAGGACCAAGCAAGCCTAGGTACCGCTACCGTCTCACATACTTAAACACTCCAGCAAGAGCTCAGACAGGACGTAGGGACTTTTGGTCTGTAGACAAAACTCCTGAGCGAGGAGTACAAGTCTTCCTCTCCCCGGTCTGTGCAGTCCTGGAGCGTCTTATCACATATTGGTAAACATCTGCATGATGCTTCAAAGATCTTTTTGCCCTTGTTTCTAGCCAGACACTGCTTTTATTTGGGACTGAAAGTATATCACAAGGTTACCCTATGCAATAATACGGAGGGTGACCTGTCAACATGGTGAGGTTAGAAATGGCCTCAGGTTTTCTCATCTCAGGACAGGGACAGAGAAGCAGGGTGCTGATGTTCGTTGCAGGGAGCAGGGAGAAATGCTCTCACGGATGAGGCAGCAGAGGCTGGGATAGCTTCTCTATAAGAGCAGAAGGAGAAGCATGTTGAAGGAAGATGGATACTGAGAAAGTTACTGGTCACTGTGTTTTACCTTGAGTCATAACACAAAGGTGAGGAAATGTTAGCTGTACGGCACAGAGAGAGATAAAAGTGCCTCCTTCCTCCACAGAGTATAATTAACCTGGGAGAATTGGAAAAAGGATAATGCTGAGTTAAGATCCAAGCAAGGATTAGACATGCATGAATAAAAATAGCTTCTGCAGTGATGTAAGGTAGTTTATATGCAAGAACTAGCAAATGATGCTTCAGAGAGCACATGGATTGCCTCCAGAAGTCAGGAAGATCTTTCCTCAAAGCATCTCACAGCAAAGTTTCAGCAAATGGCCAGCATCTCTGAGAGACTGAGGAGCAGATCAGATCAATTTGTACTGCCTCAGGATGACAGCACACTGGATCCAGCAAAGTAGAGGCCACTGGGTGGACACAAGGCATGCTCAGATGGATTGCACAGGCAGTGTGTCCTATAATAGCTATACCATGCAGTATTCTACTGACAGGATGGACAGTTGTGGCACAGCTTTGCTAGCGATGGTGCCATTCAGGCCATGTGGTCCTCTGAGTCATTTTGGTGAAAGCAAAGCAAAGCAAAGAGGTGGCAACTCACAGCAGCTGGGCCTTGGAAACAAGGGAGACCTTCCTATCTTGTCATCATGGCAGGAGGGGAGAGGGGCAGGTGGAGAGGTCAAGGTGATCAGCCAAGGCAGGGAAGAAACCGGTGTACTGTTGGTTGGTTGTGCTTCCCCAGGGAAAAGGCTGAGGGGAATGTATTTTCCAACACCAGGTTTAACTGCCTCGTGTCCATATCCCTCATCCTTCAGCTACTGTGTTTTAGGCCGCTCAAGAGCAAGGCGAGCCCTCAGACTTATTCTTACTTTATGTCTCCCTCACAACAGGGTAGTAGCCATGAGCTGTGATGCTCTCTCCTACCCCACCACAATGCCAGATCGGTCAGAATCAGGCCCTGCTTCATTCTTCCTTCTCATTTTCTCTTCTCAAGGTTTAAGAAAATCCTGAAGATTCACATCCCAGACCCTGAGAAGTTCTTTCCCCCACTTGTTTCAGTTCACGGAGGTGACATTCGGGTATGTGACTGGGGATGGAGACAAGGGATTCTGAGGGAGAAGTGAGGGAAAGGAGAGTCCAGCTGCACATGCCCGAGACAGGCACTCTGTCATCATATCTACATGTGCGCACACAACACATATGCCTGTAGCACCAGCTGCTGGGTTCTCCCCTCAAGTTTTGTTTTCTGACCTTCTAAAACCTGAGACTCGGTTGAAGCGCCTCTAATTACAGAACCGAGAAACGGCAAACCATGTGAACTTCATCATCCTGCTCCCCTAACAGGGAGCCTGAGAGACAATGAAGGACCTGCAGGAGGGAGCTTGGCCACTCAGATCCCCTTGCACCCCACTTCAATCCTTCCCTGCCTGCCCCAGGCTGCCCAGCTCTTCCCCAGTTTTCCTGCTGTGATCCCCACCTCCTGGCTGTGAGCCTTTCCTCTGCTCCTAATACGAATTGCCATCACACTGGATGGCACTTAGCTGTTTTCTGCATTCCTGTTGCCTTTTTTTTTCTCTTCTTTCTCCACCCTCACTTTCTCCTTTCCCATAATCTCTCTGTGAGTATGGGCAGCCGCAAGTAGACCACTATCATTCTGTGCAGTATTAAAGGATGTGCCAGTGCAAGACATTTTGGCAGATGATCCGAAGAGGCATCTCGCTTTAAGAAGGGTGGAAACAAACTGCAGAGGGTCCAGAGGACAGCAAAGCTTTGGAAAAAACAGAGTGCAGAAAGCCTTAGCAAGCTTAAACTAGAGGGGAAGAGTCCAAGGTTGGGGGGGAAGGGGTAGGGGTGTTCAGTTAGCACCGGCACTTTTCTCAGTGCAGAAAGAACTAGAAGAATTGGCTTTACTGGCCATGAAGGCAATGAAGTTGGATGTTATCAAAACCAGTTTATTTCTAAGGATAATGATGCACTGCAGGATGTCACTCGTGGTGAGAGTAGAAATCTAGGCACAAGGGTCTTGGAAGAGCACTTTAGACAAGAAATCTGCATAGGGGTGTGCAGATGTATCAGAAACTGGTTCAGCACCTACGAATAGATTGCATGAGATGTGTCCCAGTACTGCTTTTCATGTTTCCACCTTCACTTCATCTTACGGTCTTGCAATCTTTTCCCTTCCTATCACTTTAATCTTTCGTTCTTCATTCCCCCCTTCAGAAATCTGGAAACATAGACTTGCAAGATCTGGTCTTGCTTTTGAAGCGACAGATATACTGTCTCTGAAAATCCTGCAGAATGTGAATTTCCCTCTCCACCACCTCCGGCAGCTCTTGCTTGGACAGAGAAAATGTTACTTGATTGCTGTGGGTGCTCAGGAGAGGAAAACTTTGGTTCTTCACTGGGTGTTATACTTTGGGTGTAACAGTCACTCTCCTGTGTTTCTTCCCCATTAGAAATGGCTTTCCTCTCCATTCTCCACATCTTCCTACTGTGTGAACAGCACAACCCCAGAGATCTCCATGCTAGAGGTGATGCAGAAGAATGACCAGGAATCCCAGTTCCTACTTTCCAAGGGAACAGTGACTTCTGATCCTCCCTTAGAAACCAGTGGGCACTCAGTATCCAGCTGCTTCACCAACCAAGGCTACTTCTTCTTCCACCTTCCCAACTCCTTTGAGATCGAGTCCTGCCAGGTCTACTTCACGTATGAGCCTTTCACCCAGGAGGGCAGTAGCAGTGAGGATGGCGAGTCCTACCATGCTCTCCCCTCCCCAGACCTCTGCACACTGGCAGAGGACAGGCCCGTGTTGTCCCACAACTTCCTTCATTGTATCGAGGCGACCCGAGGCTTCCAAAACAGCTCCTTAATGGGAGAGACAGAAGGTGAAGCCCAGGGGTCTATGGTTATTTCTGGGGCTCTCCAGTCAAGGGAAGGCACCTCGCCAACACCAGTTCTGAAACAGGATGAGAAGGTGATGGACAAAGCAGCTTTACAACCTACTGAGGCCCCGTGCCAGCTGGACAGTGACTTTCCTGACCCACCAGACATGCATGACAGCAATACTACTGATATAATGGAGGGGAGTGGAAAGGCAGGCCCTTCGAATGACCCCTGTACACCAGCAACACATGCTACCTCCTCTTTCTCTCAGCCTCCGTCTTTAAGGCAAACCCAGAATGAGGATCTGTGCAGAACAGCCTTCTCCAGCCAGGACCCAAACACCTACCTTTCTCTGAGGGACCTCCAAAGCCAGTACAGCCATTGCTCTGTCTAGGATCTGCCTGGAGGAAACCCACAGGTGGGAAAGGCCTTCTCTTCAGGGAAGGCTAGATGGACAGTTTTTCTATTCAAGAAATGAATGTAACTTCAGCATCAAACCCATTGAGACTGTTCTTGAATGAGGGTGGAGAACAAAGTTACTCCAGGGCTGCAGAACCAGTAAAGGGATAGGATGGACAAGGTGTAAATTCATGGATGGCTACATAGGTAGAATTAGTTCTCAAGGTAAAGTGTTAGTGAAACAGATCACTGGAAATTAGAGGACGTTTTGCCTGGACAACTGGGCTAGTGGACAGTGAAGCAACACGTGGAGAATGATGAAGGCACATTAAGGCTGTTCAGTGGCTACACAGCTAATGGAGATGCAGAAGCTCGATTCTTAGGCATACAGGACAACAATGACTCACCTTCAGAACTGAACCTGTTTCTCAGCTATTACTGGATATAATGGCATAGAAACCCTTTCCCACACTACTCAAGTGTCACCCCAAACCTCACCAGCTTGTTTCTTCCTTCCCAGCTCCCAGCAGCAGGCTGTGCCAGTGTATCCACACTCTGCATCTTGGTCTAAAATAGCACTTAGCTTTGAGGCTGAGCAGGCACATCGTCCATTTACCTCATCCCAAGCCTAAAACCCTCTAATGGGAGGGAGAAATGCCTGAAGAGGTGGATATGAAATTTTAGACAAGGAACAGTAGCACAGTGCTGAGGCTGATGATGAGATGGGTGAAGACATCTCCTGACCAACCAAAGGTCTAATTTTTAATGTGATGTCTGCACTTCAGGTTTTAATCAGAGATTACCTTCTGAGCTACTCCATCCAGTTTTAGACACAAATCTCTAAGGTCATCTCAGAGCCACGACTGTGTCAGCTGTGTAAGCAGTGCAGTGTAAAAGAAATCCCCATTATTGGGTTAAAAATACTGGGGAAATCCCCTTCCCCCTCCTTCTTTACCCCGGGTCTGATGATGGCAGTAAAACAACGCACACATTTTCCCATTCTTGCTGCAATATTTTTCATGAAATCGAAAGCCTCTCTTACCCTGCTGGCAAAATACGGTTATTTGACTACGATAAGCTGATTGCAGAATAGTTCATCCCACATCCTGTATTAGTGGAAAACATTGCAAGCGTGCTGCCCATTCCTTCCATTGCTCAAGGGAAACCGTTGCCTAATTAGCGGCAAAGATGTGGTGAATGAGCCCAGAAAACTAACACACAAATCAGCACCTTTGCTGAAAAAGAAACCTCAATCGACTCACTAAGAATGAGGATAGCCAAGACAGATTTTTTTTATTTTTCCTCTGCATTTGCTGATCTTGGTTGAGAAAAAGCAGCACACCACTGAAGAAAAGTAGCAAGGCAAGGGAAGACACGCTGTTCTAGTTATATGAATCTCTGCATTCAACATCTCTGCTGTCTGTCCACTTTCTTGCCATATTCCTGGACGATTCAGCAGCAGAAAAATAACAGCCCTGTGCTGAAGATATTTATTCTTCGAGTTTTTATATCAAAAAGATCAAGGATTTCAAACTTGTTGTGGGTACTTCCATCACCTCTGTGAGTATCACCCAGAACTAATTATTCCCTACCTCTGCTTGTACAAGTGTGGAGCTTCCCCTTTGTCCTGGTCCCACACTGTTACCTGACCTTGCATTGTGCATCAAGATTGTCATTATGAGTCCCTGCTGTGGGGTCAACCACTGGCTTGGATTTCACCTCAGAAGAGCTACTCCAAGGAGCTGAGCCTGCCTGCAGCTGAGAGGCTGGGGGAGGTATACCTCTGCTCTCATCATCTTCTCCACTACCTGCATCAAGATATGGACTGCTCTGTTGTCTCCAGGAGATGGCAGGTGAAGAAGACCCCACAACTTCCCTGATAAGGAAGTACAAGGCTTGCTCAGCTGCTTGCTGTACTTTGACAATCTTCCCAGATGGCCTTCAAAAAGACACACTGAATCCCTTGCCCCTGATGGGCAATTTGCTGTATCACCCGGGCCAAGGATCCTAGCTGTACTGATAGTTATCCTGTTCCAATGTAGACCTTCGTAAGCTTCTCAATTATTCTTGCTGCTAAGATGACTAGAAAAGAAAAACTTTGCCTCCTTGTAAATAAAATAAATATTGAGGAATCTACAGTGTTCTTCTGTCATTTGTGGTTGGGGGAAGGAATTAATAGCTTTCCTAAATAGGGTACTAGACAAAGCTTTGCTCAGACCCATATACATTTAGCCCTCCTTCCCTCTCCCTTCCCCAGGGGATTCAGCCACCTAAACCAGAAAGCAGAGTTGGAAGTGATCCTGCTGCAAGCCCCCGAGGACCATCCTGCTGGCTGGGTACTTCTCCCCACCTTGTGAAAGTGCTGACAGCTTTTGAGCTGGCAAGCTGTTAGCACTGCCTTCACAGGCACGCTGGGTGTGAATGTGTGACACACCGCGGCAGGAAGAGCTCAGCATCAGATCTGGTGATAACCGGACTTTTCTTCCAGGAAGACAAGGTCATGTGGTCTGGTATGTGAGTAACCTGGGCCACGAATACGAGAGGCATAACACTCTCAGTGATACGGGGACCTTTCTCTGCTGGGCCCCCAAGACCTCTTTTGGAAATGTCACATGGGGAGCGGTCCCCTTTCAAGCTGATGTGAACACGAAGTGTGTGATTCACAAAACCACAGAAAGACGCTGCAGTGGTGTCCATCAGTACCAGAGGCAAACCAAAGCTGAACGCCAGCACTGTGTGGAAAACATTGAGCTAACGACCACAGACACAAGTCCTCTCCTTATGTTAAGCCCAGAGACAGCAAAGATAGCTGTCACATCTCTCGTCTCCCTCTTTCCAATATACCCTGTTTGTAAATAGGCAGTACCACTCTCAGCCTCCTCCCGCACCCCTTCCTTTTTTTTTTCCTGTGGAAAAACGGAAAGTAAAAGGTACTTGCAGCAAAGGAATTCCTCTGAAGTCAAATCTGATCAAGGTTTTGGGTCCTTGGTTGATTCAAAAGCCTACAGTGATAGATGTGGTATCTTGCTTAGATAGATCAGATTGAGATTCTATACTTTTTTTTTCTGCTGAAAACAGCAGAGAAGGAGGATGTTTCTTTCCAGGAAAGATGGATACAAAAAGTGAGGTCTCTGACATTGCAAAATACCCTCGGCTGGGTTCTGATATACTGTGGCAAGCCTGCATAATGTAAGTTTGGGAAAGCCGTATATATATACGCGTGTGCAAAAGATGCAGCTAGACCCTAGTTGTATTGGGAAATTTTGTCTGAAAGTAACTTTTTAAAGTGAAATCTTGTCTTCTAAATCTCTCAAGCAATTCTGAAAGCATTTATTGTCATTGCATGCCTCAGTTTCCCATATGTACAGCAATGAGTTAGTTGTGATAACCACACTGATCCATTCGCAGTCTAACGCTGAAGCTTTTAATCCACATGTAATGTTTATCTGCTAGAATCCACCACGAGGCAACTACAGAAATGGCTTTTGGTCCTCATGCAGTCTGAGACTAAACCGGAGCCACAGGCAGAGATGAAAACAGCTATCCCTGCCCAGCTGCCAAAATAAGCCCAAATGAGCCCTGGCCCGAATGAGCTCAGCCCCAGGTCAATGACACTGGTTGGAGCCCAGCCCCAGGTCAATAGTTGTCCATGTCCCCATCCCTGCCCCCATTTATTGACAGACTCACTCTATTTACTCTGCTCTAGCTGGGGCGTGGTTGCTTTTCATGATAAACAAAGGGGCACGTACAGAGCTGCAGGGCTGTAGGCAGAAGGTGGTACAGGCAAGGTAGGTGAGGACCTGGGGCTGGAAGAAAAGCAGATGCTGCGGGAAGGAGTGAGTTGTGGTGCCACGGAGTGCAGGGAGCCCGGTGTCAGGAGACAGGGCAGCAAGAAGCACAAGAAGACCAGAGGGAGTCTTGCAGGTGAGGAATGAGAGACACTGTGCTTCGCTTTTGTCTGCATGATCACTGTGGTAACCAGACCCGCCGTCTACTGCCATCTTCCCTCCTTCAAGCAATCTACACCTGCCAGCCAGTGTCTGTTCCATCTCTGCGTCAGGGAGCAGACACCCTGAGTTTTGCCTCTCCCTCCAATGGGACCAAGGAGGGTATCTAAGAAATACGTCAGTTGCTCAGCAACTTCTTGTCCCCTGAGGAGGACATCGTAAGCTATCTGCACCAGCCTCCTGGGTTGCTCTCTGCACAGCTGAAGGTGCTCCTACCCTGACTTTTTCCAGGCTCCCCGTGCTCAGCCTACAGATCTTGTCCCCCTGCAAGCCTCCGAAATCTCCATTTCAGAAAAAAAAAAGCCATTGCATGGGCTGTTCTGACCCATTGCAGCAGGACAGCGCAGGACAAAGGCCAAGCTAAAGGAACATGGCATCAGATTATTGATCATTGAGGAGACCTTGAGCCCAGGTAAATAGATGTCCTCCTCTCCCTCCCCTTTCATGCGTGTGTGAGCTGGCTTGCGTAGGAGGTGTGGGCCAGGCCTTACAGGCGGCAGCAGGTTTCAAAGGTAGGTCTGCAGCCCTGGGGGAAACCCCGGTGTCTACCATCAAATCTTCTAACAAAGAGGCTCTTCTACGGCTGCTTCCTGCCCTCCTTCCCCCACCCCTCGTTCTGCGGTTCTTTGCTTGTGCCTGCTGTTTCTGAAGGGATGCTGTGATAGCAGAGAAGTGCCCTTGTTCTCCTGGGCCACCCAACCTGGTTCCTGGGGAGGAGATACTCCCCCGAGGTTGCGCAGAAAGGTGGCCCATGAGAACCAAGGGAGGGCAATCTGTGCTGGGCCTGTTTGTAGCACATGTCTCTCTGGAAGGGTGCACTACAGCAAGAAGGTGTGTGGCTGCTTGTCCAAGTGTCGGTGTTCACCAAGCTGTGTTTAACATTTCAGAATGAGTTTCCTGGTGTGAGCATGTTTTTGTGTTGAAAGGCAGCCTGGAGGGCTCAGGGCTCAGTAACAAGGGGAAAGCAAGCAGACCGAGAAGACCACTCGCCCTTACCTTGTGAACACTCCCGGCTATCCATGTGGGCTGAAACAGGTGTAAGACCAGCCATCTGCAACATGTCCTTCCTTTGCATTCATGCCTGCATCATCACACGCACCAGTGGGCACACAGACACATAGACATGGCACAGGCATTCCCTGAGAACTCTGTGTCCTCCCATACAGATGCCATGAGCCAAACATGAGCCAACAGTGTGTCCCGGCAGCCAAAAGGGCCAACTGTGTCCTGGGGTGCATCAAGCACAGCATTTCCAGCTGCTCAAGGGAGGTGACTGTCCCGCTCTGCTCTGCACTGGTGTGGCCTCACCTGGAGCTCTGTGTGCAGTTCCAGGCGCCACAGGATTAAAAAGTTATTAAGCTACTAAACAGTGTCCAGAAGAGGGCTATGAAGCTGGTGAAGGGTTTGGAGAGGAAGCCATGTGAGGAGTGGCTAAAGTCACTTGGTTTGTTCAGCCTGGAGAAGAGGAGACTGAGGGGAGACCTCATGGTGGCTACAGCTTCCTTACAAGGGGAGGAGGAAGGGTAGGCACCAAACTCTTCTCTTCAGTGACCAATGACAGAACCTGAGGGAATGGCAGGAAGATACGCCAGGAGAGGTTTAGGTTGGACATTAGAAGAAGGTTCTTCCCCCAGAGGGTGGTGGACGCTGGAACAGGCTCCACAGGGAGGTGTCACAGCCCCAAGCCTGACAGTGTTCAAGAAGAGACTGGTCAACACCCTCAGACACATGGTGTGAACTGTGGGGTTGTCATATGCAGGGACAGGAGTTGGAATCAATGATCCTTGTGGATCCCTTCCAGAAGGGGAGCTGGTCAGGAGAAAGCAGAAGAAGCAGCCTAGGGTATACAAGGGGCAAAGGAAGCCAGAAGGTGTCCCCTGGCACAAGCAGAGGGTGGTGGAGGGCTGAACATTGTTCAGCTGCTCTCTCATCACTAGCTCAGCTAGTGAGTCAGTGCCAGCATAGGCTTAGCCCTGGGACACATGATCTGGTGGGAATGGCAATGTTTGCTTACTTTTACGGACCAAGAGCAAAATGGCACAGCAGGCAAAGTGCAACTTCAGGCTCCCAGGCTGGGCTGCTGTTTGTGACTTCTGTGTGCATTGGAGGTCATGGATTTTCTTTTGCATTGATTTCTAGGTCAATAAAATAGCAGTTTTAGAAACATTCCCAGCCTGAGAGGACAACACTTTTGCCTCTGGTGAAATTAATTATTGTACTCATTTGTGGGTTTGGCAGAAGAAAAAACAGAGAATGCCTTTGAATATTGAGAGATTACCCAAGAGGCGTAGACAGGACAGTGTCCTGGAAGCCTGTCTCTCACTGACAGATCTTGGAACAGGAGCACCTCTAGAGACAGATGTAAAGGGATACAGAAACCCCAGCCTGACCATGGTGTGCTATGTCACCAGGTGCCCCCGATGGAGGCCGAGGAACAGGAGGAAGATGCCAGCTCCCTCTCAAAGGATGAATCAGAGACTAATCCACGTTACTCCCTCCGCTATGTGCCCCTTGGGATAATCCTTCTTTTGCTGGCTGGAGCTGCTGCAGCAACCTGGTATTTCCTAGGTAAAAATTCAACATGTTTTGTCCCCACACAGGAGGTAGATGGGGTGTAATCAAAGCAATGCTCAGCCCATAGTGCATTAGTGACCCTGGATGATCTTTACAGACTCATACATAGGGATAAATCCCTCTCTCCTATATATCGTCAAGGTAACCCGGTAGTGTCTTCTGTTGGCAGACTACAGACCATGGCATCTGGAACCATCCATCCTGCAGTTTTACTCTGGCAGCCTCCAGGTCCTCAATCGCCAGTACTCTCCAGACCTTGGGCAGGTGGAGTCCAGAGCCTTCTGGTTGGAGTCATCTAAGCTCCAGAAGATGGTGAGGGTAATTTCATGACCAGAGCTGGCCTTCAGGCAGTTCAGTGAGTAGAAAGAGGAAGGGATCAGGTGCCTCCACCCAAGTGACAGAGTTGGTGGGTCTGTACAGCAAGAGGGATGAAATATATGGTGGGCCAGAGGTCCTTTTCCACTGTAACATTGTGTGGTAGTTATCAGATGACATTCTCGTTGCAGCTGAAGGAACTGATTCGTGCCACAGAACTGGGTCGATATTACAACTCGAGCACAGTATATGCCTTTGGGTGAGTAGCACCCAGAGTATTTTTGCTTGCTCATGTGTGAAAGCTTCCAGTCAATTGCACTCTGGTTTCACTGAAATTTGGCTATGATAAACTGCTGCAGTCTGCAACATGAGCTCTAGGTTAGGCTGCGCAGCCCAAATCCAGAACAGTTCCTGCGTGACAGAGCTGGGGATATTTTGATGTTCGTATTCATCAGAGGTCATGATGAAAAGCCAAAACTGAGAAATTTTTCAGAGAGGCGAAAGTTCAAGAGAGGAAAAAAAGTGACTGAAAAGAACTGAAAAAATATCTGGGCTTGGTATTCTCAATAGAAACTAAGCAGCTGGAAATTAATTTCTGTAATTCAAGAAAGTAATTTTATGGCCTGATTGTAGGCAGCAGAAGAGAGAGGCCAGAATACACCATGGAAAAGGTGTTTCAGGCAAGAAACATGGTCTACCTGGGAATAGCTTAACAGTGGACGAGGAGAGATGTGGGACTACAGCTTTGCAGGTTGTGACAGTAGATCAAAAAAACAGGAGTTACTTCCAATCTGATGCAAGCATTTACTTCAGATTTTTTTCCCATGGAAATCTACAGCCCTAATTTGTCCTTCAGCTAAGGAAAATCCCAGTTTTGATGCAACTCCATTTTCAAATGGGGAGAAAAATAAAAGTTTCATTTTCAATTCTTCCTCTAGCCTTTTGCTGAACAAAAGTTTGTTTCAACATCTCTTCCCCCTCTCTCAGTCAATTTTCTCTGCCAGCTGGTTGAACAGAGCTTTCCCAGTCAGTCTCCTGCAGCTTGAGCCTGCCCAGCATTAATGGCTTGTGGTGAGGTACTGAGTCATAAACCATCCACTTGTCACCACTGGGAGGTGAGACAATGAAGTCTTGCGTGTTCCTTTTCAATCCCTGGACAGCAGTAACCAAACACCATTGCTACCTGAAATGAAACTACTCATTAGACCAGTCTTGATTAATTATCACATTAATTTGACTGTGTTCGGTCATCACTGAAGCCAGATGGCATAAAATGGACTGAGTATTAACTAACACCATGGACATACCATAGCAAGCCTCCTGCCCCACTCAGAGTGGTTCCTCTGGGTCACAGTAGTGAGCTGGAAAGTCCACACTGACATGTTTGATTTGTGGAAAAACAGTAGGGCGTTAATCTCTGGGGTTTGCTTCTCCAGTGGTTCTGGAGTGGAAGAGGGAGGATATTTAACATGCTATTTCTCTGTTAGGGAGGGGGCTCTGACCTTCTTCTTCTGGTTTGCCCTCCAAATCCCTGAGAGCCAGCAGAAGGAGATGACTGCTGAGAGAGTAAGCACAATGCTCCACCAAGAGCTCTCCACCAGCTTCAACAGCTCAGGCAGCCTGTCCTACCAGACGGAGTACAGGGTCAACCCAGACTCAGTGGTTCTGCTGGGTAAGTACCAGCTGCTCAGCTGTGGCCTGAGCAGTCAAGAACGCTCCAAGGTCTATAAGGTGCTGAAGGGAGGTAAGGAGAAGAAGCTAGAAGTCACTACTGAGTGGGATAGGGGAAACCAGAAGAGGATTGGGAACAAGTGAGGATCAGGAGATACAATTACATGATTCTTCCTGATAAAGGAGAATTGAATTTAGATTTTAAAAACAAAGAAATAAACAAAAAAACACGAAACAACAACAAAAACATCTTTCCTTTGAAGGATTAAAGATTATTGGAAATACAGCTGACCACGACCAGCCAGGAAATAATTTTTTTCCTCCTTCTCCCATCAGTTTTGGCTTCTGTTGAGTGAGACCTTACATAGGTCACGACTTTGATCAGCTCAACTCAAAAATAGCAAGCAATTAAGTTTCCTACTTTCCTTTGGGAGATGATTCCAGTCTACATGATCGAGGGAAGAACAAAGGCAGTGTACCTCAGTCACCACTAGTCTTATTCTCAGAAAAAAACTTGTTGCCACTTCAATTCTTGACATACGATTTTAAGGACTATTTATCATTGTGCAAAGTGAAAATCACAGCCTGTTCAAAAAGCCACCTCTACAGGACTGCTCTAGAATGTGTGTCAGATAAAGGACTAGGGGATATGTCTATACTAAATGCATCCAAGTCCGATGGAATTTTATTTGGTCTTCATAACGAGGCTTAACTTCTCAGCCTGATCTCATCCCTTTTACAGAGCCCCAAACCTCACAGGTTTTAAAATACATTGTGTTTATTCTCTCCCCTTGGGACTCTGATTTCCATGTTTCTTTTTCCCATGAAATGTTACAGCTCCAATTTTTTTTTCCCCAGACATGTTATCTTGCATTTTTCTAAGGACAATCTTATTTTGATATAACCCACCCATATTTCTTCAACTTTTTCCTTCACAAATCAATTGTTTTGATTTGGGGGTGATTTTTTTTGTGTCTCCCAAGAAAATTCGATTTCCTCAAAATTATTTTCATTCCCTCATTCAGACTATTGTGTTAAGATCTTATTCTGAAGCTACATTAGCATCTCATGAACAGCTCTCCTCCGTCAGTTACCATTAGTCACTTACTTCTATTTGTGATTTTTTTCCTCCATATTAGACCTTACGTTCAGCCAATTTAAATAAACTTTCATAAGAAAGATACCATAAGACAATATGTTAAATGCTTCCAGTTCAACCCATCTAGTATTTTGCCTTCGTTTACTCACTTCGTAATGTAATTCATAAACAAATAAAAATGACTGTGCATTCTTCTAGCTGTTTCCAGTTCCCTCTTATTCCCTTTGCATCTGCTTCACTGTTTTATCCACTTCAGCAGACGACACTTCTTTCTATTTTGGATTTAACACACCAGCTGTAGTTTCTCCAGCTCCTTCTGTTTTCCCTAGTCCTTTCCACTTCCCTCTCCAGTCAGAAGCACAGTCTGGCAACTAAGGCAAAGGCCAGAAACATCTGCTGCTGCTGGGCCAAGGTGACCACAAGGCAGTGACTTAACCTCTGGCTTCATTTGCTGTGTAAAACTGGACTGAAAAAATAGCAATAGCTAATAGCAAGTCATTAGCACTTCATTGCTTTCTGAGAGATTCATTTGCTGACCTGCTTAGCTCTAAACTTTAACTCTTGCCACTGGCTGCCTTAAGACACAGAGCTGCAAACCACTGAGTAGTGTAGGAAGCTCTCCAACCTCTCTGACGCTTTAATTTTACAAATACTTACACTCACTCCAGGGCACTAGCCTCCTCTTTCCCTTAAAGAGTTTCAGGACATCATTCTCCTTAAAGGAACTCAGTTTTATTACCTTCAGATGAAAGAGTACTTAATATCACCTCCACATACATCCTTCCCTACAGCACATGAGCTTCTCCAGGAGCCTGCCTTATGCCTCCAAGATCATCTTTTCCACAACATCTATTTTTACCATGACAAAACTGCTCAGCTCTCCCCACAGAATCACAAGCTCTGCTTGGGAGCTACAAAGCCCTGACCTCGGCAAGCCCCCAACAGCAGTTCTCACACCCAACTGACCTCATGGTGCCTTTGGTTTTGGCAATTATTCCCAGTAGCACCTGATCTCTGGCCGCTCCCAGTTCAGCTGGGATGCTGGAGCAAAGCCCAGCTGTCCTAAAAGTGTTATCCACCCTGTGGCTTTGTTTTGCTCAGATTTGTAGTATTTACTCATGGCTTTCTGTGCATCTCCATTCCCCAGAGGTGGACTCTGTAAGGATGTTGAGTAGCTTATCAACCAGTGGTCTTCAAAAGATACCTCCTTCTTCACCATGCATTTCAGTGAGAGTTATTTAAACTGGGAGAGCCAGGGAGGTGTAAGCAGGTGGTGAAGGCTCTGGGAAGTGGGATTGTGTCCTGTGGTGGGGCTGGCAGAAGAGGTATTGGCTGCCTGAGGCAATGGGCAGACCTCCTGGGAAGGGAAAGAGGTCCTGGAATAGTACACAAAAACAAACAAGAAAAAAGGCAGAGAAGCCCATGGTGGGCTGGAAAGCATGAATTGAGACTCTTGTATCTGGGGCAGAGGCTAGGGAGATTTTGCAGAGAGATGGGGTAGGTAAGGCATGACTGAAACAGACCCCCGAGAGCAGACAGAACAGCTCCTGGAGCATGCCCACAGCCAAGGTTTTAAGGGAGCCCTTTATGTAGCAAGGGAGAGAGTCATCACCTGCCATACAGATACTGCTGGTTTATCTTTTTGTTTATCTTCCTTTATATATTTCCTCTCTAACAGAATCCAGTGTGAAAGACATAGTAGTGCTGAAATCCACGCTAGGTAGGCTGTCTTTTGCTTTCTTTTTGAGTTTGTGACTTTGTGGGAGGGATTTTTTCACAGGGGACAGAAAGTTCGTCAGCTTCCTGGAACTGTAAATCCTGGCAAAGGGAGGTGGGAACAGTAACAAGGGAGCATCAGTGCTGCTGCTTGGCCAGATCCAAACTACATGATGCTGCTATGTGCTGGACCACTTAGAGCACCCCAATACCTCTGCCCCAGCAGCGCAACTCAGTGCAGAGATACAAGCTCCCAGGGGCAGTGCAGGCACCTTAGTCTTGTCCCTGTCCTGAATGAGTCCTGCCAAATAGCTTGGTGTACTGGTACAACAGTGCAAATTCCAGGCCCTATGAAAACCTGCTGAGTGGGGTTGGGGTTTCCCTGCCTGGCTCCATACTGGATGTGCTGTCACACAGCACATCCAGTAGGAGTCTGTTGTCTTAGCAAAACTTGAAAGTTCTTTTAGTAATTTCAGGCAGTGTCATAAGGGCTGTGGCTGGCAGCTTATGTTAGACATGCTATTAGAAACTCACCTTTAAGCCAGCTTTTACTCAAAAATCCTGGTCTGGAAGCCTGCCTAAACCTGGAAATCAGATGTAAAGAAGATGTAAAACTGGGAAGAATATGGGGGCGAGAGAGAAAGAGGTGAAGTCAGTGGAAGAAAACCATGTTGTGCTGATATTTAATAAAGCCTGAGGCAGTATTAGCTTAACTAAGGGAGAGGGGCCAGTTCTTATAGAGAAACTGGGGCAATGGTATGAGGGGGCCAATGCTACTGCAACAAATGTAGAAGTAAATCGAGATCACTGGGATGAGTCAGCCATACCCCAACACAGGGCTCACACTGATATCCCAAGTGGCAATCCCATGTCTTAATTTCCTTTACAACCATCCCTAAGCCCGCTTTGTCTCCATTTACATCACCCTGAGGTTTAAATCCCTCTATCTTCCCCTTGGATTCAGGTTGCTACAGGTACAGCTATGTCCAGGATGATGATGTACTAAGGCTGGAGGGTCCTGACTACCTGGCCTCCAGTTGTCTTTGGCACCTCCACAGCCTCGAGGGCTACATGATTAAGCTACGCCTGGAGTGGACTCTCCCGGACTGCAGAGACCGCCTGGCTATGTATGACACAGCTGGGCCCCTGGAGAAACACCTCATCACCTCGTAGGTAGCTCCTGAGCAGGGTGAGCATGGCGGGGAAGCCGGGTAGGGTGGCATAACACACCGCAGCAGGGGAAGGTGTCAGACTACATCAGAGGAAATTCTCTTTGATGCAGAACCTGCCTCTCGCTGATCAGCCAAAGTCACTGATGTGGGATATCACAGAAGCAGCTGTTCAGTCTGAGATTGCAGCAGAACGAGTTGTCTCTCTGCTGGCCCTTTATTTGATTCAGCTAGTGCCTCACAGCAGGCATTTGCCGTGGATAACACAGACCTCCATTGTCTCTCTTTCTCCTTCTTCTTTTTCGTCTGTTTGTTGCTTGTTTCACTCCCATCCTTTTATCTCTTTGTCCTCAGGATCTATGGCTGCAGCCGGCAGGAGCCGGTTGTGGAAGTCCTTTCATCAGGCCCTGTCATGTCCATTGTGTGGAAGAAAGCCATGTACAGCTACTATGACCCCTTCATCCTTTCAGCACAGGCGGTGCCCCTCAAAGGTGAGAAAGGCTGGAGGAGGTTGGCCATAGATACAGGTTACATTCTACAAAATTACCACTCCTAGAGGTGCTCTATCTGCATTAGAGGCGGAATTCACTCTAGATTGCAAGAAGAGGTGGTCAGTAAAAAGCAGGTTAGATTTTGCTGCTTCACCTGGACTAACACATTAGCATCTGGCTTGAGTCTTTACATATCAGGCTCTGGCAGGCAGAGCCTGAGTGATTGTGATACCTCAAGAGCAAGCCCAAGCTTTCAGGCATGGACAGACAAGATGTGGCTTGGACATCACATCCAGATGCACTTGCAGATAAATGTCAATGCAATGCAAGAGTCGAAAGCAGCAATATATATATTACCATTACCCTTCCCTGAAAAAGAGAAGGCTCAGCGTCCTGCCAGGTAGAAATGTCCTCTTGAGGAGGGATGGTGGAACATACCAGTCACCTTTAGCATCAGGCCTTACAGCCCCTTTTCTCCTCTCCTACAATGTGATGGATAGCTGGTATCCCCAGGCTGTGGTTTAGCTGACAGCTATCAGGGCTTTGATGTCTGCATTTACAGCCTGCGAAGTGAATATAACTCTGCGGGAAGGCCCGGAGATGCAAGGGAAGATCGGCACCCCACACTACCCCAGTTACTACTCACCCAACACCCAATGCACCTGGCACATGACGGTAAGAGCCAGCTCCAGCAAGAGCATCCACCCCCTCTCTGAAACGCACATGGCACTCCCCACATGAGGGGGTTACAGATAGCAGTCTCAGTCAGATCATCATGAGAAGCAAGCAGAGGGTGACAGCTTGCCTAGTCTCCACATAATGTCTGTTTCTGAAGGGGAAGGAGCCTAATATTGCATGCTGGCACAGAGATGCCATACCTGAGGAGAAATCTGAAATCTGGTCTCCAGAGGAGTTCTTTAGTCAGAACCAGATTGCTAGAAAATGCTAGGAATTACCATGCTTTGAGACTAGCAGCAGAGCCACCCCAAGCTGCGGCATGCCCCCAGTTTAGATGGTGCTTCCTTCTGTCTTGCAATGTGTCAATTTGCAGCTCTCCCCTTCACATCTACCCTGCTCATTTTTGTCATCTGGAGTGGGCTGCAGCACTCACAGGAGCCATCTCCACTCTGCTCTGGACCCCCTTGCCTGCAGGTCCCGTCCCTCGACTATGGGGTCAGCCTGTGGTTCGATGCCTACGCGCTCAGCAGACAGAAGCACGAGCTGCCCTGTACCCAAGGCCAGTGGATAATTCAGAATAGAAGGTGTGTGCTGGGGTTCTGGTTTCTGTTCCTCACTTCCCACATGGGATTAAGCTGGGGTTACACCTCTGCAGGTTCCCTGCTCACTTCAGCCACCAGGTCGGAGGAAGGAGAGCCCACCACCACACTCAGCAGCCTCTATTTGTGCTGGTGCCTCTTGCTTATCTACTCCTTTTTCAGCCTCTCCTGTTTGCAGGCTCTCCAGTGAGCATGTTTCTTACAGATTTGCTTTGAGCTACCAGCCTGCCTTGTCTGTCTTGCTGTTTGCATCAGGCTTCCTAGTTTTCTCCTCTGTGTGTAACCCTGGTGTCCTCCCACGTCTCCTGTGTTTGCAAATCTGCCTGTCACCACCTCTGCAATATTATCTGTGTGCTATTGCCTCTCATCCACCTCTGTAAAATCTTCCACCTAGCTCTACATCCTCCTGCTTTGACTTCAGCCATTTTCCCTTGCAGGACTTAGAAAAATCAGCACCCATATGCAGCTAGGGCTGCTGCCCACCACCACCCAGGTGCAAAGGACCAAGAGTTGCTGCACTGTCGTCTCCTCAAAGCAGGCCTGAGCTCGATGGCTTTCGTTTTCCCTCCCACTTACTGCAAAATTGCCACTTTCCCTCCAAAACCTCCCCCAGCCCATCTCATCAACTTCCTCTCCACTGCTCCTGTGGAGGTAACTTCTTCTCTTCTGAGGGGTTTGATCCAGAAGCTATGTTCCCCTGGCTTAGGATTTTCACTTTTTCTCTCCCTCTTCTCTTCTCTTCTCTTCTCTCCTCTCCTCTCCTCTCCTCTCCTCTCCTCTCCTCTCCTCTCCTCTCCTCTCCTCTCCTCTCCTCTCCTCTCCTCTTCTTTCTCTTCTTTTCTAACTGTCAGTGCCACAGATTCTACAACATGGCTTCTTTCGGAAGATAAATGTAAGAAATGAATTGCTTTGTGTGGCCTGAATTCAGTACTTGCCTAGAAAGCGGGAAATGTCCAAAGATAGTAGAGTCACCTTGGATTCACACATGGTCTGAGAGCAGAACTGGGTCACCACATCCACAGACTGGTTTTGTCCTGTTCATCAGGGCTAATTTTGGCCTGTTGCCCCCAGTTATTCGATGCTGAATATCATGGTTATTCCAGGTGTTTCCTCATTCTCTGCATCAGTTCCCACCACAGCATTAATGTGTTGGTGGTGTTTTCACTCCTGTTTATCTTTGGGGCTTCCTCACATCTCTTCTTCAGCCATTTGGAGGGAACACCTAGGTTAGTTATACTGCCTGGCACCCAGAAATGACTACTTGTTTCACCAGTGTTAGTCCTTCTTCATTCTGTCCTTGCTCACTCAGCAAGATGTGACCAGGCAGAGCAAGATCCACTGTCAGCTCTTCAGCACGGGTTTAAATCACAGCCTGTTCCCATTGATTCTTCATAATCTCATCATGTACTGAAGGCATTTTGCCTTCCTGGCTTCCCACACACCCCCACTCTGTGTAGCCCACTTCGCACCCCATCCCCACCAAACCCCCTTGCTCCACTTTGTTGTCTTCTCCTCCCTCCCCGCCTGGGACATCCTGCCTGTGTTTGCCCCTCAGGTTCTGTGGCCTGCGGACCCTGCAAGCCTATGCCGAGCGGATCCCAGTCACATCCTCGGTTGATATCACCATCACCTTCACCTCACAGATCTCCCTGACTGGCCCAGGCGTACAGGCCGCTTACAGCCTGTACAACCAATCTGACCGTAAGTTCTGGTTTCTTCCTGCTCCTTAGTGGGGTGGTGGCTACCAGCAGCCCCTGTGCACCTTGCTTGTGTTAGGAGAAACACAAGATGCATCCTGTGAGCCCCAGAGGCCATCTGTCCCTCAGGCACATGCTCACGAATCAGTTATGCACACACCACTGACCTCCCAAAAAGAAGAGGCATTTACGTGCAAAGCTGCCCCTGCTCATGTGGCCCTGCCTCATGTTGCCAGAGCATCCATACACCAAAGTCCAGGGTCAGCGAGTTGTCTACAGTCTCAGCCCCGTGCCCACATCATGGACTGGCCTTGGCGATTCAATAAGAGAGCATTTCCAGCTTGAAGTGACTTTTATTTCAATTATAAGAGCTCTTAGAGCTGTTTCCTGCTCACCTTGGAATCTATGCAAGTGAGAGAAAAATAAAACTGCACACAAATATGCGTACACACATATTCAAATGCATGCCCACTATCTGCCTTTTCAAGGTTTCTCCATCTTTCTCCTAAAGGATGCCTGTAATGCAAACCGGTCCCTGAATACGTGCACCTGGCAACACGTGTCTAACACTAACCCCTTCAGTGCCCTGACCAAGTTTTAATAAGAACTCCAAATAACCTGTTCCAGCTTTCCTGCAGCATTCAGGAGTCATGAAGCAGCGCAGAGGTATAGCATGTCAGGCATGTGGTTGCCTTGCCTCTTGGTACAATGAGAAGTGGGGAAAGAGCCTTCCTTCCCCTGTTGCATACCCTGGCTCCGTCTGCCCTTGTTCAGAGCAGATGACGTGGCAGATTCTGGGGAGTGCAGCGAGGGCCGACTGCATGCCGCTCAGCACGTGTGTGGTCAGGAAGGTGTGTGGCTCCACGCTCCACTTTCAAGTCATGATGCTCTGTTGCAAGGAGGTTTCCAGTCACCGGGGACTAACTTCTCTCTGGTGGTTTCACAGCCTGTCCTGGGGAGTTCCTGTGTTCGGTGAATGGCTTGTGCGTCCCAGCCTGTGACGGAATCAAAGATTGCCCCAATGGGCTGGATGAGAGAAATTGTGGTGAGTGATTTCTTCTCCCACTGGACCCTGGTCTCAGCAGGACACAGCCCCTTGCTCCTCTAAAGGTAGGGAGAGATGGGGAGGATTCAATTGGCCTTGGTACAGCCTTGCACACCCCCTCCAGCAGCTCAAACCTCTGCAGCATTAAAAGCCTCATCCCACTTCCCTGTGGCTTCAGCCTTCTTAGGAAGGAACAGTAACACTTCTTGCTCCTCTGCACAGCACAGTGGTCCTGGGAGAACCCCCTAATACCTGTGCACCATGAGCTCCAGGCAACCTGAAAGAAGGCCCCTGCCCGTGCTGTCACCTGTCTTGTCCTGCTTTCCCCATACCCAGGTCCAACAATCAACCTCAGCCCTGGCCTACAGCCCCCTCTGCTGTCACATACCACTCAGCATTCCCCTCTCAACCCTCCCACTTTGCCCAGACCTCCCCAAGCCCACCCACTGCCCTGCTCGCTCCCTTTCCCCCAGGCCATTTGTGACACTTGACCTGTACAGATCCTCACCCATATATTGAACTCCAGCTTGGGAGCATCTAAGTCCTCAATCAGCTGTCATTTCTTCTGCTGACAGCAGTTAGTGCTGATGTAGACAGGACCCCCAGCATACCAGGACTCCTGAAAAGCCCCGTTCTCATAGGAACAGCTATTCACACTCGGGCATGACACCTAATTCATCTCTTTTTCCATCTCTGGTGTGAGTTGGGGGACTCATCACATTGCTACCACCACCAATTTTTCATTAGTTGATCCCTACAGCTGTTTTTTCACAGACAGAGAGATCCATGAACCACAGGAGAAAGCAGACAATTCTGAAAGATTCAGAGGAAGGTATAGAAAAGTCTAAAGTAAAAGGAAGAAGAAATCTTTCTCAAAGAAGCTTTAATTCAATGCTGGAAATGTGAGAGGTCTCAGAGGATCACTGAGGTTGGGTTCTATACTGCCTGCAGCCTTGCTGATGGTGCACTCTGTTCCATCATCCAGCTGTCTGAAATCAGGGCTTACTTGCTTCCCTCATGTAGACATGGATACATACGCATCCTTGTGAACATCTAATGCTTTCTTGGACCCTGCTAGCTTCTTGGACCCCAGGATATCCTATGTCGTTCAGTCCACAGGTTAATACGGACCAAGACTGGAAAAAAAAAAAATTCTCAGTCTTTTCAAACATCCCTTTATATTTGAAAAAGAAAACAGAAATATCATTATTTCCTTCCTTTCTTATACTCTCGCCACTGTTGCATCTCTGCTTATTCACTCCATGTCTATATCTAACAGTCCCTGTTTTTAAAATCAGTGTTCACATTGCTTCAGATCTATGAAAGGACATATGAAGGTGCCTTTAGTCATCTGTAAGCCTCATGCTAATTACTGAAGAAATTGTAGTCATTGCATGAGAAAATGCCCTGGAGGTACTGGCCCATCGTGTTTGGTGTTGCACATAGATACACACAAACACAGGAGAAGTTCCTGCTATGAAAATGTAGGCACTCTAGACCCATCTCTATCCTCAGCAGCTATCAGAGCTCATGGACTTTGAGGAATCCTGAATTGTTGTTCAGGACTCGCTCATCAGAGGGCAAGGGGAGCAGCTGCTCTGTAGGGGAAGGTGGCCTGTGAGCTGAGGGTGACAGCAAGGCAGGAGGAACAGTGACCTCACCAGACAGGATGCAGTCCTACAGAACCTGAACAAGGCAAGCAGACCAGGTTTGGTGATGGTAATCTGGGGTCAACCAAGAGTGCAGTGATGGCAAAGCAAGTCTGCAGTGATGAGGAAGGACTGAGACCAAGCCAAAAAGTCAATGAAAGTTAAGTCAGCGTCAGCAAAGTGTAAGAGAGGGTGCAGACCTACCTACAACATAGATCAGGCAAAGACTACACAGCTGCACTATATCAGAGCTGGTCTTAAGCACATCTTATGAGGTGGGGAAATAGGCTGCAGATCCTACTGGTTCACTTAGGACCCTGACCTCACACCTGGTGCCTTGTCTTGTGTGTCTAATTCCTGGGTGCTTCCTTTCCATGCAGTGTGCCCTGCAAAGTTCCAGTGCCGCGAGGACAGCACTTGCATCGAGTTCAGCAGGGTCTGTAACCAGCAGCGGGACTGCGTCAATGGGAGCGATGAGGAGCAGTGCACTGAAGGTAGGGGGGGATGGCATGGGGCTGACAAATACCTTCCCCATGCTCAAGCCAAGGCTGTTGGTAGCGTATTCCCATCTTGCGAGGTGAGGGGACCAGCTAGGAGTTAACGTGGCCAACCTGCTCACAATGTTTGCTCTGTTTGTAGCTGACCAAGCTTGCTCTGGAAATTCCCTGTCATCATCTATGGAGTTCTCCCAAGCGCTCTGTTGCCTTTTTCTCTCCACTCAAAGGACTTCAGGCTGTGTTTACAACCTGACGCCCTCCCTCAGCCCTGGCTCCCTTCCCTTTTTGTAGGGGTTCCCTGTGGTCCTTTCACCTACCGCTGTGAAGATGGGACCTGTGTGAAGAAACCCAACCCCCTGTGTGACACCATTGCAGACTGCAAGGACCTATCTGACGAGAAGCGTTGTGGTGAGGAAATGCTCAGTTGCATGTCAGCCAAGCATGTTCAGGATGCCACGTAGTTGCAGGTCAACCCCTCTCCCCACTGCCCTCCTTTCCTTGCTCCACCACCATCTCCTTATCCCAGCCCCGTGGCAGCAGTGCCATTGCTGCATCCTGCAGTGACAGTGGCAGCAGTGACGAGCCAGGTCTCTGTGCTGTGTTGCCAGGAGGCGTTGTCTGCTCTCTGGACAGCTGCTCTCCGTCTCCTTCAGGCAGAGGCATCAGGCTAGATAGACGTGTCTCACAGACCAGGTGCTGCCCACAGGCTGCCTGTTGGACCACTGTGCTGGCTTATGTGAAGTCATGCAACAAGGCTCCAGCCAGGAAAATCACCCATGACTGCATGGTCACTGGCAGGGAGAGAGCTCATGTTTTGATTTCCCTGCTTGTTATTTCCGGAGCCTCCATGGGCAGTGAAAGGGAACAGCTACAGGGGTTCCCCGGCAGGTCAACATGTGGCACAGACAGCATGCTGGCCCAAAGGCATCCCCAGGCTGCAGCTGGAGGTGGGGTAAGGCTCTGCAGGCATCTGCCAGGGCATGAGCTGAGAGAGAGCATTCGCTAGACCTGTCCTGGGCAGTACATAAAGCATCTGCTGACTGAACAAGGCAAGGGAGCAGAGGTCCAACCCATCAGTCAGTTAAGTGGGAAAGGAGGGGCAGGTACAGTGTATCATGTTCCCTTCCTTCCCTGAAGTACTTGATGTCTCTCTTCCTCCTCAGACTGTGGACTGCAAGCCCCCCTGAGCAGGATTGTGGGTGGTGCGAATTCTGTGGAAGGGGAGTGGCCATGGCAGGCCAGCCTGCAAGTTCGGGGAAGCCACATTTGTGGGGGAACACTCATTGCTGACCGCTGGGTGGTCTCAGCTGCCCACTGCTTCCAGGACGAGAGGTAAGTGGAGAGGGGAGGGTGCTAAACAGGAGAAAAAATTTCATTGCTTTCCATGTCATGCATGATAGGAGGATCATCCAGCTTGTGAAAATGTCACAGAGAAGCCACACCACTTGTCTGGCACCTGTACCATGCTTCTCCATGGCTTGGAGCTGGAGAAAGGGGCATTGATACACACACTAGTACGCGGGTGTGCATGCAGGGGAAAAGGGGCAGTGCTGGGATTCACAGAGCAGCTTTGAGAGGTCAATGGTAGTGGAAGAAGACACTTCACAGCTCTACCCTTGCTTTGGCTCTGGCTTGTGCCCATGCTGCTACAACCATGGAGGTGTCAGCCTGTGCTAGGATGGGGGCAGGATAGCATTACTTTGGGGCCAGGATAGCATTACTTTTGGAAGATGGTGTTTGGGTCCCATGCTGTCCACCCCCAGGGCCTGCTCTTTCAAGAGGAAGCATGGTATCTCCCCCAGTTCCTTTCACCCAGTGTATGTACCACAACAGCAGCAGTAACATACAGATCAAGGGGGTTCACACATTCTTTCAAACTGGAAAGTAGTGAGGAGGAGGAAGGTCCACAGCTGTGCTGGGCAACAGAGCTGGATGGTAGAAGTAGTGTGCACCCACAGCCCCAGTCTCCACCTCCTCCAAACTCCCATTTTCCTCTATCGGTGAGACAGGGGGGATCCCCCAGCTCCCCAGCTACTACTGCTGCTGGACTTCCCCAGCTCCCCTTTCCCTCCTGATACTACGTGAGCTCAGGAAGGAGAAGCTGCTGGTCATCCTCAGTATGGTGACACCAACCTCGATAGGACTGGGGCTGCTTTACAGTTGCACTTCTCACCTCACCCTGCTCCTGCCGTGCCTGCACTCCAACCTGTGTCCTACAACCCTGCAAGGAAGACCACCAGCACTAGGAGCAGGCCTTTCAAGTGGTCCGTGCAGCCTGGACCTGGCTATTTTGGAGCATCCCAATGCAGGATCAATGGAGCTAGCACAGCCCTGTTAAATGGCATAGGTGTGTGCCTGCCAAGGGGAGAATTTAGATGGTGTGAGAGATAAACAGTAGGGGGAAAAAAAGAGGAGCAGAAGAACAGCAGCAGCCAGAGGTGGGCTGTGCTATGGGCAGCAGCCTGTGCAAGCAATAGGCTGGAGGTGAGTCCTGAAGGGGAGTTTGGAGCAAGAGAGACAGTCAAACCAAACCAGGGAGTTTTCCACACCCAGCGGGGCAGTGTGGGAGAAAACAATATGTGTAAGGCGAAAGGTGGACAGGACTCTGAGTCTAGACCTGGCCTTCTTCCTGCTTCCTCCTGCTCTGGTCCAGGATAAGTTCCCCTCTGCTGCTCACCCTCCTGCTGGAGACAGGGTTTCCCTTGGCTGTTAGCTCTTAGGTGTTCTGTTCTCAGAGGTGTCACCCTGTTAGGCTGTCCCCCGCTGTAGCCCCAATCTCTGTAAAGGGCTGTCATATTTTTCAATCCCCTCACCTCTGAGCTGCTTTCCTCAGTTTACTCCCTCTTAGAAATTTCTCAGGGGTTGCTCCCCTTCTCCATGCCTCTTTCTCCTTGCAGCTTTGCTTCACCAGCTCAGCTCTTGCCCTCTCCCCTGTCATAGTCACTTGCACATGACCAGCCCACTTGCTTGCCTAGCCTATGTACACCTTTTAGCCTGCTTTGCTAAGGAAAACAAGCAAATATGAGCAAGTTTCCTATGTGTATGAATGTCTGCCCAAAGTTGGTCCCACTGTACAGACATGTCAAGGCATCAAAGAGGTGTCCCACCTAGTTTCCTGACATCAATAGCCAAATAAAAAAAGAGGCCCCTCTGAGGGAGATGATCATCTAGATCAGAGACTCCTCGAAAGACTGTGACAGAAGCAGCCAGGCTCTCCTAAACCTTCTCTGTTCATGTGATGAGTTATCTTCTCCGCTGCATCCTACAGACTGGCGTCCGCCTCCATCTGGACCGTTTACTTGGGCAAATATTTGCAAAATGCCACCAGTCACATAGAGGTGTCCTTCAAGGTGATCCGACTCTTCCTCCACCCTTACTATGAGGAGGACAGCCATGATTATGACGTGGCCCTGCTCCAGCTGGACCATCCTGTGATCATCTCGCCTTTAATCCAGCCCATCTGCTTGCCTGCTCCCTCTCACCTCTTTGAGCCTGGCCTTCATTGCTGGATCACTGGCTGGGGAGCCCTCAAGGAAGGCGGTAGGTGCAAGGTCTTTGGTGGTGGACTATCGTTGCAGAGCCAAGGCAGAAACATAGGTTCAGATGTGGAGTAGGCAGAATAGACTTCTGTTCACCCTGAAGCATTATGCCTTCTTCACCCTTTGATTTTGGGTCACAGGTTGGACAAAATTATCTGCTGAGTGCCTTGAAACCTCATTCAGAGAGGCAGGCAGGAGAGTCTGAGGATAGCATGTGTTCCTTCATCCGAAGACTAGAATAGCCATTTGGAAATTAGGGGTCTGTCTAGTGGCTATTCAGTCGTGGTCGCAGCATGGAGTAGCCCCAGTCCCAAAGCCCAGCCCCATGCTTACAAAGGCATGTGGGATCCTGTTTAGTTGTTCCCCAAGGGCAGTGCCTGACTAGAGAGAGTTGAGATAAAATACCTGCTCTTCATCAAATCGGGACTGTGTCTCCTGGGCACACCATTTTGTGGCCTCTGCAGCAACATTTTCCCCACATCAAAGACCCTAGGATCTGGGTCCCCCCAGCAAAACCTGGCCTAGCAAATTCAATGGGAGCAGTGCAGAGTCCCCTGAAGATCACACAGTGTAATTGTTAGCGTGTGCCCTGGTATTATTTGACCATTTTGACCACAGAGAACCCACACACTGCTGGGGGACAGCATGGGCCAAGACCTGTTCCCATGGGGTGGTGTGGGTGTGTTCATTCTGTTTTGGGAGGAAGAGTGTAGCTGTATGGGCATGGCCCCATCATATTCCTTCCCCATAGGGAAAACAAACCAGCTCAGACTGTCCTCTAGTAGTGCCTGACACAGGAATGCTCACCTAGGTCAGCTTAGTGCCTTCACTCACACTCACACTTTCTCCAGTTGCTTCCTAAATGGAAACACTCAGAGGTCTATCCAAAGGTGGACACTCCTGGTTTGCATACTTAGCCAGAAGAGCTTAACATCCATTTCAATGAAAGGCAAACCAAAAACTCTGATATCCAAGAGATTTCCCCAAGCCAATATCCCCGTTGTCCCAAAAGCTGATGTGCCTACAGCATACCCCTGTAGGGAATGGTGCTGCA
Source organism: Pampusana beccarii (assembly GCA_013399365.1). Classification (NCBI taxonomy): domain Eukaryota; kingdom Metazoa; phylum Chordata; class Aves; order Columbiformes; family Columbidae; genus Pampusana; species Pampusana beccarii. The sequence continues at coordinate 223,076 of VWYH01007876.1, forward strand.
GCGGAATGTTACTCCTTCCATGCAGATCAAGTTCTCTACTGAAAGCCAGCAACCACAATGCCAGTGAAGAACAGAACAATAATTCAGATGGCAGCTTTCAGCATGCAGTGAGATGGGCATGGATTGGGGGACCATGGTAAATGGCAGAAAGCTCCACCGTTGCTCACCTGCACTCTTTTTGGTGCTCTACCCCGCAGGACACATCAGCAATGTTCTGCAGAAGGTGGACGTGCAGCTCATCCAGCAGGACATATGCAGCGAGGCCTATCACTACATGATTTCTCCCAGGATGCTGTGTGCTGGGTACCACAAGGGCAAGAAAGATGCCTGCCAGGTGACAGAGAACTTGTGGGATCAGGGTTGACTACTGGAGGCTGGGTGTGTCCCAAGTCTCCCAAATGCACTCCATAGCCTGAAATTAGGGTGAAAAGACCATAAAGTACCTGACTCCCCCAACACTCTTTCTGATCTATGTGGCCAACAACAGTTCTCAAGACTGCTTCTTCCCAGTATCTTTGTCTTAGACAGGATCCAAATATACTTAAATGTCTTATTTTCCATTTCAGCCCGTACTCTACTCTTTACCTCCCACTTTCAAGTCACGTGTCTACATCAGTTTCTTACCCACTCAGCCACATTAGCATCTGTCATGCACAGTAACCTGTCCCTTCATTGCTATCAATCCCAAGGAATTCCTCTGTCTCCCATCCCTCTGGGTATCCAGTGGAATTCTACCAGCTTCCTCAGCTTCTTGGGACCTGCCTAAGGGGGAGGAATTTGGGTGATGAAGAAATGCAACCATGGGTGGGATGTTTGCACTGGATGCTGTTTTTGACATCTGCCTGAAATACAAGTGATTTTGCGGATGTCTCAGGCATGAGTTGAGGGGATAAAGGAATCTGCATAAAGAGGGACTCAAAGCAAACATAACCATTCAGCAGGAGAAGCTGATGAATGACCATCACCCCATTTTTCTTTCCTTTTCTCTAGGGTGATTCTGGAGGTCCACTGGCCTGCAAGGAACCCAGTGGCAGGTGGTTTCTGGCTGGTTTGGTCAGCTGGGGAATGGGATGCGCACGTCCAAACCACTATGGAGTGTACACCAGGATCACTCAAGTGCTGGGCTGGCTGAACCAAACCATGAGCTGAGAAAAGTGCATCTCTGCCTTCTCCCCATCAGACCTACACTCACATGGCACTCATTCCTGATCTTGCTCACTTGCCTCTCAGAGAAAGAGAGTTTCTGTGTAGGATGTTGTCAGACCCAAGATGCTCTTCTGAGCAGGGTAAAAAAAAGCCTGCCATGGGGATTGTAGTGAAAAGCAGGCAGACCCTCCTCCCACTCAGTGCTTTCCAGGGAGCATCCCAAGATGTTTTTAGGCCATCCATCCAAAAGAGTCAGCTGGGGGATGGGGAGGTAAGGGGGAGACATGACACGCAGCAACAGCCCCAAGTTGATGGTTTATGAGAAAAAGAATAGGGGGGGTTGAACTTTCCATGAACCATGTGATTCAGCCACAATCTTATGCTGGAACATTTGCTGAAAGGAAATCTGACTGATGTAGTTAGAGATTCCAGTAACTGTGAAATCAATCTGTCTCCCTCTTCCTTCCTGCTGCTCATCCTTCTTCCCCCTTCCCCTCCCATCACTCCTCCTCTTCCATCTCCCTAATTGCTTCTTTTCTCAGCTGGCGTGTGCTGCTCAGTGTGCTGCTCAGTGTGCTGCTCAGCTCAGGCAGGCAACGCTTCACGTTTGACTGACTCCCAGGCACGAGTCCAGCACCACATCCCCAAGCGCGTGTCCTGCCTCCCTGCTGGAGCAGCACCCAGCCTCCATGGCTGGGCTTTCCTCCAGGAAAGATCCTGGCCCCCCAGCAAAAGCTCTGGAGCAGCCTCCCATTCCCTTCCCTCAGCCCTTTTAATCACCTCATCTCAGCTGCTTCCATCTCCTAACGCAGAAAACCCAGGAGGTGAAGGAGGTGGCTCAAGGACACAGTGCTTAAACAGTGACTGCTATGGGTTTGGGTTTTTTTACTAAAGATACACACATATGTGTATACACACATATATTGTGCATATATGTATACAACAGGCCACACTTTGGAATTGGAAATAAAATTAATTTGCAGGGTTTTTTTGGCTCTAGTTCTCCTTACTCTGTTAAAAATTATCTTGGGTTTTGTATCTTTTTGACCAAACCCCAATCCTGGCACTGACAAGTGACAAAAGTCTCCCCACCCGTTAGCTTCCCCAGGCACAGTGGGGTCACTATGCTAGCTAGATAGGTGGTCCTCACTTATTGTTAGGGTTTTGGGGTGCTAATGCCAATTAGCAAACCTGCTCTGTAGCCCAGCTGCCTGCAGTGGGGATGCAGCACGGATGCAGTGGTAAGAATTTCCAGCCCCGCCGAAGACAAGCACAGCACAAGCAGCTTCTGGTGACTCCAGATGATGAATCCAAGCTCCTCTTCTCCAGCTCCCACCTCCTTCTACCAGCACCAAATTTCTGCCACTTGCAATGAGATACGGCAAGGAGGAACAGACTGTGAATTTTATTCAGGAGTTACAGCCTGGTGTCCTCAGACGCAGCAGTGAGGAAAACGCCCCGCTCCCCGAGACAGGGATCTCCTGGGGCTGACACAACAACAGGTGCCAGCGTGTTCTTGGTACCTCTGCATCACGCCTGTCTCCTCCTCACCCTGCCCACACGGAGCTGCTTTGGGGGACAGTGAGGGACGCACCAAGGAGTGTGATACCCAGAGCAGGGGCACCCCAAGAACAGTGCGGGTGGCCCTAAAAAGGGCAGTGGCTCTGCATTCGCGCACAAGCCCAGACCAGCTGCCTGCAACAGCCGAAGGGCGAGGACTGGTCCTCCTGCAGTGAACACCACCTCGGGGCCCCAGTAGCATCCAGGGTGTTCAGGAAGAAGCCGCCGGCCGCAGTGGCTGATGACTGATGTCCCCAGCAGGGGCCACTGTGACATTAAGGAAAGCCAGGCTGCCAGTGGGGGGCCGTGGGCTCCAAACCCCTACAGCAGCCCAGGGGATCCTTGGAGCATCTGCTTTCCTCCAGGGCCGAGTCTCAGGCCTCCAAGATGAGTTTGTAAAAAAGAATGTCTGCCTGTGAAGAGTGAAGGGGGCTGGGGAGTATCACTGTGGGGCAAGGAGCTGACATGCATTGCAGTACAAAAATAAAGATATAAATCAGAAAATAAAAGGCTGGATTGGAGAGTCAAGGTCACATCCTCAGACCTCTGGCTTGTAACAGCTACAGGAGAAAAAAGAAAGAGAGAAACAAAATCAATGGCAGGAAAAAAAAAGTGATTCAGCATGGCAGGGAGAGTGAGAAACAGGAGAACAGGAAAAGGGAAATGACAGAGGACATAAGAACAGAAGAAGAGAAGATCTGAGGAGTGAGGGTGAGAGAACAGAGAAAAAGGAAGGAAAAGTCCACGTGATTAACATACGCTGACTTTTAGGAGAACGACACGCAGGTCCCACAGCCGTGGACAAGGAGGCTCTGAGAGGAACATCAAACAGCTAACAGAGGGTCTCCAGCAGAACAAAAAGTAGCGCTGAGCACCTCCAATTTAACAACAGCCCCACAGATTTCCAGTATGAGAGAGGAATCTTCCTTCTAAAGCTTTCTGTACCCAGCCTCACGCACCCAGGGCAGGCAGCCTTCCTGAGCAGAGGCTGAGCACAGAGGCTCATTTCACATGCAGCTGTGAGAACACCTGGCATCGGGACCAGCTGCTCGTGCTCTGCCTTTGCCACCCTCTCCCACTGTGCTCTCACCCTGGCAGAGGCAGCAGGGGAAAAGCCCAGGGAAGTGAGAGCAGGGAGGGGAAAAATCACAGGCTGCCTTCCGCAAGCGGCTCTGGGGCTGGCAGGCAAAGGAGCTGCGGCCGGCAGTCTGGAGAAGCGATCTGGCACGCGTCTCAGGCAGACACATGGCAGATTCTCCCCTCTCCCCGTGCCACCCCTGCCTGCTTTGCATTCATTTCCACCTCTCTTCATTTCTCCCAGCTGCGCTCTCCTTTCTGCTGCCAGAGCCTCTGGTCCGTAGCCGTAGGGCCTGCTTGGTGGGTGAAGGCACATATAGGATGAGAATCAGAAAAGCCAACTCAGGTATTAGTCAACATCCCCTACCTGCTTTCCCTCCCCAAGCGCTACAAACCAGGGCCATACCCACAAGAGGGGAGTGAGTCAGTCATGCAGAGCTCAGGCTGGCAGCAGCTGGGAGTGCGGACAGGTAACATACCTGCAGAGGAGGAAAAGTGAGGAGCAGAGAGAGACAGGGCCCCAGGCAGGAAGCACACGGAGCTCTGGGGGGCAAAGAGCACAGAGGGCAGGGTGCTGGAGGCTGGGGAGTGGGGCAGGGCGGGAGGCAGGTGACAGTGCTGGGATGGACACAGAGGAGAGCAGGAGGGAGAGTCTGGAGGAAGAAAGATTACAGTGGAATCCCGAATAGATGGACAGTGTGCAAATAAAAATATAACCATAAATAAATCAAACAGTTTAAAATACAAAGCAGCAGGCATGGTAACAGTTCTCTCCTGTGAGCTTTATCTCCAAAGAGACTCCTGCTCCTGGAGAGGACTGCCCCCACAACCCACTCCTGGCCTAGTCCTTCCCTTCTGCTAGCTGTGAGTTCTCACCCGAAAGGTGGATGGGTCTATGCTTGGGGGGTTATTTTTATCATTTTCCTCAAGGATTTGCTGCACCTTTCTCCTCTGCTTCTGCTTCTGCCTCTGCCTCCTTCTCCACCTCCTGCTCTTCTTCCTCCAGGTGCTCCTCTGTGCTCTGTGGCCCAGCATGCAGGACAAAGGGAAGAAAGAGTGGAGATACTTGCAAGATGAGCCATGGCAGTTTCTTCCGACACACAAGGGAATAAAGCAATGGTCATGACACTGGAATAAAAAGACACCTTTCCCCATGGCCAAGATAGCTCTGGCTCAGGGAGCAAAGAGGCTTGTCTTCCTCTGGAGCATTAGGTCAGGGCTGTCTAACCCACTCACAAGTGCTGTGTTCCCACTGTCCAACAACTGCCATCAGTTGCTAGTGCTCCTTCCTGTACCCTAAGTGCCTACAGGACATCATGCACTGTCACACGTTTCTGTCCTTACCGCAAAAGGGGAGCAAGCGATCTCCTGCCCCTTAGGCTGGGACTCAGCAAAAGGAAAGAGAACATTGCCAAACCTCCAGGGAAATCACACCCCAACAGCAGAGTGACAAACAGCGTGGTCATGAGGAGGCATGAAGGGGATGTTAGAGTAGCATGAGAAGTGCCAGAGTCACTCACTAAAGCAATTTGCCACACACAGCTAGACACCACCACTCTCAACACAGGCGGTCCTCCTTTTGGGCCATGGGTGTAATGCCACGCTGCTGAACAACAGAACAAGCCACTGAGGTGCCCCACAGTCACAGTGGAGAGAGGAAAGAAAAAGGGGGTAAACAAGAGTGAAGGGTTTCATAGGCAGTGGGAGCAGGGCCATAGCAAAGTTGGTCTCACCTTGGCTTTGTGGCTGGGCTCAGAGCTTAGGCCGTTGGGTGAGTTGTACAGCTCTTTGGAGACCACGCACAGGAACTCTGTCTGATCCTCATTCCCATAGTTATAGGACGAGCCAATGTTCACAAGCTAGAGAAGATGAGAGCAAGAACCACAAGCACGTGTAAGAAAAGAAGCCCACCATGCAGCCTGGAGTCCAATCCCTACCCCCAATAAAAAGGCCTCATAACTAAGCTGAGGAGGCAGCACAGAGAACCAGGAGAGGAGTCAGCCAGGATGCAAAAGAGCTTAACCTCACACAGCATCCTCTAAACTTATAGAGGCAAGATAGAGCCAGTGTGACAGCACCATCAATGACTGACCTAATATTCTCAGAAAGGGAAGATGCCTTGCCTGGGGACTGTATGGTACCTGTGATTTTTCCTCCAAAAGACAACTCCTGCTCAGCCTCCTCTACCTTCTCCATACCTGCTCGAAGCGCCATCCATCTGACATAGTGGAAACCATCTGAGTGAGCTCCTCTTCCTGGCACTGTAGCACACGGTACACATGCTTAGGAGGCACCTGGCAGCAGAATTACAGAGCACGTTGACAACAATCAGATGCTAAAGGCTGTTGCACCCTGCAGAAGGAATTGGTAGTACCCCTCTTTGACAGACATGTCCTCTTCCCCATGTTAAATGGGAATGCAAACCACAACCCAACTTTCTACTGTGTTGTTGTGGGGAGCAAGAACAATGGTATCTCTTCTGGAGAGGAGGGACTGAGCTGACAGCTTCCTGCATTGTCCCCAGAAGATACTGGCCTCTTTCAATGGGGAGTTTGCATTTGTCATCACAAAGTCATTTATGCAAATGCCACAAATGCTGATGGGGTTTTGCAAGTGCAAAATGATTGTTGCTGGAGGCTTACGACCTGAAGGCAGACCTGATGAAGAGTGAGATGTCAGTCAACATTCCCAGAAGACAGATTTTTTAAAGTTCATTGGCCAGGACAAAGTGCGATTGTGCCACAGGATTGTTTCCTCGTGCCTCATTTTCTGCATTTAACTCTTTCACAGACATCCCTTCACCTGTTCCCTCCAGGTTTCTCTAGAGGTCTCCCCATGCTCTCCGCTGTGATTACACTTCTAAGACTCCCCACACGAGAGTCCTCCTCCCCATGACATCTCTGTTCTCCTCACAAACATCCTTCCATACCCCACAGCAACCAGCTGGCTGCTTCTTCTTGCTAGAGAAGATTATTCGGTTTCAGGGGCTACATCCAGCACTACTTCTGAGGCTGCAAAACAAGACTGTCACTTGTTTATTGTAACTGAAATGCTGGTAGCCTGTCCCCAGCAAGATTTTTCTATGCAGAGATTAGCATATAAACTCTAATTAGTTACTTCTTTCCATTCCTTGCTGCTTCTCCCAACTCTGTTTCCCCTCTAGACTCACCTCTCCCTTTCCACATCTCCTCCTTCACCAGCCCCACTCTATCTTTCCTTGCCATTTCTCTCCATACCTGAGTTACTGGGTAGTCCTTCTCCTCCAGTCGATCTTTGATTATCCGGATTAAAGGACCAATGTTATAGAACTCAGCTTCTTCTAGGATCCCTAAGAAAGACAGAAGAACCACAAAGACAGAACGTTAACAGCCTGTCTTTGGTTTTTGGCTTGCAAAAGTTCAGCTCTGAGCTTCTCAAGGTCCAGAGGGAGAAATGACACTCTAGCCTCACTTTTTAACAGGTTTCTGTTGCCTGAAATCGTTACTGCAGAAAATCGAAACCTGGCTCTCTGCGCTGCATTTCTAATGCTCACTCCAATTTCCTTATGCTGCCTACAGAAACAGGCACAGCCAGTGGAGGCTTGTGCCAAGGACTGCTAATACATTTCCCAAATTACTGGCCAAGGAGAATAAATGTAGGCTCCAGCCTCTCTCAATGACCAGTAGTTATCACCTTGTTCAGGCCACCTTCTTGACCACAAATTGTTCTGACCTTGTCACCAAAAGACCCTAGAAAATCCCGGTTTTCCTCTTGGGCCAGTTGGAGTTACACCCATCTTGCAGCCCCATATGACTTCAGACAATCTTTCACTCACTCCCTAGTGCTTCATCTTGAAGTAGGCAAACAGGGAAGCATTCGGTCTTTTTCCTCTGTAGTGTCTGCATCCATCACCTCTCCTGAGACTCACTTGTTTGCTAACAGGCCTTCAGGGAAAGGGAGGTGGGTTCCCAGAGGGTCAGTCAAGGGAAGGAGGCTCAGAGTTAAAACACTCACACGTCCCCAGGGCAGTACACAGACACTGCAGGGGTGGGCATTGATCCTTCTCTACCTGACACACTCAGGTTCCTTCAGAATCACTCACTCAGTTGTGAATTGCCTAATGGGTTAGCTTCATGTCAGCCTGAGTCTTCGGGCAGGAACAAGAGGCAGTGTTAAACTGTGAATGGGACTCCTGTTTATGCCTCAGATTTGATGTTAAAACCTATGGGCAAACTCCATCCAAGCCCAGGATTACCAGCAATGGCAAGTAGGAAACACTTCAGAATTGTGTTTATTACAATTCTGTACCATTGCTTACATATATTTTTGGAATTATAACTCATAAGTCAATTCTGAAGAAGACTTTGTTCCATTAGATAAAAATATGTAAGAGGGGCAAGAAAACTAATGAACATGCAGAAACTGTGCTTGGCAAGGGCCAGACAGCACAGCCTGTCTTTGGAATTGGCTGCTTGTTAGACTCTAGCATCTAAAAAATAACAAAACATTGGGGATTGCTGGCTGGTAACACCATGATGATGTTACTGAGTTATCTTATTGGACCTCCTGTCAACTTCGTATGAAGGATTGGTTTGTCTGGCTTGTTCCACTGGAACTGCTGCAGTCCACAGCCCATCAGAGCACAAGTAACATACGTTGTGTATCACTGATTAATGATGGTCTTTATTACAGTCAGTAGAAGAGATGAGCTTGGTCTTGTTTGGTCTTCTGGGTTTTCATTCCTAATTAAAAACACTCAGTCATTAACAGAAAACTCAGTCACAAAGCCTGGTTAAAAGTGGATCAGGAACAAGGAATAAAAGAGTGTGTTGAGACTGAAAGATCTTGCCTACTTCTGTCTCGGTGACATCTCTGCTGAACTAACAGTTGTTAAGCCACAACACCTGTAGGATGCCTCTCCCACATATTCTGAACCCACTCAGTATCCATTCCAAGACCTGCAGGGACAGCCTTCTCGAATCCCCACACCAACCTCCAGAAGGACAAAGAAAGACAACAGAGTCAACAACAAGTCCTACTGTGTTCTGGCTCCAGTAGTGATGTTACATGGGATGTTTCTGAGTTCCCAGACTTACCCTCTTCAGCCATATCTTTATCCAGGACCAGCTTCCCATGACGGAGGAAATTCAGGATGGGTCCGAAATAAGTGGGGTCCCGGTCTATTAGGTATGCACCAGTCTCATCCTAGCAACACAGATAGACGATGAGGAGAAAAATCCCATGGGAAACTTGTAACCAATCCTCAAATTCTCCAGACTACAAGAAAATACAAAGCCAAGCAAAAATGACCACTGTTTCTGAGATTCCTTGGAAACTCTGGGACCTGGCCATGGTTGAGCTCCTCTATGGTACCATCACTTAGACCAGGGTGCCAAACTCATTTTCACTGGGGACAACATCAGACTAGTGGTTTCCTTCAAAGGGGCAAATGTAATTTTAGAACTGTATAAATATAACTACTCCTACATTTGTACAGTCCTAAAATTACATTCAGCCCTTCGAAGGCAACTGTGAGGCTGATGTGGCCCCCGGTGAAAATGAGTTTGACACCTCTGACTTAGTGGACATAGCAAAGTCCTCCAGCGGAAGAAGATGCCACTGCCACTCCTTTGTGAGATGATCCAAAGGAAAGTGATGAACCAAAGCGTAAGGATCCAAAAGCACGTGTATGCACAGGCAGTTACACAGAATAAGAGCCACCCAGTGTGCAAGAGCACAGCCAGGGACGGGGACACCTTGACCTGCACCCATAGGTGAGGTGAAGAACGGGCCTTTTTGCAAAGCACCACAGGGTTTTGGGGAAAGAACCACAGATTTTTTATATTTTTTTTTTAAGTTTTGGTTGAACTCTGACTTCATACAGGTTTCACCCCCATAGCAAACGGCACCAAACTCTGCAATTTTCTCCTGGAATGGACAACGGAGAGCCTCTATTCAAGTCCACCAAGCTTGGATTTTAATGCCTATATTGTTATGCTCAGCGTGCCTATCTCAGCATGGACTAACACAGCAGAGAAAACCAAAAAATAGGCCTCAGTGTCCTTCTGCAACTGTGCATACAGGCCTGGCGTGAGGGAGCAGAGAGTCCCCTTCTAGGGGACAAGGCTGAGTCAGGCAGATGCAGCTGGGGCCCAGGGGATGTGGCGTGTTAGAGAGGCAGGAGAGCAGGGGTGGAGGGGATATAGCTTCTTTTCCTCAGCTCCGCAAGACAGGTGACAGGTTACAACACAGCAAGGTGGGATCTGGCAAGGGAAAATCCTTCCCGGGAGAGGAAGGAGAAAGAGGAGGCGTTTTTTGCTCAGTTACTCCTGCAGCTGCTGGGGTTAACTCCATCCCTGCATCCCTCCAGCCCTCCCCCTGCTCGGCGGGGCATGGCGCGGGAGGCAACCCAGCCGCCTTACCCGGTCCGACTGCAGCTCCTCACCCTGGCACAAGCGACACAGGAAAGATTTCTGCTCCCGGCAAAGGGTCTGCCTGGTGGTGAGGAAGACGGTGCCCCCCACATTGAGCCTCACCCACTTGGCCGGGGTGCCAGCGGGTGGTGGGGTGTCCCAGGTGGAGCGCAGCCCCACGGCTCCCTGCATCTCCTCCCCGCCTTCCATCCTCATCCTCATCTCCCCCTCGTCGTGCAGGGACTGCCGCAGGTGCTACCTGCCGGGGGATGCCGGGATCTGTAGTTTATCTGCCTCTCCCTCCGCAGCAGCCGCGTTTCCCGAGGGGGAGGCTCCTCCCTGGAACCGCCAAGGGGGTCCGGAGGGGTGGAAGGATACTCAGTGCTGTGGGTTATCGTTACACCTATTAAGAGTGGGAAAAAACACAGCTCCACAGCGCTGATGTTCCCTGAGTTTTCCTCTTTTCCCACTTCCACTAACAAGGGCTGGCCAGAACTTTGGAGGTGCCGGGTGTTATGCAAAAATCGTCGCCATTTATTTCCACAGACATCCTCTTTGGCTTATTAAAACGTTCTGGGAACTGTAGTTTGCAGGGACATGCATAAAAGGGTGCTGGGAATTGTAGTTTTCCCGGTCCACTGTCCCTGCAATGAGGATGCAGTAATGAAAAGGGCTGCGCTGTAGTACATCACCCCAGCCCTGCGGCTTGTGGCTTGCCTGCTTCCAGTCCTGGGTCCCGCCCGCAAGCTTCCTCGGAGTCAGGGAGAGCAACCTGCTCCCCGGCAGTCAGCAGATTAACCCGTCAGCACCAGATTCCACAGCTTTCCCTTCAGGACGTACATCACCCCAGGCTCGCAGCTCAGTGCTGCCTCAGTCGCCACTGTGTTCCTGCTGCAAAATGTACAGACCATTGCCTTCTTGCTAGTGCATGTAGGGACACTTCTGGGAGCTGTATGCTGGATCTGCATGCAGTGCTGGCAAGTGGCAGGAATAACTACTTTTCCAGAGAAGAAGAGTCACCGACTCAGCAAACCCTCCACCCCAGTGCTGCCCTACTGGCACAAACCACGGCAGAGACCCCCTGCATCCTGCCATCCCTGTTTGTGTCTGGGCAACAGAGAGCTCAGATTTTAATTTAGCTCTGTATGAAGTTTCACCTCTGCCCTAGGCACATCTCACCCACCAAGGCCAATGTGCCAATCCTGCCGTGCAAATCTCACCCTGCCCCTGCCAGGCTGAGCCTGGAGCTCAGCAGTTCATGCCCTGTGGGACCCTGTTCAAACATGCTCCTCGGCATGGGCACAACCTGAACGAGCTCTCTCCAGCAGTTCTGCTTTTCCCACTCCCAGCTAAGCACAGCCATGCTTGCCAGCAGCTTGTGCATATTAGGAACGGAAAGGAAAGGCTGATGTTTCACCTGAATGTGGCCCAAAGCCTTCCTCCCTAAGCAAGTCCCTGTGCCTTCCTTGTCAGGGCAATGCAGCACTGCAGTTCTTGCACTTAGATCTTTGTGTCTTTTGAGGTGATGGTTTCTTGGAAGAAGAGGGTTGATAATGTTTTACCCTTTTATTCCTTCTATTTTCATCCTTCTCTTTTCTTTTACCTACAAATCATTCCCTTTTCTCATTACAGGACATAAAGGCAGCACCACCCTTCCCCCAAATCAGCAAGGACTTCCTTCACAAAGACAGTGTAACGGTGTACTTCGCTCCTTCTGCAGAGGAGTGTGAAGGGGAGGAAGGGAAGAGAGGGTAGCACAGTAAAAGCTTCAAGATTGCTGACCTCCAGCTAATTTAAGCACAGAAACAATTCAGCTGCTGCAGGTTGTAAATTCAAATAACTCTGCATCTCTTTGAATTTATGTCAGGAGCCAGCTAGCACTAGAGTGACCAATAATAGGGAGAGGGTGAAAAATTATTTTTGCCTACCTGTATGGAGCAGACTTTGGCCAAAATTAGTGCCCAGCCCTTGGACGAGTCTCCACTGAGCAGTATGTGCATCAAAGATGCTCAGACTAACACTGACCTGAGCTGAAGCATCACACAGTGCAGCATAGCTCTAGGCTGGAACTGTTGTCCTCCTGCTTCTGCCTCTGAGTCAAACCATGGCAAATCTGAGAGCTCTGCCCTGTGCTCTGGTGTGCAAGGGGAGCGGGAACCTGTTTGTGCTGGCTGCAGCTCCAGCAGAGAATTAGGGCAAGGACTGTGGCTGTTTGATATGAACACAGCGGTTGGATGTGGCAGTGTATAACCCCTTATCTCCCCGCCCAATAAATCTGCCCTGCCTTTGTTTTCTTCCTTCTCCCACCAAGGGTTCACCCCGTCTCCCTTTCCTTCTCTCACAGCCCATCAGCCTCTTGCTCCTTTTTAGGCCCAATCTTGTTTTCAACACCTTCTTCCCCAGCCTCTCCCATGCCAGTGCTGCTGACAGGTCAGGGATGGTCTGTATTTAGAGCACACCTTCTTCCATCAACATCAGCCTCCATCTGTGGCCAGCACTTCAAGTCTTGCTCACCCCAGGACCAGGTTAGTTAGTAAATCTAAAGAGGTACACTACAAGTGAGTAAAGGAGTCAAGGTTCACCAGTCTCGTGCCCAGAGCCTTCTCTTCTGCAATATTTAGTAGAAACTTTACTGGAAACCCCCAGGCCAGGGCACTCCCCATAGTACATTGAAGTGCTCTTCAGGAAGAAGTCAATCCTGGGTGAGTTGCCAACTGAAATGCAGTTGATGAGCCGGTGGTGTGGACTAAATATAGGCTTGATTTGCACACCATCACCAGCCATACTTCTGAGATGCACCAGCTTGTCCTTGTTAAGGTCCATTAAAATTAAGCAACAGAACAGAGGAGAAATAAATTTAAATAATCCAATGGCTGTTCCTCCTCCTTTGATGATAACTATATATAAAACACATGCACAGAAACAGCAGCAAGCAAGGGCTTACACAGGGCAATGTGACTGTATAATACTATACAGTCTCACCGAGCACCCAGTTAAACACGGGAACAATTGCACAGATAGACTGGGGGCAGGAAAATCTGGACAGCCACGAGGTAGAGAGGTGATGGCAAGAGCTGAGGCAAACAGAGCAGGGAGGAAACTGAGTTTCTTGGCTGAGCAGGCAGCAGGCCTGCAGTGCAAACCTGCAGAAAGCTACGCACGCTGCAGCGCTCTGTGTGATGCAGCCTTGACATTGTGGAGCTGCTCTCAGGGGATTGCTGCACTGTGGAGCATCAGTGGGAGCAGGGATCACTGTGTGTGGGCACAGACAGTGTCACCATGCTGGCAGGCTGGGAACACACATCTGGGATTAAACCTGTGTGATCATTTAGTTAATTGACACGTTGTGGTATGAGGCATCGGAGATGAAACCATCTCCTCTCTCTTCTCTATAGGAAGTGGGAAGAGGAAGAAAAGTGATGCTCTGATGTTTGCCAACAGTGAACTGGGAAAAGTTGCTGTACTGGACCAGGGGGTTCACTTGTAGCCAACAGAGCCCAACCTGACTGCAGCTGGAAGAGAAAGGTCCCATAGTGGGCAGGTGAGCTGATCTTTCTCCAGTTCCTTGTGTTTCATGTAGTCTGTGAGCAACGCACCTGCATTCAAAATAGTGTGTAAAGTCTGCTGGAGGAGTGCTGGAAGGAGGAGAGAAAACTGTCACATAGCACCCAGTTGTGAGCTGAAATCAGGAGGAAGAAGAAAAGCCCCTGCAGATAACAGCAATTACCACTGCTCATGCAGCAGTCATTAGTGGGAAGGGACAGCAGTGCTGGCAGAAGGGCTGCTTTGGCGTTTGGGAAAGTTTGCGGGGGAACAAAGGGTTCGCAGGGAAATGAAGTGTGAAACAGTGCAACCTGACTGCCAAGCAGCAGTAGGGAAGGAAAAGGAAGGCAGGGGACAAAGACAACATGTGAGGAACAAGGGACTGTGGGATTACTGTTGGAGAACCATTGATCAGACTTTTCACAGAGCCCAAAACTGCTTCAGGACAGAAGTATTGCAGACAGTAAAATACACCAAAAAAGAGTTTACATGTTGGCCTGGGATTTTCAAATTTATAGAGAGAGCTGTAAAAGCTCCAGTCCAACCTAGTCACGGGTCAATGTGACCCTTTTCCTACATCAGGGCTGGTTTTTAGGGTACTTTTTGGTCACCATGAGACCTACCCCACTAAAGATATGCTATTCTCCTTTCCCTGTGGTAAATTTTCCACAGGAGGGTCATGAACATTAGTGATTTGCATTCACATCCACTTCTCCCCTTCCCAGTTTCCAGTTCCCACAGAAAAAAACACCCACTGAGTCAGGGACACAAAGATCTACAGAACATTTATAGTTGCTGTGAAAGTCCCCTCAGCTGTTCCATATGTCCAGTAGCATCTGTTATGGCTCAAAATAGGTTTTTGCAGTCTCCAGGCTTTGAAAACATTGTCTCAGTCTCCACAATGTTCCTAGCGCTTTGCCTGCAGCGTGAGAACAGATCTCAACGAAAAGGAGGGAGAATACCAGAAGACAGTCTTGGACAGATTTTTTGATATATGATGTAACAGGGCATAGCCCAAAAACACAAAGTATCTTGTTGTGGGAAATTCTGCATTGCTCCTCTGTGGGGGAAATCATGACAAAGCTAAGCATTTGGTAAAAGAGTTGCCAAAAGCTGGCAAACTGAAGAACCAAACCCAGCTGGGAGAAGGGCAGTTGGTACTGCCAACCTTGGCACGCAGACCAGAAAGGGGGAAGGGCCCTGCTGGATGTCATCAAGCCACACAGCCAAAATCTAGAGCAAGGGGAAAGAAAAATCCTTCTCTTAGCTGGTGATCTCCAGGTGGATGGCTGGGCTGCACCAGACACCTGCCCGTGGAACACAGGACAGAGAGAAGCAGCTCAGTCTCAAGAGGAAGCAGAGAGATTCCCACTGACCCCAGAAAATGCTGAGACCAGTGGCAAATAAGAAACACAGCGCTTAAGCTGCATTGCCAAAAGCTCTGGAAGGACAAGAGCAAAAGCCAGCCCCCTGCATCCACTGGAAATTATTAACAAAGTCTGAAAGAATATGCCAATTTTCTCTAGTAACTAAATTTTCCTGGAGAAACAGAGCAGGCACAGCATTCCTGTCTGTACATCAGGGCCTGGCCACGTATCGACAACATCAGCCTCCCCAGCCACACCCAGGGTGTTCAGCCTTCGCGACCCAGCAAGGGAAAGGCTCTTAGCCTGCCTGATGATGGGAGAAGCTAGAAACCCCGAACTGAAAAGACGCCACAAGCCAGATCCTGCTATAAGATCGCACATTAGACAATGCTGTCTGTACAGGTATCTTTATTTTGAAACATCTTAAAAAGCAGCAGCACCCCTGTTTCTCAGACTGGGGGGCCCCTCCACAGAGAATTTAACATCACTTGCTGTTCCCAGCCAGCCACTCCAGCCAGTGCTTATCCTTTTATTTTCATGTCAACACCATAATTCAGCTTTAAAAAAAAAAAAAAAGCATCAAAACTTTTAAGTGCTCTCAGGTACAGGCTGCAATCACGTCCTGCTTGACCTGCTGCCTGGTTCTTCCCTTTCCCCTGCAGGAAACAGTTGCTACAAAATCACCCACTTAGGATACAGCAACATGTTGCTACCAGCCTTTAAAAACACAGTGATTACTTGGGTGGGGAAATTCATAAAGCATGGGAGTAGAAAACCTTTCCCTAGCAGGAAGGAGAGGAAAATTAATTAAACCATAAATTAGATCCAGAATTTGAAGCCTTAACAATTTGCAGGGCACACTGTAACCTGCAAAAGAAGCCCTTTTGGAAGTCTAAGCCCAAAGAACTAAAAGGAAGTTGGCAAATATAAAGGTTTATTATTTTATCCAGATCCACGTCTTGCACTGCATACTAAAGGGTTACTCATTTCAGATTCCTACACACTCTGTATGCTCAGCATTTGCTGAAATGCCAACCCCAAGTCCCTGAAGAGCCAGGTTGTTTAGTTATAAGCAGGGAAACTGAATGCTTTCAGTCACTGGAAATGGCTGGAAGTAAAGGTCAGGCTATACGCATGCGTGGGGAGGACAGAGGAATAAATCATCTGGATCACGAAACTTTAGCTCCGCAGGAGGTGAGGAGAAAGGGGGCTCTGAGCATACAAGTCAAGCCCAGAAGAAGGCAGGACTGCAGCCAACAGAGGCCAGAAAAAAAAATGCAATGAATAAACACTCCCTGATAGGAAAAGATACAGCCCTCATGTTCCGTGGCTACACAGGGACCCTGCAAACCTGCGACTATAAGCACCCATGGCATAGAGACAATGACCCCATCATCCTCAGATGGCCACAGGTACCTGTTGCTGCAAGACCAAGAGCAGAACCCATCTCATTAACTTTCTAAACTACCAGTGGGTCAGAATAGGTGCAGGCTTTTTTTTTTTTTTTTTTTTTCTTTCCAGAGGGGAAAAACCTGGAGAGAACAAATTCTTAGGCATTGTCAGTGATACCCCAGAGAGATTCCACTCTCAAATATAAGACAATGGTCTTGGGGAAAAATCGTCGCCATTTGTCTGTAGGTCTCAGTTCCCCTAAGTTTTAGGCAAGAAAACAAATGGACAAGGAATGAAAGGAGGAAGATGTTGAGAAGTCCCAAGAGAGAGATGTGCCACTGTTCTCCCTGGGCCAAAGAGCTTGTTAAGGGTAAGAGTAGTAGTTCTGCTCATGGAGAGAAGGAAACATCTCATTTGAATCATCAAGACAAAACAGAGTTCCTGAAAAGGAATCACTCACATAAGTTCCATTCAGCAGAAAGTCCTTGAAACACACATTTATTTACCCTTTTTCAATCCCATAATCTTATTTTTTTTCCCCATTCTCCAGGGGGAATTTTGAACCATGGGGGTACCAAACAGGTTAAGTACACACGGTGGTTGGAGTCTGAGTGCAAGAAGAAATCCAAACCAAGTCTCTAACCTAAGTGTCCACCTAAGAAGCCATACTTTCTCCTTTAAGAGCTACGACTTTCCTCAAAGTTTTGCACTTAAAATGGCCATAAAGTGCACAGATGATTTCTAGGACAGAGGCAGAGAGCTGGTTCATGAGGCACAGTTATACAAGTCTGACCATCCTGTGAGTGAACTGGTGGAACGTCCCGAGTCATGAGCTTGGCTTGACTCAATTACTTCCCCGTGCTGCCACCAGCACTCTCTCCCTTCCATCTGATATGGTAAAAAGGCCACAGAATCAGAGAATCACAGAATGGCTAAGGTTGGAAGTGACCTCGGGAAGTCATCTGAAAGGAGGTTGTAGCACGGAGGGTGTTGGTCTCTTCTCCCAAGTATCAAGTCATAGGATGAGAAGAAATTGCCTCAAGTTGTGCCAGAAAAGGTTCAGATTGGATATAAGGAAACATTTCTTCATGGAAAAGGTTGTGAAGCAGTGGAACAGGCTGCCCAGGGAAGTGGTAGAGTCACCATCCCTGGAGGTATTGACGTATAGATGAGGTTCTTAAGGACATGATTTAGTGCTAGATTTACATTATGGTTGGACTTGATCTGAGGGTCTGTTCCAACCAAAATGATTCTATGATTCTATGATGTGGTTCACTCCACCTGCTCATGCAGGATCATCTAGAGCTGGCTGCCCAGGTCATCCTTATGCTCCTAAGCAGCAGCAGGAGTAAGGAGAAAGTGCCGAAGTACCACGTGCCCATAGTTGTCATCCAACACCTTCACCTCACGACACTTAACCAGGAATGCTAAACCCATCTTGTCCAAATCCTGTTTCAAGGCAAATTATCTGCACAGCTGGGAGACGAAGCAACTTATTACACCGTCTTCCCCTTTCCCTCAGAAATAATATTTTCAGGCTGCGCCCGCATGTACCATTCCACCCAGGCCCCATCGTACACAGCAACATCTGGTTTGCCACAGAGGAATGCCCCCAGAGCCACGTGGCAGGCAGTGACCCCAGAGCCACACGTGGCTACCACTGGCTTTAAGAGGTCCACCTTCTTCTCCTGGAACAGACTGCGGATCTGCTCAGGGGTCTTCTCTAAGCCAGACTCTGTGAGGAAATCAGTGAAGGGGATGTTCGTCGACCCAGGCACATGACCAGGCTCAATTCCTGGAGGAAAAGCAATACAGATAGGAATTAACCTCTACGGTCTAGGACAAATCCACTGCAAAACCTGTTCTCTGTTTCACTGTGAGGAATATTTATTACATAGTATATGTTGTTAAAACAAATACATGCATTTTTGTTAAACTTTGCTTTACTAGATTACTGATAACTCAGGAACAACGGCTCTAACCCTCAGGTTACCACATGGACACAACCCTGTCAAGTCCTGTTCCTACCCTCAGTTGCCTCCACATCCCCCCCGCATCAGAGCAACCCACTCTGACAAGGCACTGACTGAAGCACCTGCACAGGCCCTTCTGAAGGGAAGGGTACACAAAGAGAGTAACAAATACCTTTGGGGTGTATCAAAGCTATGTTCCTCACCCCAGCCCCCCCATGAGTAAAAAAAATTACACAGTTTCCCACTCCTGAATTTTCAAAGAGCAGCACTTGCCAGGCAAAGGAGAGGAGGACTGGTGGATACACTGTCTCAAGTCTCATCCCATAAAGGACAACTATATTTCACTTCATTACCTCTACAGCAATCAAACTGATGGGCAACTTAAATGAAGCCCCTTTTTATTACGCCAATGTCTTACAAGGCACATTACCATCTCGGGGCTCTGGCTCTACTCCCTGGAACCGTCCTGCAGCACGCGCATCCACTAGCTGGAAGCGGTGGGAATCCAAGTTATCTAAGACGTCCTCGTATGTTTTCACCAGGGACTTGTCCAAGGAGGCGTGGAACTCAGCGGGAGCTACCTGGCTCTTCCCAGACCTCAGCTCATTCCCCTCTCGCTGCCAGTTCTTCAGGCCACCATCCAGAAGGGATACGGCTTCATGTCCAAAGGCCCGGAACATCCACCA
This sequence comes from Pampusana beccarii, assembly GCA_013399365.1. Lineage (NCBI taxonomy): Eukaryota > Metazoa > Chordata > Aves > Columbiformes > Columbidae > Pampusana > Pampusana beccarii. The sequence continues at coordinate 242,212 of VWYH01007876.1, forward strand.
TACCCGGGGCGCTGAGAAGAGACCTTGGTCGCTGCCGTCATACACCACAACGTGGGAATCATTCCCCACACCGAGCTTCCCCACGTACTCGGCAAAGTCATCGGCCTTGGGCAGCATGTGATCGTAAGGTGAAGTACGGTCGCTGCACTGGTCAATGTCAAAGAAAACTGCACCAGGGATATGGCGCTCCTCAAATTCCCGCTTCGGGTCCCGCTTCATCTTCGGCAAATACCAGGATGCATCCACGATTCTCAAGGCCAGGCTGGGCTGCTGGGACTTGATGGCTTCTGAAAGCCATTTTGCAGACACCAGAGCACGGTAGAGGAGTTGCGACATTGCTCCTGAGTCCTGGCCAAGATTACCTGATTCCCGAGGTCTGCCTGAATCTACCTGACTGCAAAAGGAACAAAACTGCAAATTAGTGACCAGCCTCACAGAAAGCGACTGAACAAAGATGCACCTTGGGACAAAAGAGTTGTGTCTGCATGCAGGTGCTGGCTAGGCCTACAGTGAGGAGTTTGACAGCTCCAGCCCTGGGAATAAAAGGTTTCACAGAGCTCAACCCAAACCGTGTCCCGAGCGGGTCAGCCATGGCACAGTCCTGCCCGGCCCCGCCGCCTCCCGCGCCCCCGGCCAGCGCTGACAGCGGCCACAGGGCAGCGGGGCGGCCCCGGGGACCGCGGGCTGGGGGACCGAGTGCCCCGGGCTGAGTCACGGCCCCACGACAGGGTGCGGGCTCTGCCCCGCCGCGGATCCCATCTCCAGCCGAGGCCCTAACGGGGCCCTGGCGCCGCCCACGCAGTCTGGGCTGCCACCGCCTCCCGGCCCGGACACCCCCAGCCCCGGCGGGGCCGCGGCTGCCTCGGCGCCGCAGCGGAAGAGGGAGCGGGGTCAGCCCACCTCGCCCCCCGTACCTCCGTGGTGGGCCTCAGCCGAGCAGCACCCGCCCTCAGTCCCCGCCAGCCATGGCCGCCGCCGGGGGGCGGGAGCCGGGACCCTCCCAGCGGGCCGGTCCCGGGCGGNTGTTGCCAGCGGCGGCGCCCCCTCCCGGCTCCGGGCCCCCGAGATGGCGCCGCAGGTGCTCGGCAGGGCGCTGGTCACCGCCAAGTGGCTCTCGGAGGCCGTGCGGGCCGGGCGGGTGGGGCCGAGCCTGCGGGTGCTGGACGCCTCCTGGTACCCGCCGCAGGAGCGAAACGCCCGGCAGGAGTTCAAGGAGAGGCACATCCCCGGGGCCTCCTTCTTCGACATCGAGGAGTGCCGGGACAAGTCCTCCCCCTACGACTTCATGCTGCCCAGCCCGTCCCACTTCGCTGACTATGTGGGGCGCTTGGGGGTCGGCAGCGACACCCATGTGGTGGTGTACGACGGGGACGAGCTGGGCACCTTCTATGCCCCCCGCGCCTGGTGGATGTTCCGGGTGTTCGGGCACAAGGAGGTCTCGGTGCTGAACGGCGGCTTCAAGAACTGGGTGAAGGAGGGCCACCCCGTCACGGCCGAGGTCAGCCAGCCCGAGCCGGCTGTCTTCAAGGCCAGGCTGAACACAGTCCTGGTGAAGACCTTTGAGGAGATGATACAGAACGTGGGGTCCCTGCGGTTCCAGGTGGTGGATTCACGCCCCGAGGGCCGATTCCGGGGGACCGAGCTGGACCAAGGTAATGGAGGTGGGAATGGCACCTACCCCCTGCGCCAAAGTGGGATGAGTGTCCATACTAGTCTAGGCCTAGCAACTCCTCCCAGTCAGCAAACATCTTCCTAATGCACAGGCATGCCTCAGCCTAACTTGCTAATTCACCTTAAGGGACCCACAGTTGAGCATTCGGATCCCAGTGCCCTCACAAGTTGCTTTTCTTGTAGTTGGTTGTAAAGCTGCAAGAGGAAGCAGCAGAGAAGGTCTGCAGTCACTTGGCTCCAGCATCCCCCATCCTGCAGCCTGCAGAAGTTAATCAGACAGAATGCAAACACAGGAGCTGAGAGCTCCCAGGGGTTTGTTCAGGGTCCTATCTAACGCTAGCAGACACGCGCAAACTATCAGTATTCATACAGGCATCTCTCACCATAATGAATGCACCAGCAAAAGCGCAGGTTTTAGGCAATACAGTAACCCAAGGGACGCTTTCCTTCTTGATCTGGTTCCCAGCAAGCAGAGAACTTGCTTGAGCTGATCTTTGTCCTTTTGCTCTCTGCCATTAAATCTTAACAAGCTCAAGTAAAAGCCCCAAGCCCTCCCCAAGCCTCTGGTCTGTCAACCCCTCTTTTGGATACCCAAAGTAAAAGGAACAAAAGCTGATTTTATAACGAAGGTCAAACACTGAACACGCAAGCAGTAGGGGTGGGAGAAGCCCTGTGCAGTGGGGACAGCTGGTACAGCAATGTGCCTAGAATGAAATTCAAGTTGGTTGTTAAAGGAGCCCCTTACTGTGTAATTTAAGCCTTGGTATATCCCAGAATAACTTCTCCTCCAAAAAGGAGTCACAGAAACAGTTTAAAAAGAAACGCGGAGTTTCAAAACCAAAGCACAGAAAAGCTTAGCAACAGTTGTTGGGTCTGAGTCCAGCTCCACGCCGCAGGAGTGGGCATGTGGCGAGCTCTGTGGCCCTGAAATAGTTCTGCGCTGCTGCCACATGGGCAGGTTGTCATTCTGTTCTGGCTGTTCTCTTGTGTGTGTGCTGCTGTGCAGCCATGGAGCGGGACGCTGTTTCCCATGTCCAAACTCCATGGTGTTTGGCTGTAAATGGCTCTGTACATGTGGTTCTCGTAAGTGTGCACAGTGAGCTCCCCCCGAACACACTGAACCTGTGCAAGACAACATGGAAGGTGAGAAAGGTCATGGGTGTGACAGAGGAGACTTGCAGGGGGAGAAGGGGTAGTTAATATTATTGTTTATTCTGTTCTTTGCCTACTGCAGCCCATCAAAGTGAAGGTTGAATTTTAACCTCAAGATGTGAATAAAACACTCCTTGCTGGGAGCTGGTGGACATCACATCTGTTTCCCAAAGTGGGAGCTGTCACCAGGTGACAAATACCACAGCCCCTGACAGAGTCTTGAAAGCAGATTTTTCCTCTGAAATGAGTCAGCATGGAACAGTTTATTTGTGGTGGTCTGGTTTTGCTTCCCACAGCAGATCCAGCAGTATAAGCTCTCCAGCTGCAGCTGCTCATTCCACAGGAGCCTGACAGCCTTCCGAACCAGGCCAGTCAGTAGCTGTACTACAGTCAGCAGTGGGTAAAATGCAGCACTTACGCCTAAAAGAGCAATTTGAAATCGATGCTGATTAATTACAGGGGTCATCCAATCAGGGAAGAGAAACATTGCCTGCAATTTAGAGAAGAATGGTCTTGAGGTTAAGGAACTTGCTGTGTTCTCAGGTGATTTCAGTTTAATTATTGCCTCAGCTCTTGATTTCCTAATTAAGTCAATTAATCTCTCCAGTTCCATGAACTCCATCTCTAGAAGAGGCTAATTTCAGCTGACTCTTTTACCTCTTTAGTTTTTCATTTCTTTATGGTACGAATTAGTTCTCCCTGTTTTATTTTTATGCAGCAGCTACCTTGCTGGGATTTTTAAGTGCTGTAGCATTTAAGGTAAGCCATGATACATGGCTAATTTTTAGTTGCTGGGAGAGGTTTACCTAGGTTGCCCAGGGTGGAGAAAAAGAGAGATCGTTTTTATTAGCCGGGTGTCATAGGTCTTAAATACAGCTATTGATTTGGATGGAAAAGCTTGGATGTTCATGCATGGTGTGAAGCTTAAGCCTCTCAGATGTGCAGCCCTGACCCGTGCACAGGGTGACTAAAGGTGTCCCTGCACAGCACTGTGTTTCTACCTGCGATCAGCAATGGCTCAACCGGGTCCTGCCAGGGTGCCCATGCTCAGGCGCTGTAGGGTACAGGGCTATGGAACCAGCTTGAACTCAGACAATCCCAGGCAGTCCAGAGGCAGGTGATAAAAATAAATACATGATGGCTAACAGTACTGACTCTCTTGGAGTATCGGGCCCTGAAAACTGAGGAACAAGAATTCTGGCTGAACAAATGCGTACAGAAAATTTGTGAATTTCTGAATTTTTTTGCAGACACCTGAGAGAAGAGGGAAAAGTTGCCAGACAAGAAATCTGCTATCTAAAACAAAAGCAACTCTGAAGTCATTTTATCATTTCATGAGCTTCCAACTATTTTGCTTCTCATTCTCAGCCCTTGGGTCATCCTTTTCTCCCTTGGGCATACACAATGCTTAAGGTTTTGCCGATTTTTCCAGCTCTCAGTCCTCCCCACCCCAAACATGAAGCTTTTGCTCAGCTTGAATGTTCAGTGGCAGTGAGTGTGAGAATGAAATGTTGCTGGTTCTTCTCTCTTCTCCAAGTGAAGTCTGCAGCTGGGAGTGGAACTGGCTCGACTTTGACCGTAAAGTAATACTCAAAGCACAATGTGGAGAGTGAGAGACTTCATCCAAGTCTGTTTCAGCTCACAGGAACCTACAATCCAAAGCTGAGGTTGACAGACATCAGCTGCCAGGATTAGCACCGTGGCCCTGCTGGTTCTTAGAGCTGACTCTTCTGGCTGTATATGCACACAGTATTTTGACATTGGTGGCAGAGGCTTATTCATCCGACTGCGAGGAATTCTCAAGGGGCTGGCCAGGATGAAACTTAAAAGTGTTCCTTCCAATGAGTTCATGGTAGGTTAGGTGAGATCACTAATGGTCCTTTCTGAGGCATGCAATTTGAATGGAAGAGGGAGAGAAAAAAGGAGGCAACAGAGGAGGTGTTTGGAAAGGAACAGCTATCAGCAGCCAGCCAGGTCCAAGACCATGGGGAGTTAAATGTGGAGAAGGCGCATCTTTTATCTCTTCGACGCTCAGAAATTCCATCTGGAGCTTTCATCACGAAGGGAAAGGCTAGAGAGAAGGGGCTGTAGTCTTAGCTAGATAAATAGCCAACAAAAAATGCATATTTAAGCAGGGAATCTTAACAGAGATGGAAAAGAGGGTTAAGCAGTGAAGAAGATAACATGTAACAGGTTACAAATTGTGAGGGAGGGTTGCCAGAAGCCAAGCTGAGTGAGGCTTGGCAAAAGAAATTAAAACATAACAAAAACTGCTGGACCAAAGTGAATAAAAAGAGAACAAGGAAAGAAAGAGTGAATAGGGTTGCTATGCAGTTAACCGGAGTTCCAGATGAAAGATTATTTGCTACTGCCTCAGAATTATACTGAGGCTGTGCTGCCATTTGTTTTTTCTTTTTTTTTTTTCCTCCTGCGGATAAATCTGCACGGTAGGGGGAGGGTTGGCAAGAAGGAGGAGAAAGAAGCAATGGTAATTTCTAAAGAGGGAGTATAAACAAAAAATATTCATGTGCTTAAATCTGTGAGGCAGACAATCTCCGTCCCAAATATGTGTCAGAAATCAGTCATGTGACATTGCAATCCCATGAGGCAAGAATTTAATAAATTTAATCAGAGCATGGTTTTGTAGGATAGAAACACTAGCAACGTTTGTATTTGTATTTAGGATAGGAGGTACAACACAACCTAGGCAGCTATAGATCTGTTATCATAACATGGGTAGACTGGAAGGCTTTCAAAAAACAATTCAAGAAAAAAAAATGTTTGAAATTAAGGCAAAATTGAATAAAATACCTTGGTAAGCTTGCACTGCAGCTAAGGGCTGTATTTCCTTGCCAACAGAATTGATTTGCCATATAAGAGAAATGGGAACATGCATGCCTGGAAGTTATGTCTGATCTTTTCTTCCAGCCACTGGAAGCACCTATGAGGTAGACTTATTCCATCCAGACTTCATTAATACTTTGGATGTAATATTAGAGGGGCAATTATTAGTTCAATGTGAGAAGAGGGCAAATAGCACATGTACTGTTAGATTCCCAAAAAGCTGACTGGAAGGGAGATAAGGAGGATAAGAATAGCTTGTGCTGAAAGCAGATCTGTGGGGCTGGAAGTTGCCAGCATGGTCCCATCATTATGCTTCTATGTTGTATTTCATATTTTTCTGAGGCAAGAAGGAGTTGCTACTGAAATGTGCTGCTGGCACAGCCCCAGGAAGGTTTGAATGATCACATGGGGAATGTTATGTGAGGTGCCACCTGCAGTGATGGAAGCGCCAAGGAGTATAATGCTACAGAGAGCAAGGCTGGATGCTTAGTAGCCTGAAACAATTACTTGTGTTTCTCTTACAAGCCGAAGAGCCACATTTGGAAGCAGTAGAGGAGGATAAGACTTGGATAAATTAGTTTGGTGCAAGAACCTCAGATGTGATTTGGTCTTGACAATAGCAATTATTAACCTCCTCTCTACCAATCAAGATACTAGGAAATGCCACTGCCTTATCCAGAAGCCTGGTGGTCACCTAGAACTGTTTCTAGGGTGGCCAAGGCAGTGAACAGTGTATTTAATGAGCTCTTACTGGGTTTAGGCTGAGGGCCTGAGGCTGTTGGATGCACTGAGCACTCGCTGTCAGTATGGTGGAGCAATAGCAGGAAGGGAGAAAAACTATTTCAGCCACAGGACAATGTTAGCTCAAGGATAAATGCTGTAAGGGCTGACTGTGACAAACTTAACGATGCAAATGCATATTCCTCCTGACGTGAGCAACGAGGTGCTTCAGTGAGAAGTTTCATGGCATCAATCCAAACTGGGTCTGAGATGGATGCTTTCATGACAGGGAGCCTATGAGGTGATCCCTGTAGCAGCTGGGAGCCAGGCTCTGTGATCCTGGGGTTCCTTCCTGGCCTTTCTGAGGGTGACTGCATGAATCTGGCAGGGAGTTTACTCTGTGTCATATGAGGCAGGAGCAGATGTATCATCTCCCCCATTTAGATCCCACCTGCATCCAGCGTTGCCTTCCAGTCCCGTGTTTCTCTGCTCTTGTCCTAGCAGAGAGAGCTGATAAAACTTCCTCAACCACTCAAGAGCACTTCCTAGGCAGTCCAAGGGATTGTGGTTGTGCAGTGTCAGCTCCTTCTTTCAGCTGAACACCCACATACATGAGTAAATGCAGTTGCTACAGAATTCCCCATCTTTTGCAGAGTGCAAGCACTGGTCTCTGACTCCAACAGACTTTTGAATCTCTGCAGCAAGGAAAGTTTCCCTGTAGATCAAAGTCAAACATACTCTAAAATGAGGCTGTTCTTTTCACATCTGCTCAGCTCCTAACTGAGGAGTTGTTTAAAGATGGTGAGTGTCTGTCACAGCAGTTCCCAATAAGAGAAGGGTTACAAGCATACCTATTTTAAGATGTTTGAACAGTCTAGAAAAGCAATCATGGCCATGGGGCCTGGGACGCCTAAGAACTTTAATTGGTGGCCCCACAAGCTTCTGTGAGCAAGAGCTGGCCCTTCTAGTTCAGCCCCCAGGACTTCTTGATCTCAGTGCACTTCCCAGTGCTCTGGGATGGAGTGAGAGCGTTGTTCTGCAGCTCACAGATTTGTCTGCATTGGGGTGATCACCAGCACTGCAGCAGAGCCTTGCAGAAATCCCTTGCGAAGTGACAGGGTCAGGACCATTCACTCTGGGAAAGCAGTAGCCTAACCCGGGCATGTAACTCTCCAGTAAGAAGATCTGCAGTCTGAGAACTACAAACAAGACTTTTTTGGTACTCATTTTTTGGTATTATTTTTTTTTTTTCCCCTCTGTCATACAGACACAGTATTAATGAATGTGGGTTTGCAGTTCGCTGTGCTGAAGTGATGAACTGTTGTTTTCTGGAACTGGAAAAAATGTGGTGAAAGCATCAGTCCAAAACATTGTCTTCTTTTTTTTTTTTTTTTTTTTAATGTTAGTCCCTCCAGGAGTCAGCAGTTTTTCTCGTGACTTCTCCCTGTAATGCTAAACACTGAAGGGTGCATGAGGTGACCAGCAGACAACAGTGCCAGATTTGTAAGACACTCGGGGAGGATGAATCAAGAGACAAAGACGGTCCGCCTGGAACAGGGAGAGATTTTACGAAGCAGACTCAGGGTAGCTTTGGTTGTCTTTAGGCTCTCAGTCCTTGTCCAGCAGAGCAAAAACCCCCTCTTCAATACCCGACCAAAACCTTGTTTTCCCCTTGTGACGTATGTCATCATGTCATGACATCGCTTTACATGAGCGGTGGAACCACAGTGTCATTATGATGTGTAGTGTCATTCTTTGACTAGCTGTACTCCAATCATTTGACTGTGACAAAGGTTCCCTGCCCCAATCCCTGAAATTAGTTGCCCTTATGACTTAGGCACGTGCAAAGCTGTCGGTTTATACTGTTTATACTATTTATGTGGCTTTCCCAGGGCTCTCTTGTTAGAAGTTCAGACCTAGCAAGGAACCATTCCCTAAAAAGCGTTTTCAATGTAATATGTAATGTTTCCTGCTCCAAGGAGGCTTGATCCAAAGCCTCTCAAAGTCAGTGCAAAAGTTTCCAGTGAATGTAATGGACTTTGATTAAGCCTACAGTGACAGTTTGAATTTGATTAAAATCTTATCCACCATATTTTTATATCTGCTTTTCTCAAAAGACCTTGTTCTTGAGATGCAACTTTCAACTTGGCTGAAGTGGTCAGTAATACCACTAGAAAAACAGAACACCTGCTGATTTCATCCATGGAGTAGATAAAAAGTGGTACAAAATCTAAATTCCCACTTCTCTGACCCCATTGCCACAGGTTTATCTGCCTCAGCAGTAATGTGGCTGACTTTAAGGTTGCATTACTTTTCTGAAATACAATTTTAAGGTGACACAGGAATGAACAGTGATCGAGTAACTACTGTCATAAATGCCACATACAAGCCATGCTTCCTGCTTCTGAAAACTCTGTCACTACACGCTGCTGGCACACTTGAGGAAGGTCAGAAATGCACTGCTGCGTTTCTCTTTACACAGACCACCTTAATGCCTTTCCTAGCATCTTTTCTGTGGCGGTTCTTTGATTCTTGTCACATCTAGGGCTTCTTCAGATTCCTACTTCTCATTGCTTTCAGGGGAGAAATAGTTTGCTAAATATTCTGGAAGTTTTGACTTCAGCAAAGTTGAGTAATCTTTGTCCTTCTCTTTTTAGCCCTTTGCATCCTCATCATTACCTGAAGCAAATTAGTATTAGTATCTTGGAGAGAGTGGGAGTATCTGCAGTGATGTCTCTTCTGTAGGTGTCTTTCGTCACCTACATTAATGTCTCCTTGCTCATGTTTACTTTTCTTGTTCACTCTTTCAGGGCTGGAATCTGGTCACATCCCTGGCTCTGTGAACATACCCTTCCACTCATTCCTAACAGAAACTGGCCACGAGAAGAGTATTGAGGAGATTCAACAAATATTCCGTGAGAAGGAAGTGGATCTCTCAAAGCCACTGACGGCCACGTGCCGCAAAGGTGTCACAGCATGTCACATTGCCTTGGCAGCCTACTTGTGTGGCAAGCGTGATGTGGCTGTTTATGATGGTTCCTGGTCAGAGTGGTTCCACCGTGCCCCACCTCGCTACAAGGTCTCTGAGTTGAAGCGCAACAAGGCCTAGAGGAGGGAGAGTTGTTCTTGGACGATGGGATCTACCAGCTGTCTCCAGCCCAGGGTACAGGGAAAGTGAAGAGGTGCAAGTACAGAAAAAAACGTGCTGATTGATATTTTGCCAATTTTTCTAATAATGATAATGAGATTTCTATCAATCTGTTGGTTTCTCATAATGAATAAAATCTACTTCTAAGATGATGCATCTGGAATATTTCTGATTCTTCCTTGTTGCCTGTGAACTACTTGTGCTGGGTGGGAGAAGCAGCTTTGCAACATGGAGAGTTGCAGTCTTCCCTGGAGACTTGGAGAGATTTTGGTGGCCCTTTGAGAGCTCAGGTCCATAGTGGAGCAGAATGGATGAAAAGTCTGGGGCTAAGATATAGCAGTGGGTGCTGAAACACAGGAGGGTCAAGCTGTGGTTCTGTCGCTGACTCAATGGCAGACATTTTGCCATCTCACCATCTCCCGTTTTCTGAAGTGGAAAGCCGGAGCACCTTCCCCTGCCTCTCTGATGGGGGTCAGTGAGCTCATGTGAAGCATTTGGAGGTGCTAGAAGATCCAGTTCTGCTGGATTATTGTGACTGTGTTACAAAAGTCTCCAAGAAATCCTGTGTGATGAGAACTTCTGGGCACAGGAGTTTCATGAGACATGAGCCTTTTACTCTCTTCCCTGTCTGTTTTTTTCAATCAGCTAGGATGACCCCCCTCTCTACCATGTTTCTTCTGGTTCCCATGGAGACCACAGCTCACAGAGGGAGGGTTGTTCCCTAGCAACCATCTCTCCTGTTCAGCCTTCATCCCACCTCCATACCTGGACTGGACTTCAGCAGGACCTGCCTGCTTGTACGAATCACTGTGGCACCGCATCAGGGATCATGGACCAAGTGAGAGAGGTAGTTATGGAAGAGGCTTTGCCTCTTATTAAACCCTGGAGCTTTTTTTTAAAAAAAAAAATTCTTAAAAAAATTTTTAAAAGATAAAAGATCTGGTGTCATTTTGACACCCATGCAGCTTCTCAGGTCTGGGAAGTCACTGAAATCTCATCTTTTGGAGGCCCAGCCAGATGTGGAAGGCCCATGAGACCTTTCTGGTGGCTGATGAGAAAGGCATACCAATTCCTACACCTGTCTGAGGAAGTTAATTTTCTGCCTGGGAAGTATAGCTTGCTTCTTCCCTCCATGGCTGCATGTCAGGAAACTCAGAGTGCTAGGCTATGCTAAACATACATCTTTGGGTTTTTGTTGTTTTGGTTTTTTTTCATTCCAAAAGAAAGATCCAAGTTTAATAATTTTTAGCTCTTTGATCAAGATACGCATTTTCTGGTGTGTCGTCTGTTGTCCCTCACAGAACTGCCTGTCATGTCCTACCCAGAGGTGTGAGTGAGGGGGAGAAGTGACTCAGGTGCGTGGGTCGCCTTCGTTGGGAAACAGTATACACAGTACTTAAGGTCCGCAAACAAAAGGCTTTTGTTTTGCAGCTTGGCCCAAATGATATATGATTTTTTGGTGGCAGAAGGATTTATGTTATTGTAGAATTAATTGGTAAACATAAAAAGTTTGTGGCATATGCGAGGCTGTAAATTTTACATTACTACATTATTATAAAAAAGAAAGCAAAAAAAGTAGAAGTATGGGAAAGAAAGAGGAAGATTTCACCATCCTTATGGCTCCTCTTTCTGTGTGATGGAGTTTCCAGTCTCGGATCCAGTGATGTGCAGCGTCCTCCAGTGTCTTGTTCAGTTCATGTGGTGAGAGCGGTGGGCAGAGTGGTCCTCAGGATGGTGGGTGGGCACTGCCAGTGCTTGCACAGGGTGGGCCTTTATAGCCCTCTGGGTTGCCCACTTGTGTAATTTTTGGTCTTTTGTGGAGGTGTTATTGCAGAAGGTAGAAAAGTCGGGAGGGGTGTGATTGCAAAAGATTGACAAATCTTGGGCCATCTTGAAAGGTCTCAGCTTTTCCCTTTGTGCCATGCTGGGCGTATCAGAAGGTGGAGCCAGCAGGTCCCCCCCGTCCTGTATCAGCCGGCTGGCCTGGGCTGTGGCTCGTTAGTTTGTCGTTGATATGTAAATTGCAATTCACCTTATACTGAATGTACCATCTCCTGTGGCTGGATGAACTGGTTTTGCCACAGTGTTTGAGCCATTATCCTTATCAGTCTCTGACACTGCCTTAGTGAAGAAATAACTAGACAAGTTGTGTGGTTTCTTTTATCCAGGAGGATGGTAAAATGGCCTTCAAGTCCTTCTTGGCATTGAGGTGCAGGAGTCTCAGAGTGGTGTTTTGACTTTGGACCTTCAGGCTCAGAAGTAAAATGGACATTAAGGAGGAACATTATACACAGTTACAAACTAGAAAGTAGGAACAGCTCTAGGCTTCAGCATCCTTTTGTCCAGCAGGAACTGGGGAAATGAAAGTTATCAGTGAGCAGGATTTGGGAAATGAGCATATATTGCCTTGTTACACAGAAATCCTGCTTTGTTGGAAGAAATTGGAGAGGAGAATTTTCTACAACAGCAGGCTGGAAAGTTCATTCTGCTGAATATAGTAATAATAACAAACAGACGTTTTTCTTTTAAGTGAGAGGAGGCAATTAACACAGTTTATTTAGCAACACAGATTCCTGCACTTTGGTCATGTGTACGTGTTTGGCTTGTTTTGAAAAAGAATGAAAAGTGATACAGAGAAGAAGCAGATCCCGCCTTGTGAGCCACGACTGCTTTCCCCTCCATCTCTTGTGGCCCAGTTCTTTTTGTGGGAGAGGTTCTGTCTCAACACATTTGCAGAGCACAGAGCTCTGACTCGTGGAGTCTGATTAATAGAGTAACTTCAGCGTCAAGATCCCAGTGTTGTACCAGATATGCTGCTGTGAAGTGGCACAGTGTAAAATACAAGCTGCTGGTTCAGGTCAGCCCTGGTGAGTTAACTTTGAAGCAGTGGGCTTCCTGCCCCATCAGCAATCGTGTCTTACTTCCAAGAACCAGCCTCCAGAGCAGAAGGTAAGCATCTTATGTCATGCCATGAGCTAATTTGACAAATGCAAACATATATCCCTACCTGATCCAGATCCCATGTGTGCCTTTGCTGGTGCCAGCAGGCTCACAATTACCATATTCACCGCTGTGGGCCATGGCTTCAGTTGTCACGTGTCAGAGGTCCTGCTAGATTGAGGAACACAGACCATCAGCAGGAGACGACTGAGGATTACACAGACATTCCCTCTGCAGGAGACTTGAGCTTCCTCCTAGTGCAGGAGGCAGTTTGCACAGGCTGAGTGTTGGATCAATCACATCAGCAGGACTAGCACAGCAAAACAGGATAGTCTGTGCCAGAATCAGGGAAAAAAACATGTCTCCAGCCTGTTTCTCTTCCTTTGCCTAGACAACATTGCACAGGCATTTTCTGTTTGTTGCCTCCTCTCCCCATTTTTTCTGGCCTTTCTGGCACCGAAGGAAGGAACTGTTGTAATTGCACAGCACATGGCAGATCTGACATCTCGTAAGTGCTTCAAAATAAAAAATGACATTTTCACTGAGCTATTTTTCCGTTTTGGCTTGTGTCTGCACCACTGCCTGTGAAAACTCTTGCAGCTCAGTATTCCTTAGAGGCACTGATTGGCTGTGCTGTAGGCAGGCTGTCCCATGTGAGCTGTTAATGTGAAATCCTGCAGGACTTCTATGCTTTTTTAATCTAAGAGTACCGTGGGTTGTAGGACCAACCAAGCAGGCAGGCAGAGACAGCTCGATCTTGATCTGGGGAGGTGTATAACACATTTGTGTGAGAATGACCTATGTAATCTAAAGATGAGCAGGGCCACCGTCCGCTTATTTCCCGTCCTTGAGGCTGACACAGCCTTTATTTCTCTTCCAAGGAGGTGCTAGAAGTTCCACCTTCCCGTGCACCTGATGTGGCAAAAAGTGACTCTGTGCTGACCAACAGTACTTCAGGTAAGCGAGATGGCTGACAAGCTGATCTTCCACTGATGGACTTGTCTTACTACCTCCCTGCACAAGCACAATAAGGCACTGACATGCTGTAGACTCATCAGCAAACACCAATGAGCCACAGAGACTATAGCTGCATGTTCGTGAGGGTGAGAGTGAATCATGGGTTGGAAGGGGCCCCAGAGAGAAGAGAATACAGACCTTTGCTTTTACTTCTATGCTTCTGTGCATGTTCATCTCGCAAGAGCATTTAAGACTCCTCAGAAACCTTCACCTGGTTCAGCAAGAAGATTGGTATAACACTGCTAGGTTGTTGTTTTTTTCTTTCCCTCTGAGACCTTTAATGTCTCTTTTGTTGTCTGACAATGACACAGTGACTTGTCCAGTTCTTTCCAGCTCCATTTACAGTACCAGCTATTATCAAAACAGTATCGAATTCATTGAGCTGTTATTTTTGTCTTTAAGTGAAACCTGAGGAAGTGAAAAAGGAGCTTCTTCCGAAAGGCTTACATCCCAGCAGACAGAGAACATCCCAAAGGAGCTCCAGCAGAGCCTCCTGGAAGATCCCCAAGGACCCAGTGGCTCAAGGAAGAGCAAAGAATTCCACTTCTATTAAATCCCAAGCATCCCCTTCTGCAAAATATGTTCAGACTGAAAACCAGAGCAAAGAGAGTCTCCAGACTAAAACTCCACACACACAGGGTCTCCATTCAAGAAGCCTTGAAGAGGAAAGAGAAGTTACTTCTGCCACCAAAGACCCAATAGTGGTGCAGGAGCCAATACAGAGCAGCAGCACTTCTCATCTGTCTGCAATATCCAAGCAGATGGAGGCAGACACCAAATCCATCTCAAATGCCCAAGAACTAATAGCAGGCCAGCAGCAAACACTGAGGTCTAGGGGGCCTGGATCTTCCCAGAAGACTATCAAAGCCAGCTACAAAAAAGCTAAGGAGACCTGCAGCAGATTAAGTTCCAAAGAGTCCTTAGAGTCATCAGAGTCAAATATGAAAGAAGAATGGAAGCAACTTCTGGAGAAGAGAAACAGCAAAGACAAATTTGCCAATGCAGATGAACTTACTAGCGATGAAGAGGTATTGGAGGAGGCCATTTCATGTATCCTTTGTGGCAGGTTGAAGGCTGTTTTTATGGTGTAGCAGGGGGCTTAGTGGGTGGGATATTAGCAGTATATTAGCAGTTTCTAGAAGACATGCAGAGGGATTTGGGCTTCACACTAAGGAGCAGTGACACATCCTACAGCCTTTCCCATGTCTTTTTAAATTTTGTTTTTCCACCCACCTTTCATTTATAAGGTTCCTGTAGCCAGTCCCAACTGAGCAAGGCAAAACAATGTGGTATCAGGACCCAGACTGGGGTCCGACACCATCATGCCATTCTAATTCGCCCCCTTTTTACCAGTCCTAGTTGTCCCATACAATTACAATGCCTACAGAAGCTGCTGAGGGAGACTCAAGGACAGGCCCAGGTCCCAGGGACAAGTCATAGCTGAAAGACCTATGCAGGGGTGGAAATGCCAGGAGTTTGCTGCACTTAGGGAACATGGACTGACAGTGGTTCCTTGTTATTTGTGTTTTCAGGAACGGCGAGCTCTGTGCATGGCAGCATTAATCATGGGACAGAAAAGACTCAGTGACCGTACTGAAATGCTGAAAGACCCCTTGAACTCTACACCTTTTGCTGATTACAACCAGCTGGGTTTTAACCTGAGGTCAAATATCTTCCAAGGTGAGGGGCCATACATACCTGTGCCTGACCTTCAAGCTGGTTCCATCATCACTTTGCCTGGGATGAGGGCAGCCACACTGCTTTGGGTAGAGATTTGACCGTAGGTGACCCTTACTTTCCCCTCTTATTCCTTCTATCCACAGTCACTGCTTTTCCAGGCTGTGGTGCTTGAGGAAATGAAAGCTAAACCCTCCCTTTCACTCTATTCTATCACTTTATTTTATTTCATTCTTCTTTTCCCGAGGTGTGAAAAATGCAGGTGTATCTTCACCCCTGTCCTCCATGTTCAGAGCTGTCCAAATCAACACCATTTGCTATTCAATGTTCGCTGTCATCTCCAGTCTCAACTTATCTCTGGTTCCAATACTGACATTATTTCTTTTCAACACCTTTAGAGAGGTGGGGCTCTGAGATGTCTTGCCCAAACCTCTGTTTTCATGGTTCCCAGGGATCCTTCCATCTAAACAAACATTGAGAACTACACTTTCATTCCATTCTTGTTACTGTCATATCCAAGAAACTCTGAAACAGTTTTCTCTGACTCTAGTTTCTCAGGTACCAGCATAACACAGATTCCTTTTCCTTATACAGTACCTTCCATGACAAGACCTTGCTGGGTATTGAAGACTGCATTGTCCTGGGTTTATGCAGTCACACAGAAAGGAAGGACATCTTTCCCCAGGGAGGTCAAAATAGTTATTATCAAGGAAAGGGTACAATAAAATGGAAGGTGAAGAGGAAAGGACGAGGGATTAAAATAAAGCCCCCTTAAATGGCTAAAAGTCAAGAGGGGATAAAAAGAGAAGTCACAATTGGGAACTATTTGTAAGTATCATGGCAGAAAAAGTAGCTAAAGAAGGCCTGGAGCGGTAAGATGGTACTTTTTGTGGGCTGTGCTGATGAATAGGAAGTTACATGAATAAGGGGATTGAACGGGAGATAAGTGGGCACTTGAATGAAGAAATGGCACTGGGATACAAATAAAGATGGTAGCTTGTGGCACCCTCTGTGTGTGTCTCATACTTGAGGATGAAAAGCAGATAAATTGGCAAACACAAGCTCCCTGCTGGTGATGATGAAGCTGTTATTCAGCACCTATCAATACACCTGACCAAAGGTACTGCAGTCAACACATGCCTTTTCTTCAGCCCTTGAAACGGCTGATGTTGTTCCCCTGCTTCAGTTCCAGGACCGCAGTAGCGTGGCTTCTGCGTACAGTTCCTTATTTGTTCTTCCTTGCAGGTGGCCCACTGGAGAGCCGAAGTTTGATGAAAGATTCCTACACCCCTGATATAATTCAGAAGGCAATCAGGGATCCTAAGAATTGGCATGGAAGGAGGACTGATGAGCTAGGTATGGCTTCTGCCAGGAAAAGTGCATTGCTGGATTCCTGAGATGGGTGCTGCTTCTGCCAATGACAATGGATGGGTTTGGGCAAAGGTGCAGGGGGGGTATAAATTGGCATTTTCACAAGAGAGGAGCTCTACAGCTAGAAAAATCCTTGAGGGATAATAGCATTAAGAAGGGAGGCTGTGACTGAACTGTGATTTGCCTTCTTTACAGGGAGATGGCATCAGAAAAATGCCCTAAATCTTAAACTGCAGAAAGCATTGGAGGACAAATATGGGAAGAAAAATGAGAAACCTTAGAAGATGAAGGTTGAGGTTTGGAGTGCATTCGGCGAGGGATCTTTTTCCTCAGCCGTCTAATAAACCTCCACATCAAGCACAAGCTCATTGCTTGCTAGTTGTCAACAGCAGATTTGTTGCTGGTGCTCTCTTCTCCTCTCAATTAGGATGTCCTTGGGGAGAAGAATGCGAGATAAATCTGAATATTAATACCAAAAAGAAAAATCACTTTGTTGGTCAGTGGTTAGGCAGGCTTGATTAGTGTGTGAGGCAAACACCTTTGCAGAGGGATGTGGTGGTGACCAGCAGTCCAGCAAGAAGTACAAAGGATGCACTGGGAATGAACTGGAGCCGCCCAAGGACCTGAATGCTGCCTGCCTCTCCCCACCCTGAAGGCTGTAAAACTTCCCCACAGGGAAGCTTCAGAGCTGTGTGTATGTGGCAGCTGGACACACCAAGCAAAGACCCAGCTCCCTCTCGATGCTTCTGAGGTGAATTCGGACTCTCCGCCAGCAACCTACCAAATAGTGTTCACTTAATAACCTGGGCACAACTCCATGTGATTGGCACCAGGTGCCTATGTGGGATAGGGAAGAAGGGCTCTCTGCCCACCACTCCAGTTTTGTTGTTTTATCTGCCACTTGGAGGATTTCAGGGAAAACTCTTACCCTGGCAGGGAGCAGTGTTAGCATGCAAAAACAGAAACTCGCCTGAGGAGGCACTGGGGTATTCACTAAAGCCCCTATTTGCAGGCCAAGCCAATGCAGAAGGTTTATCCCACCTAAAGGAATCAGGAAACCTGCAAGAAGCCCCAGAGCTTTTCCAATCTGCAAATCACCCCACTATGTGAATGGACCCTTAGTGAAGCTCTCATAAGCCATAGTTATCCCTGTCGGCTTTTTCCTTAACTCAAAGACAAATGTCTCTCAGAGGGAAGCACATGCATTCACCATACAGTCTGCAGAATCTGAAGTTCAGAGAGTATATCTGGACGGTAACCAAGGGCCACCCAAAGGCTCGAATGGTGCAGGACATGCAGGGTCTTCAGGGCTTCCTGATTTGTTTTTCTCGCAGTATTTAATGGCCCTTATTGCAGGATCCTGCATTCCAGCTCCAAAGTGTAACAGTTTGATGCAGCAATCACGAAGTACGTGTCTGGGAATAGCAATGCCCTGATCTTTCCCATCTGTTCCCAAGCTTTCACCATTTTAAAAGGTTGATGCTTTGCTCCCTGGTATGAACCATTTGGGGGCAGAATTAGGATTGTTACTTCTCCCTTCACTGGTTGTGTGTTAGATAACGATATGCTGACTTCATGGAAGTAGTGAAGGAGGTTAAAATGTAACTAATGATAATCAAGTGATAATCATTTTCTATCAACAATAATTAACAACTTAGATGTTTCCAGGCACATGTCCAAGTCTTTCAAATTAGGGAGACAGGCCAAATGGCAGCTTGTAGAAACCTCCCGGTGGGTTTTCCTTGTGCATCAGCACCACGTGGCTCCTGTCAGAGCACACACCAGCTGACCAGCGCAGCTCTGTAGAACACCCTGTTCTCTGTGTTGCATCCAGCACTGATGACCAGCGTGACTCCAGGTACATAACAAATGCTGTCCTCCGAGACTGCAGCAAGCCCTAATCCAGAAAACATGGAGCTGAACAGAAGTCTACTGATGCTGTTTGGCATATTGGAAGCAGGCAGTTCAGGGCACAGTTAGCTAATGCACAAAGCATAACATGTGGACTGAATCAGCACATAGATTTTCAGGTCTATTTCTCATAGACGTTAGAAATAAAGAGACATTAGGGCAGGCAGACCGCAGGATTATGGTACAGCTTGGAGCAAATGCCCTTTGCCGCCCGTGGAAGGCTCGTGAAGAGACTAGATCAGAAGGGAAACAGACTGAAAAGTCTTGTTGATGCACTGCTGCACTCTGCCACAAACTGTGTTGTCTCCTGCAGTGGAATAAAGCCACTTTGTACACTGTTTACAAATGAAAATATTTTTATAAGCACATAAATAGTACAAAATAGTTGATATTTTATAATGCACTCAGATGGGTGACAGGTGTTTGGTGCCAAATGAACACGTATGTGGCAATCCCTCTTCATCTTCTTTGTTTTACCAAATGTTACAGCTCAGCCAGGGCAAGCACTTTCTGATGGGTGACACACTGCATAGATAACTGAGATGGCTTTCCATGAGGCAGTGCAGCTACTGGGAGCAATCAATACTTGCAGTCTCTGAGTGCTGAGCAGACTAATTGAGCCAGAACCTTGGCAAGGATCATTACCCTGTATGGCATTCTGTGTTGACCAGAGTGATTTGAGTACCCAAAAAAGCATATTTAAAGGCAGTTTTGGATCTCCAATTAGCATGTCAGATGCAGTTAGACAAGAACAAGGCTGAAATAAGTGCTCACATCCCCGAAATCTCCCTTCTAGCCATCCCTCTACTCTCAGCAGTTCATTCCTTCTTGCTTGTTTGTGCTGGTGCTGACACACCTGCTCACACTCTGAACTGATTCAACTTGATAAACCATCAGAAAATCAATACAGAAGAAAAAACCAAAGTTAACAGGTTAACAGATTACATTTTATAAGCAAAGGACATTGTTGCAGGTGAGGCAATGAGAATGATGGGGTATGTAAATGTTGAGGAAGAGTAATGGAAAGGGAGTGGAGAGGGAAATGGCCTTTCACTGCAATGAGAAATTTGTTGGTCTCCTTTATAGTGTCTCACCGAACTCAGCAGTTGGAAACATGGGTAGCCTGTACTTCAGTGATTTTGCGAGGTCTGATCATTGGGTGGCAGCTCTGAGCCAATGTTTCTATCTGGCAGGGCAGAACTTGGAGAAAAAAAATGGGTTATCTGGTGTAGCAAAACCTTCACCAAAACAGCTATTTAAGAACTGTTTCAGTCATCTATGAACAGTAAATGCGTTTGAAATACCGATAATCATACTACAGCAATTTGAAGTAGAAAAGACCAACTACATCTAAGCTTCTGCAGCTCTTTCCTCATACCTTCTATTATTTCTTGTAGTAAAGGGCTTATGAGTCCCTGCAGTTGAGGCACAGGTCATTCTGCAGAGTATCACTTCTAATAAATATTTCCTCTTCTCCAACCAATCTCTTTTCATCTATTCCCCTGACTTCCGCCCATCTCATGCTATCCTGAATGATTCCAACCTTTGGTATCTCCACTGCAAATGACTTTGAAAGGCTCATTAAAGAAATTGTAATATCTGTAACAACAGGAGATGACAGTCACTGCAAGAACTTTTATCAGTGTCTTCAGCCTGCTCTTAAATTCAATCCTTTATTCTGTAAAGCTTGCACTGAAATAAAATTTAAATTTGCAACTACATCTATCTGGACCTAAGCCCAGTATTCCTAAAAGAATGGAGTACTTACTGCTTTCAGGCTGTATTGCTGGTTTTGGTAAACAGGCCTACCAGTGCTTATGCTGAGTTGCCATTTTAGCCATTTTATTTAAATTTCTTTTCTTTTAAACTCTTGGGCTCATTGGTCTTGAGCATTAAAACTGATTATCTGGACTTATTATGTACCCAAGCAAAATAATTTTCTTTTCCTAGAACCCGAGAGGCTTGAGCAGAAGTTGATTACCTATTTTTAGAAAGGAGCCCTAGCTAAATCTGCCAGCTTCCCCTGCCAATCGCACCTATCAGGGGAGTGTGAAGCAAGCCTATCTAAAGCAGGTACATGGGAATTATGTTGCAGAGCAGTTTTTACCTCTTCTTAAATATGTTACCACAGAGGTGCTACCAACATCACTGATGGACTCAGCTTCGGCCAGTGGCAGGTCCATCTTGGAGCTGGCTGGAACTTTGCTGGACATGGGGGAAGCTTCTAGCATCACACAGAAGCCACCCCTGTAGCTTCTCTGCTGTCGAAAACTTGCCTTGTAAACCAAATACACTTGGGAATCTTTCTGACTCATCTCCACCTTCTTAATGGGTTTCCAGTTGGGGACAGAGTAGCAATTGCCCATAGTGGAGGAAAACTTTTATGGTGCTGGTAGGATTAAATTTATCTACGTTGTTCTCAAACACAGGTTATTTGGGAAAAAAAAAAGCCTTTTCAAGAAATATGTAAGGACATTTTTGTGGGTTCTGAAGAACCATGGAGACCTGAAGAGTCTCCAAACACACCCAGGTGCAATTCAGGAGAAGAAATTGGTGCTTGACTTGAAACTGGGACCGTAACACCAGTTTTCCCAGGAGAAAACTCATGGCAAGAGTGGTCACTGGGGGGCTGGGGCTCCTGTGAGACACCAGGTGACTCCCCAGCAGTGACAAGTGGCAGTTGGGTCGAGTCGCTGGCTGATGGCAGTAACAGGCTCTTTGTGGTGACGTACTCCAAGGGGCAGTGCTGAGGAGATGTGATACAGCTAAGAGCCTTTGGAGATTTCTGCTCTTCTGTTCTCCCGTTTGTGTCTTTCCCACAAGCCGGTGGGGTCGATGGGACTTCTTTCTGATCGCTGAGGTGCTGCATCGTTTCTTTCTGATCTGGGAAGGGCTGTGTAGGAGCTGCTCCTGGCTGTGCTTGCCCCTGTGGAGCCTGGGGACAGTCCTCCTTTGGGAGGGTCACATACTGAAGGGAAACGGATTTCTCAAGGGCTCCTGCTCGGTTCACTTGCAGGGTCTGATGCATATCGGGCTGGGAGGACATCATTGAGCTGCACAAGTATGGACCATTGAAAGCAAAGAAAGTCTGGGAAGCAATACTTGCGTGAGCAGCACTCTCGTGCGGTAGCCTGGCAAACTGGCAGGATGGACCAGCAGTCTGATTCAATGGCCAGATGAGAGCGGATGATGAAAGTGAGGGTTTATGTGGCACTCCAGAATTCTCACAGGAGTTTTGTGGAGCCAGTGTAGCATGGGAAGCCTGCCCTGTCTTTGCCTCAGCTCCGTGCAACTCTGCTGGGCTCTTAGTCATCCTGTTCAAATCAAAAAATACAGGACTTTTAGCTGCTATTGGCAGCTTTCTAATTGACAGCTCTCTAAGGTGGTAACTGCCTATGAACAGGAGGTGCTCTAAGTGGGTACACTATCTTCCAGGAAACAAAAACTTTGGCCACATCTCTCATACCTTCCTTAGAAGATGCAAGCCTCAGCCTTTTCTGTGCCACAGCAAGAGATCAACTGTCTAGCGCCAACTTTTCTCAGTGCCAAGATATACAAGCACAAATCAGCTTTTGGGAAAACAGGGCCAGGGACCATTCTTTGGCCCTCTGGTAAAATGGCACAGACTGTCTGTGTTCATACTGCATGGCCATGGCATCTTCTGGGCCTCCTGCAGTGTGTCTGCAGTCTAAAACACAGCTAAGGTTTTGTGTCTGTTGTTCAAAGTGCACAACATAATGTGACCGCTGTGTTATAGCTGTATGCGTAGCGTGAAACAGGATGTGTGTTGCCCACTCTGGGTGCGCAGGCTGCTAGAATTCTGTTGAAGGACACTGGACACAGCCTAACCTGGTACAGTCATGTCCATGTTGCCCACTGGCAATGGTTGCTACCCTGTGCTATCTCCCAGACTGTGCCAGGGTGTCCTCTTGGAGAGTACTAGTGGGCACAAGCCAAACCGTGGCAGGGAGAGTGCTGACAACAAAGCAGGGCAAGCAGTTACAAGGCAGTGCTTGATACTACATCTTGGCCCTGATTTATTTAGCAGTTCAGACTCAGGCAATATGACTGCTAACATCAGCATTTATGCAGCTCTCAAGCTTTCAGTAATACTTTGCAGTTACTTCTTCAAAATAAAGGGCCTCTGTCTCTTACAAGCACTGAATGTGAAGCTGGACAAGGGGAGAAGACAAAGATTTCAAAGAGGTAACAAATATAATCCATTTTTCCTCCACATGACTTACAAAAGTATATATTAAAAAGACCCGACCTTCTCTCCTAAAAGGCAGACAATTATAATGAAACTCAAGAGTCAATTTAATTTGTGTCAACCTCCCTGGCTGCTCTGCAATCCAGGATAGTTTCCTTAACAGTGCACTGTGATCACCTCCCTGCTCTGTCTTTGAGGACTTGACATGACTTTGAGGCTGTATGGACAATTTGGAGCTATTTCTGATCAGCTGCACACTGGCCAGGACCACTGCAGCTCTTCTTTGTTCACATTCCACTTTCAAGTTCAGACTTTGCTTCAAGGAGCAGAAAGTATGTCAGTTCTAGAGGATGACGAGGTAAGGGAATATGTGTATTTTTGTGAGAGGGAGGTTGTGGTCAGGTGGGCTGGGAGGAATTCAGCCAACAAGATTTCCACCTGTTAAGTGGTTGTTCAAACCTACTTCCAAAGGAAACACAGAGGGAGGAAGGAAGTAGGTTTTATCCTTGGACTTCCAGCCAAGAAAGTCAAGGTCTGCAGCCACAGCAATCACAGTTTCCATAGATGCTTGGAAGGTGTACACAGACTTAGGAGATGTATAGGCGAAAATGCTTTGTCCTCCCCATGGCAATGGTGATATCCATGCTCAGCCTGCTCTTACCCTGTAGTTAATAAGGACCCTTTCAAGAAAGGAAGAGGGAATGAGCTGCTTACGTACCTGTCCAGCACTTGAAGGCAGTTAATCTGCTCCAGCTCCTCAGAAGTGTTCTGTCCACGGAAGCCCACCTGGCTGGCTGGACACTGGCTGACAGCTTTCTGAAGAGAGAAAATTAAGACTGTAAGACTTCTAAGAAAAGAGACATCATGTTAAGGCCAGGAAGAACTGGGAGCCATGGGCACAGGAATGCTAGTAGCACATTTGTGATAGTGCAAGAATGAGCTTCCAGGCATTCACATTTACCAGTTTATCAGCATATGTTTTAGAAGTAATCTTTTCTAAATAACTTTTGTCCCAACAACCTTAATGTTCTCATTGTAGGGCTGTGCTGTTTCCTCACCTAAACACAGCAGTAACATTGCTACAGGCAATCTTTAATAGATTGATGCAGGTTTAAAAAACTGCTGGTCTGAGTGTATTTCTGGCACCTTCATACCACTTTGATTTGTTCTAACATCTACCAGCTTTCCCCTCCTTCGTCCTCACCCCAATCTGCAGATCTCTTCACATTTCATCCTTCATTCTCCAGTCAGAAGAAGCTGAGCTTGGTTTCTCTTCAGTCTTCCAGTCACAATGCGTGGTAATGTGGAAGCAATCCCATGGCTGTGGCTACAAAGTCATGTCCTGTCCTCCACAAGACTATCCCTTCACCTCCACATTGTCTATCTCTGACTTATCTTTATGCAGCATAGGAGCCAGGGGCTGCTGCAGTTCCCATCACAAGAAACTTCAAAGTTGCTGTTTTGTGGAATGCCTGCTCTGATTTAGCAGCGTATGAGGACACTCTGGGCAACATTGCAGCTGTAGAGCTAAAAGGACCGTCCTTCTGTGCAGTCTGACCAGAGAAACAAAATCACTGGGATGTTTACAAAGTTTAGGATAAGGGAATTTGCTACAGGGATGAAAACGCTCAAAACCACATGACTAGGAACAGAGAGTGGATGAAGAGCTGGGTATCAGATAGGTAACAAAGCTACTGTGATGCCTTTTAGAGTGGTGGATAGCCTTGTAATAGTGTTGATTATTGTGCGTGGACAGAAAAAGAAATTGATGACGTCTGTCAACAGCCAAATTAATCAGAACAAACGAATGATATGCAAGGGGGATTTATCAGAGCCTGCAAAACATGCAGATACACACCATGTAGAGCAGCCTGGTGTACCACACTTCGCCTGTATCAGCTGCTGACTGGATGCATGCCTGAGAGACGTTGCTTGCTGACTGAATGAGGGGCCAAGAAACACCAGGTGCCAAATGAGCAGTTAGCTGAGGACCATGACAGCCCACCATGATCAGCACCTTCAAGAACAATGCTAAGATCAGACAGTCCACTTAAGGTGAAAATATAAATTGGGGCGAAAGGACTTGCAAGGTAAAGGGTGAGGCTGACAGAGGAGAGACAGGTGAAAAGCTAAAAATGTTGCAGTCAGATAAGTAACTTCTAAGTTAATCTTTGTAAAGACCACTCTTCCCTGGAGTTGTGCATCACTGGCTTGCACTGCAGGGAGCCAGAGATGAGGTGGAAGTCATTTAGCTTAAGTAGAAGATAAAACATAGTGGCAAAAATAGCATGATCTCTCTGTCTGTAGAATGGAGATTAGCAGCATTGCCTTAAGGAGACAGAGACATTACAGATGTGAGATCAAATACAAATCAAATGGTTCCAGGGGAGAATTGCAGAGAGATAAGGCTGTGGAATTACAATAGTGAGAAAATGAAACATGAAAGAGTCAGTTCCAGGAAGGAACCTAGCTGCTCTTTTCATAAAACTCCAAGTATGGTCCCTGCAAGTGCCTTGTGTTGATATGCACCTACTGGGTAATAATTGGTTTGGATCACAAGATCTGCATGGCCTTTGCAGATGAAATCAGGAAACGGGTGAGGGAGAGGGCTGGAGTAAAAGATAAGCCACTTAAGTTTAAAAATGCCTTTAAAGATACAACTGTGTAAACTATAAATTTAATTTTCTTTGCCCTCTCTTCTCTTGCATAGAAGAAAATGTCCATATCCAGGAACTATAGCATGTAGTAGGAAATATATATCTCACCATATAAAGTCAACCTCCAGCAATTGCAGAAGAGTATACAGGGAGGTAAACATGCAAAAACTACAGAAGAGTCAGTCCTGACCAGTAACAGAGAAAGGTCAAGAGCACTTAGTGGCAATGGGTTTCATGTATGAGGAGTCTGGGAGGCATTCTGGAGGAAAGGGATGGCAAACCTGACCAGATATGTCAGGCAAAAGTTTGTTCTATTTTTCAACTCTTAGGGCCTGTATACTAAGGCAGGAAAACAGGCAGAAGACCGAAGTCTGTAGTGAAGGGTTTCATGAGGCTCAGCCAGGGTCCGTAATCCTCCTAGACATGACAGCAGTCTGTCCAGTGGTAGTCCAGACCCTGAGCTGGCAGCTTCCCCTCAACCAGACATCCCAACACACTCCTCCCTTCTTTCTATACAGCCTGGAAAGCTCCATGTTGTACTTCTGCAGGAGCACCCTGCAAGGTACCATGTCCTGTTACCTCCAGGTAGCTCTGGATC
>VWYH01007877.1:0-14570 GCA_013399365.1 Pampusana beccarii
CAAGAAGGGCAACAGGGGTGACCGCAGCAACCACAGGCCTGTCAGCCTCACTTCTGTTCCCGGCAAAATCATGGAGAAGATTGTTCTGGGAGTTATTGAAAAACACCTGAATGACAATGCAGTCATTGGTCCCAGCCAGCACGGGTTCATGAGGGAAAGTCCTGTTCAGCAAACTTAATTTTGTTTTATAACAACGTTACCCACCTAGTTGACCAAGAGAAGTCTGTCGACGTGATCTGTTTGGTTTCAGTAGAGCCTTCGATACTGTCTCTCACAGTATTCTCCTGGACAAGATGTCCAGCACACAGCTGGATAAACACACAACGCAGTGGGTGAGCAATTGGCTGATGGGCCAGGCTCAAAGGGTTCTAGTAAATGGGGTTATGTTGGGCTGGCGACCAGTCACTAGTGGGGTTCTGCAAGGATCCGTCTTAGGGCCAGCACTCTTCAATGTCTTTGTAAATTACTTAGACTCAGGACTTGAGGGATTACTTAGTAAGTCCACCAATGACACAAAACTGGGAGAAACTGTTGGCACTCTCAAGAGCAGAGGGGCCCTGCAGAGGGATCTGGACAAATTGGAGAACTGGGCAACCACCAACCACATGAAGTTTAACAAGGGCAAGTGCCAGATTTTGCACCTGAGACATGGCAACCCTGACTGTACATACAGACTGGGGGACAAGATGCTGGAAAGCAGCTCTGTGGAGGGGGATCTGGGCGTTCCGGTCAACAACAAGTTGAACACGAGCCAACAGTGCCCTGTCAGCCAAGAGGGCCACCCGTGTCCTGGGTGCATCCAGCACAGAATTGCCAGCCAGGCAAGCGAGGTGATTGTCCTGCTCTGCTCTGCACTGGTGCGGCCTCACCTGGAGCACTGTGTGCAATTCTGGGCAACATAGGATAAAAAAGGTATTCAGCTACTAGGGAGTGTCCAGAAGAGGCTACAAGGTTGGTGAAGGGTTTGGAGGCGAAGCCGTATGAGGAGCAGCTAAAGTCACTTGGTTTGTTCAGCCTGGAGAAGACGGAGAGGAGACCTCACGGTGGCTACAAGTTCCTCACAGGGGGAGGAAGAAGGGCAGGCGCTGAATTCTTCTCTTTGTCGATCAATGGCAGAACCTGAGGGAATGTCAGGAAGATGTGCCAGGGGAGGTTTAGGTTGGACATTAGGAAAAGGTTCTTCCCCCAGAGGGTGGTGGACACTGGAACAGGCTCCCCAGGGAGGTGTCACAGCCCCAATCCTGACAGTGTTCAAGAACAGACTGGACAACACCCTCAGACACATGGTGTGATCTGTGTGGTTGTAATATGCAGGGACAGGAGTTGGATTTGATGATCCTTGTGGGTCTCTTCCAACTCAGGACCTTCTGTGATTCTACGTATAACAAAACTACAGAGAAAGATCAAATTAGAGGTTGTACCCTTCACTTCTACTAACTGTATTTAAACTGTGATTTCACAGTCACAAGATCGTTGCAATGATGATGTTAATACGCAAGACAGTTAAATATATGCCTCAATACGTTTTTCTGAATGCTGAGTTTAGTCTATTTGTTACTCATTGAGCAGTTCCATTCACTTTAACAGGAATGTTTTTGTGAGAAAGGTTTACAGCCTGGAGAAAACTGTAAAACACAAATAAAGCACATTAAAAAATGGGTAATACAACAACTAGTGGAACCAGCACTGACCACTGACACTGGTGAATTGCACTGTTGTAGAATAAATAACCACTGAGAGCGAAATGTATGGGAGGAATAAACTAATCAATGAATGAGGATGTCAGAACTAATTAATCTTTGGAATAAAAAGCATAAAGAGAATAAACACATATACTTTTTATCATGACCACCTGAATATGATAGTCAATTCACTTCTGCATAGATTTCCCTTTTGCTCTAAAAAGGGCAAGTGACTTTTTTATATTATGTTTCTTTTCGACCCTGAAGTGGGAAGGATTTTGTTGTATCAGCTGAAGGTGAATTAACTCTCGATGTCTGAATGGCAGTGCTTCCTCAATGACAATTTTTCTATTTTTCTTTTTTTTTTTCTTATTTTTTTTAATAAAAAGTAGAAGACTGCCTTTACTAAAGTCAACAAGAAGGTTCTCCACCACAACCAGTGGGGTCAATATTTCCTCCTTCTTACTCGTCTTAATTTCCTCTTCAACCTTACAAGTTGTCTAATCCACAAGTATTGCATTTTTATAGAGCAACAAGGAAGAGAATACAGGAATAATAAAATACTCATTTTCAACTGAGATCTCATGTATCGTAGTGCTTCATGGCAGCCACAATTCTTGTGTTTGGAATTAAACTAAAACTTAGTATTGAGTATTAGTTGTATCTTTCTCACACTGTCCCAAAATTTACAGTCATTCATACCGACTTCCTTTGTTACCAGTATTCTATCAGCTCATGTTTATGTGACTATATTTGCATGACACTATCTAGGTAGTAGTAAAAATTGCTTCCTTTATATTTGTTGTGGTTGTAGCTCTTGGTAAGAAATTCCTATACTACCCTTTGGAATCCTTTCTTTTGGCAGTACATAGCTAACCTAATTGTACATGAGTACAGTTGCTTTAGTTCTTAAGGAGTTCATATCTATCCAGAAAGCATGGAATTGTTCAGGAGCAGAGATATTCAAACTGATCTTGTTTTATGGTCCAGAGCTTCTCTAAGCAGAATCAGAGACACATAATCCTTGGAAGACAGCATTCAGGCAGTTGAACATCTATAGGCACACCTTCATGCTTCCTGATTACTTACAGTCCAGAAACTTCATATAGGAAGGCAACCATTTGTAATTTGAATAATAGTCAACTGTTAGTCAAAGTAACCATTTTATGAAGGGCAGAACTTCTCTGAAGGTGTTCAACTTTGCAACGATCTCAGCAATTGTTTTTCTGAAGGGCAATGACTGAATTAGCATTATTTGCTTCAAACAGGACATAGTATAGAGCAAAGAATACACTATTGATTTTTATAGCAAATTCTCAAGATACCCAGGAATTATTTGCTTGCTGGGCAACTGACCTATCCACTTTTCTGGCTAGACTGTGCTTTTACTTCTCCTCTAGCTCTCCTTCAGTTGGGTAAGTTCATGGTAGGGATGAAGGATAATATGTTAAGGGATCTGTTTATGAAGAATTGTTTTCTACCTTGGAGAGCCAATTAAACATAAACTGCCTACGGCTTTTAAGTGCCTTCAGAACTCCAGAGCTAATGTCTTGTTCCATATCTTACTTTAGTTTTTTTAAAACTCAACAAAAATATTTTAGTTTACATAGAACATGTGTTAATTTCTGTAAATTGCAGCTATTCAGAAATGTTTCTGATTTAACTACCAATCATCAATCTTAAGATACTGTAATTTGCCTCTCTTGCTAGTATCATAAATAAGAGTAGTCAAAAAAAAAAGAAAATATGACTGACAGACGTTACCTTTTTTTCCTTTCCCTGCACTGAGCTCTGGGAAAAGTTTGTCTCCCCTCTTTCCATTGTTTTTAATACATGAGTACCAACATTATCTCAAGTCCTACGTAAGGCCCAGACCTCACAAGCATACAAACACACTCAAATTATCTGAGTAAGCCCAGTGATTATATGTGTTAAGTCAAGTACATCCTCATGAGTTATTTAAACCAGGGCCTCAATGTCTGATATTCTGTTTAATGAACTTACCCTTCCTCTTTTATTTTAAAAGATTCATCTAGTTTGGGAAATCATGTCAGAACACCCAGCTGTGTTTTTCTCTTCCTTTTGATATAAAAAAATAATAACAGTGGTAATAGAGATAATTCTAATGTCTACAAATCATATCATACTTATCTAAGTTTGGCAAACCATTTGACTGTGATTCTCTTTCCTTTCAAATACAAGAACAACAACAAGGTTGGCATTTCAGAATGATTTATACTATATTCATACTTCTGTCTCAAGATTTCAAAAAGCTGTTGAAATAGCAGTGCCATACATGATGCAATACCATGTAAAATAAGAGTGGAACCTATTTTAGATGTATGTCAACTGATCACAGTGAAATAATTTTTTCAGTGAATGAATTAGGAATAGTAGACTGAAGGAATCATTGCCTCCTTCGCTGAAGGACATGCTGCTTCTCTAAAGCTTCCCGCTCTAGTGTCACACAACATCATAGACACTTGAGATATACAGACCATTTCATGGGATTATGCTGCAGCCACCAGTGGATTAATTAACAAAAGTGTTGAAAGTTAAATTCTGCTCCAAGGCTCGAAAGAAGGACTGAAATTGTGATGGAGGGATTAAAAAAAAAAAGTTCCCCCTATTAATTTTAATTTTTTTAATTAATTTAGCTTGACTTCTCTGCTGAAAGTTTCATGTAGTAACCTCTGATAGAACACAATTGATTCTTCAGTTTTACACCCAGCAACTATTGCAAATAAACCATGATGGAAAGCTTATTTCATAAATACCCATTGTAAACTAGATAAAAAGAAAAACTAAAGTATTAGGTAAATTTAACTGAAGGAATCTGGGAAAACCACAGTCAGCTCATGAATACTGATAGACAGGTAAAAAACTAAAACAAGAATATTTTTCTAATTATTTCCTTTCCAGTTCTGTGTCTCAGTAATCACACTAGTAGTATGTTCAAGGTTCATCTGTGATTTACAATTGCTCACTAACAGGAGCTATACCACTGATTTCTCCTAGAATGTCTTCCAGCCTGAAGCAGTTTTGCAGGACAAGGTTTTGGTAGCAGGGGAGCTAACAGGGGTGGCTTCTGTGGGAAGCTGCCAGAAGCTTCCCCCACGTCCAATAGAGCCAATGCCAACCAGATCCAAGATGGCCACTACTGGCCAAGGCTGAACCCATCAGTGATAGTGGTACCACCTCTGTGATAACACATTTGAGGAGGTAAAAAACTGCTGCACGACAGCAGCTGGGAGAGGAGTGAGAGCATGTGAGAGAAACAATTCTGCAGACACCAAGCTCAGTGGAGAAGGAGGCCAGGAGGTGCTCCAAGTGCTGCAGCAGAGATTCCCCTGCAGCCCGTGGTGCAAACCATGGTGAGGCCGGAAGGAAGGATACTACCTGTTTAGGTCCCACAAACTTTACACAGTTTTTACAACAGAAGCCTGTACTATCAATTCCCGCGTGTTTTAAGGTAACACAGTTGCAACATGAAAACATGAAAAAACTCTCCTCTGCATCTGATGAGATCCTGTCATAAGTACTGTAGATTTCCAGTATATATGTAAGTGCTATTCATACATAATGAATAGCAAATTGAGAGAGGTACTTTGAGCACAAAAGAACAGCACAAATCTCTGCACTTAAGTCTATAGTTTTAATATAGCAGACCCAAGTCCATTTTTGAAGATCTTGTAAAATAACAATGGAGTTCAGTGAGGTATTAAGTGCCAGAAAAAGCAGCACTCTAATAGCAGAAAAGAACAGCTTGTTCTCAGAGCTGTTTCATGCAGGGTGTTCACAAGGGGAAACATTCTATCATCATTCTGCTATGCTGATTAATGTTCTTAATGTCCATTGCCTTCAAAAAGTTAACAGTTTAAAAGGCATATTTATTATTATTATTATTATTATTATTATTATTATTATTATTATTATTTATTATTATTTTGAAGGACTATTTCGAGAGGGTTTGGGAAAGGAGGAGGGTATGTGTGTCTACTTGAGACAAAGGGAGAAAAGTTTGAAGTTAAGACTAGATGAAGCCTAGCCCAGTAGGTTTTTAGAAGTTCAAAAGACTGTGGGAAGAAAAACGTCTATAAACCACACCAACCATGTTTTGGCACTGGGCAAAAATGTGGTCTTATGCTCCCAGTAAGATTAAAAAAAACAGTGAAAGTAAGTGTTATTCTTGATGGGATAGACCTTTCCCACCCTGGCAGCAGAAAACTATCAGTACGAAGAATGGGGAAACCCTGGCTGCATTAAGTCCCACATTTTGTCTTAGATGATGAAAAGCAAGAAGCTGTGTAAACCTGCACTGCTGACAGAAATAATCGTTCTGCACATGAAATTTATTCTTACTCTTTCAACTTCACAATTTAAAATAAATAAATAAATCAAAACAACTTAGCACCAGGAATTCCTTATTTTCTCAACATGTTCTATGAGCTACGGGGTTTTAAGGGAAAAAGAACTGCTCTTACACATTAAGACCTTTATTTTAAACTTCACCTGCTATAGTACCCCAACTCCGCAGCCACTAATTACTGAATTGATGTTGCATGCACACATTGTCATGCAACCCAACCAGGTGAGCTTTACCCAGAAATAAGACTGTTTCAAGTTTTGTTCAACCTAATAAATTTCATGTTCTCCTTATTAAAGATCTAACTCTTTCACAAGTGCTCATCTTAGCCTCGGATTTAGCTAGAGGCAAGGCATTTCCATGTTAATTGTGTCACGTGAAAGAAATTCTCAAATACATATTTATCTTCATAGCTTTCCAGAGTACTTTGCCAGGTGGAGAAGGTCTGTACTTTGGAAATAGCTTTACAACGAAAAACTCTCATACAAATTTGCCTGACAGTGTCAGCAACAGAAGTTTGCAACACCATCTTGAAGAAAAACTTCCGTATGAAAATACTCTCCCATTTGGTAAAAGCTACATCTACACAACTTGCTGTTTTGCTTTTTTGTAGCATTCGTCTCCTTAATGTTGGTGGTAAGTCATGTCACTTACAAGTTAGGGCACTGATTTCCTTTTAATGGACCTTTAAAGATTTAAAGGTTCTATTCTACAAGCATTTCCCAAAATTAAGATGGGGTTTTTTTTTAAATCTCAGGCCCTCCATTTCTTCAAAGTATCATTTGGGTTTAATAATGTGCCTTCTAGGAAGTGCAATTTTGCTTTATAACATTGTCCTTTCCTTTCACTGCAACTGACATTCTGTCTGCTGTACTCTGTGCTACCCTTACATTTGCACAGAAACAAATAGAGATATTTCTTTGTTAATTGGCTTATTAAAAATTCATGGTGCACTTAGATGTTTAATATTTAAACACAATGTTTAATGTTTACTAGTGCCATTTTTTCCTGGAAAAAAAAAAAAAAACAACAACAACCTGATATAATAGAGAACACAGTGCTTTTCAGAACAATGACAAAGATCTTACGATCTTATTGTGAGCTAACATCCAGGACAGAGAGCATCATTACTCCAGCATTTTTTACAATCACACTACCTTTTGAGTCCCAAGACAGCCAACCTTGATATAGTACAGTACTATAATACAATCTGGTTTTTTTCCTTTCCATTTCTGCTCAGGACTGTTGATGTCATTTAAACAGCATTACCAAACAACTATAAACACCATTTACATTAGACTTGAGAGTATTTTGTTCAGAGAACTTTCCACTTCCTAGTTATTCTGTTAAATACTTTCCACCCAAAGATTTGAGTCTACATAGTGCTAAGCTCACTGGTGAAGCAACCAAATGCTCAGTCAAGATTTCAATCTTCCTACTTTAAAGCAAAAAGCAATACGTTGCAATTTAAGCTGAGGCAAACCACTGTTTAAAACAGAACATGCAGACCTGGGATACTTGTGTTGAATTATCTTCTCAGCCCAGACATTTTTTCCTGTTTTGAGCAAACTGACTGCAGTCCACTGGCTTTCATGGACTGATCTGAAAACTAAATTCTCAAATCTGTGCACAAATAAAAAAATTCAAGTACTAAAAAAAGCCTGTTAATTTATTGCTCGACTTCCTAGGGACCTAGTGAGTCCTTTCCATGGAAATCTGCCTACAAAGCCATTTTCATTCAAGTACAGAACTGCCAGTGCGGAGCAAAGAGGCATCAGGATTTGCCAAGGCCCATAAATATTGCATTCCTTCATCTAATTAACCTGTAGCTCACCAAGTCCAGCAACTGGTCTAAAGACTTTTTCATACACCTTCAGTTTTTCCCACTTTTTTGCCTGGGATAGAAGCCATAGGATGGAGATTACCCATCCATATTCCAGAGGATTACTCAGATAACCCACCTCATAGCTCTTCACTTTACGAAGAGATCCTGCTTCCTCTTGTCTCGCCAACACTCCTTGCTTTGCACTCCCATCACCTTTGTTTGTACCAGAAGTGCTTGCTGGGCTCTTCACTGAACCAATTCCATGAATAACTGCCCCTCTCCATTAAAGAAATAAAAACACAAAAAAACCCACAAAAACCAAAACCCAAACCAACAACAAGAACAATAACAAAAAAAACCTCATTCTGTTTGTTTGGGGTATTTTTTTCAGGTTAATTTTCCACAGAAAACCCTTTTTCATCTCAAGTCTGTGAGCCTTCTCTACAAATACTAGTTTTCAGCGGGGAGTAACTTTTGTTCCCATTACTCTATTGTGACACTAAAATGACCCTTCTCCGACATTCTCTTTGCAAACCCATTCATATAAAAGAAAAAAAATAGGACAGACATTCCATCTAAGCAACAGACAATAAAAGTTTCAGCCTCAAAATGGTCTTCACAATTCCACAGCTGCAGACAGCTATGGTATTTACCTTTCAGGATTATTTTGTTCTTTTACACATAATTAGATTCTGGATGTTCCCAAATTCACTTGTCTTCTGCTCACAGTCATCCTCGGAAATAATGTGTTTTGCAGAGTCATATTCCTGAATGTTGCAAGGTTATACAAGCAAAAGCTGTTTATTTAAAATCAAAATAGGTAGGAAATGTTATGTGAATCAGTAATCCAGTGACATGGGAAAGAGTTTTATTTGCAGACATTATCTTGCGTAACTATTTTGAAGGTTTGTAATACTGGGAGAACTATTAGCCAGCTGAAGAGGCACTACCTGCTGGGCTCTTCCTTTTCAAGTGAACACAAGTTTTTTCTCTCATTCATAACATATTGCTATTTTATACTAATTAAACACTATTTTAAGGGGGGAAAAAAAAAAAAAGGCAAACAAATATCAACAGTAAAACTTCTTTTACCAGGTTGGAGAAAGTTCCTGAAATAAACATCAAAAGCTTCATTCCAAGAAGGGTCTGAGAGGAGTACTATACAAAAACAAAACAGTTGGTTTGTTTCTGAAGCAAAATTAAAGCAGTAACTCACCCAACATCAAATGAAATCGTATGTTGTAAGCAGAGTAGTGGTTTATCACATCGCATTCTGCTGTTTGTCTCTTCAAGCTTCTTCCTACATTTCTCAATTACAACTTCTCCCATGGTGTTTCTTTTTAATATACAGTGAGGTTATGCACTGTTGATGACTAAGCAACATCAGGGGAAAAATTTAAAATAACAGATGTGAATCAGTAAGCCAATGCCATGGGAAGGAGTTTTATTTTCATGTTTTGAGATGTTACATCACAAATAGTATTGCAACATGCAGCCTCAAATTTAAAATATAAACATTTTAATTTCTGGTATGAGATCTTTTTGTTTTCCTGGTGTTATTGAGGTGCATATGTACAGAAACATTTTGTTGTCTATGCTGTCGCACACCTCACTTGTGATTCTGCATAATCCAGTGACAGAGAAAGTGCTAGACTCACTAAGACAGTAATCTTCTGAAATGAAATCTAGAATATGATGGATCTGCCTATGCCTAATCTACACCCATGCTTATAATGGATCTGTCTCTGCCTAATATCCAAATTTAGTAGCCATTTAGTCACCTTGGTTTCACTCAATTTCAAAAGAAGAAAAAAACGTACTTCTCCTCACAACAGAGGAACACTTAAAAACATACTCTAGAAGTACCCGGCGTGTAGTCAGAGAGCAGCATCCAACAAGGCTGGGAAGGTAATCCACATCCACTGCCAATTAGTCTTTTGCTCTATAGGTGCAGCTCTGGGGTGCTCTCCAACACCGGGCTGTGACCCAACAGTCCCCAGACAAGTAGGTCACAGCTTCCAAAGGGAGGGGTCTGGCCCTCAGTGCTCGTTTCCCCCAGATGAGACAGCATTTTTCAAGCGGCAGAGGAAGACACCACACTAAACTTAATCTCAGACAGGGCTGGATTAAGGCAATGTCAAAACCTGTAAAAACCAAATATACCTGTTGGAATTTTAATGCAGTCCCAAATAACTCCATTTGAGCATGCTCTCAAAATACCTACCCAGATGCTGCTCTGAACATGAGCAGTCTGCTGTAAGTATTATTGAAAATGCTTTTGTTAGGATTATTGACTAGTCATAGCCAACTGAAATAGCTCAGGTTTTGATCTATATCCAAGACTGTATTAATATAACTGAATTTATTAAAAATGCTTCAGAGTAAAATCGAATAACAAGTATATCATCTCTCATTTACCTAAAAACACTCTATGAAATCATTAAAAATATAAACCACTTCAGTAACTATTTACTCAACCCCGAGAAGTATAATGCATATCTGAGGTAAGAATTTACCCCTTTATCCTACGGCCAGTGTCTACATGTGTATGGATTACCTTTAAAGGCAGAAAGGATCCAAGAACACCAACCTGCTAAATGAAACACGAGGCTTTTAAAGGAAGTAGTGCCTTCTCCTAAAGAAAGAATGCCCTCTACTGCTTGGTTACAGAGCTGCACCATAGCAAAAGAAACAGGTGCTCAAAATCAGGTTTGATATGGTCTGAAACCTTTGAAAAATAAATTAACAAATTCGTTATAAAACACAATTACTAACCAGATTTTTTGTTGATTATCTCTCTGAACTATTGGGAGATACGAAATGCAAGTATAAAAACAAATGTTCTTTAAAAGCAGCATTTCTATCTGCTCTACTGTTTTTCTTCATACACCTACATATCATGGCCCCAAACATCTCACTCTAAACAAATACATAAAATCAAGATGAACATTTGTTCCATAATAATTGAATGAATAACACTTTGATACTAAAATGGCTGATATTGTTACTTTCAGTAATTGTTTTGGCTAGCATTTTCCTTGAACTTCATATATCTGCTGCCTGTCCTCGAAGTTAATACTGCCCCCCATCTCATTGCTGCGTACAGGATCCTTCAGAGACATATGTATATTATTTGTCCACAGTGGTTTGGCTCTGAAAACCAACCATCTGAAATTCTTACATCTTTCAAAGTTACATTTGCAGAACGCAATTTTGCAGCATGATACCACACGGAAGTGCCCTAAAGCATTGTCAAAAAGCAGCAGAGACATGCATGCTGATTTATTTTACATCAGTGGAACAGAGAGGTCTCACAAGTGCTATTCTAAAAAGCTTACCTCAGATTTTATTCTGTTTTATATCCCATTTGTTCCTAAGGAAACCCTGTATTTTCTTAAAGAGAAATTTCTGAAGTGGATTTTAAACAGTCACCACTTAGTACCTCCAGCAGCAGATACTCATCTTCTTCCTGTCATTTTCCCCCCTTATTTGGTTGTCCAAGTAAGTAGACAGAGAGTCTAGGGATATTCACATCAACTTAATTTTTGTTTCTATAGTAATGGCTCTTTTTGGTTGTACAGCACCTAAAAATGCAAACTCAGATACAGCTTAACTCGAACTCAAAGACTGCTTAAAAGCACACAAATTATGAAGTTTTGGAATACACAATCCTTTCTGTTTTATTCTTGACAGGGCTTAACATCATCCTGTCTAGTAGTATGAGCCCCAACACACTGTGGAGATGCGAAAAGTTAATGGTAAAAAAAAGTGATCATCCCCCTCAGCAGGTATTTCTGAGACTAAAGCTTTGCCTCACCTGGCCTCAGCTTTGGAAAAGCAAGCACATTTCTAGTCTTGAAATAATTCTTTTTCAGCCAGATATTGATTTGAATTTTCCTTGTTTTCCAATGTCACGCTTGTAATAAATATCTGGAGTAACATTTGGTCTAGAGGGAAGACGCTGTTTTCTCATCTGGAGAAACAGAGAGAAAGTCAGGTTAAAAACGAGAGTATTAAATCAGGTACATCTACCTTAGTTGAGAGAAACTGACAACATATACTGCAGCAGAAAATATGGAAAAGATAATGTCATTGTATCAGATATGTCATGAGCCAGCATTCTCTGACCACTTTCAGCTCTTTGCCAATGAAGACATGATATCTAGGAAAAGAAAACTACGTGTGTCAACAATTAAAAAATAAAACAGAAACTTTTTTTGAAGAAAGAATGGCAGATATGCATAATCTGGTACATGGAAGTTTATTCCATTTCACGCAAAAACTGGAAAGCCCACAGTTTTATGCCGAACACAGGGAGAACATCAAAAAAGGACAACCTTTTTAAAGTGACCCCAGGAGTTCTCCAGCCTTCCTGGAATTGCTAACCACACAAGCCCTCTATAATGTGTTTGACTGAGGCCATTCTGCTCCTATCTAAAGGCACCCACATCTGATTTCAGACTAATTTCAGACACATTATTCTTAACTTCCAACGAGAAACGGCATTGGCATGTGGTGCTACTGTCAGCATTATTCATAGATGCTCATAAATATTTTCTGCAATTTTTCTCATATTCTGGCCATGAACCAACCTTAAGATTTTAACATAAACAACCATAGTAAGAATGAGTCCAGCAACAGTGGAAGAAGCTATTTTGTTGGTCTTCAGCTTTTCCCATTACACACACACCTGCATAATATTGCTGGATAGATGTTTGAGATAGCCTTTGTAGTAACGATAATGTACATGCCATGGTTTGCAAATTCAAATTTCGAAACAAGAAAAACTCCCAAGATTTTACAAACCTCACAATTTGCTTCATTTTTACCTTTCTTTGAAGAAAGGCTGAGTGTTCCATTTTCAGCAGTAGTAAATAAAAACTCATAAAAATATTGTCACAAATAAAATACAGCATCTCCCAAACAGAATACGATATCAAATACTTTTTGTTTTCTGAGAATATGTACAAGCTCTATGTGCATTTCTGCATGAATGCTATTAATTGCATACAAATACACAGATACACGTGCATATAAACGTATCTATATATGTATGTGTGTATGCATGTGTTACTTTTCCACATTAAGAATCAAGGGTTTGGCAGTATGCTGATGTAGCACTGAACTTTAAAACAAGATTGCAATGACGACAGTACTGTTACGCATTGCTATCAGGACTGAGTCTACAGGAATAATGATTGCTATCCAACCTCTGTTTTCTCTGCTGGATGTATCAAGAATATCAGCTGTCCCAAAAAGGGCTGTAACTCAAAATAATCAGGCACTTTTAAAAGGCAAGATTATTCTGTCTTTGTACAAAATACTGAATCGTTGAAAGCTCTTTTTTTTTCTTAAATCAGTAAAGACATTTTTATTACAGAATATTTCTAACAGGTTTTTTTAAATTCAAAGTTTATTTTTAAGCCAAACCACCAATACAAATAAATTGCTACATTTCCACAAAAACTATGTTAGCAGTAATGACAAGCTTGTCTCTCTTAAACCTGTTATCAACCAAACGTCAAAAGCAGTAAGTGATTTAGGGTAATGATGTAGAACTTAATATTATCTATAGAGGTGGATGTTTCCTACTAAAAAAAGAAATAAATTGTTTTTCTACAAACCGTTCAGATATGTGAAGTTGTTTATTCAATTCTTTATTAGCAGATTACAATTCAACAAAAAGATATTTCGTGCTTGTATATTTTGCTATCCTAGCTTAGGATATTCAAATATTTGAAGGCCATAAACTCCGTATTTCAAATAATCAGTTAGTATTGTATATATATATATTGTATAGGATACACTGTATCCTAAATACAATGTATTTAGGAATAGTGGGGTTACCATAAACAAAGTGGGAAAAGCTTCTTGACCATGAAGTTTGTAAAAAACTGAAACAACTTTCTTAACAGGGAGAGTTGTTGCTCAAGTCACTTAAATTAGAATGCAGAGAGCACACAGATATGCCCTATAGGGAATGTTCTGCATTGGTTTAGCGATAAACCTAGTAAGTCTTTCCGGCTATAATTTGTATGATTTCCTGGGTTTGGACATAAAACACATGGGAACTCAAGTCAAGAGTTCATGTAACTATTGTTTTTGACCAAGCTGAGTACCATATGGTGCAATACAGGCAAGCTGATTAACTGATGTAAAGCTCATGTTAAGTTATGGAGAAGCATGTATTCCTGTCAGTATTTTAGCTAAAAATAGCAGCACCACTTCAAAACCTTCTTCATGTATTAATCACTCCCAAACCTTCTGCATGTTTCCATCACTGTCAGAACCAGCCTTCAAATTTGCCCGCAAGCAGCCCTATGGAAGCAGGCTGGGAGAAACAACTGAGACTTCCTATCCAGAGGTTGCATCCATGTTCTTTGTATTAAAATACTGACTGCACTGTGTTAAACAAAAGAAGACTTGCAGGCCTCTATGGCATTACAGACAGCTGTGGCAGTACCACCTGTGGACTGCTTCTTATATCAGTATTTCTTCTATTAATAAAGTAAGAAGGGAAAGTCAGCCTTCTCTAGCTGTGTATTTTTCAGCTTCACTTTTATCTTTATTCATAAAAGCAGGACAAACAACAAGCAGACAGTACCCGAGTTTCCTAAATGAGTAACTTAAGGCAGGCCAAGGCCTCTTTCCTTTCTGATCTTGTCTTCCTCGTCAGTTATTTGTGAAACAAACAAAA
>VWYH01007877.1:19619-67124 GCA_013399365.1 Pampusana beccarii
CTGCGGTGGTGCTGCCGAATAAACGCGCGTACTGACTAGCAACTAGCCCGTGCACGCAAGCAGTTTTCCGATAGCTTGGGAAGGGCTCTCGCTAATGCGGGCTCGTTTCGACACCCTCTTGCCTAAGCAGAAGTCCCACCTCGGGAGCCGAGGGGAGCGCAGGGAACCGGGCTGGAGGCACCGACGCCACGGGTTTCCCGCAGCCGTGCCCGCCGGATGATGTTGCCCAGCAAGCGGCGTGACCGCTCCGGCCCGCACTCGCTTGGGCTCCGCTCCCAGCCTCCCCCAGGTCCTCCCGAGGAACAGCCAGTTACCGCTGCCCCTGAGAGGGGTCTCTTTTGGGAAGGCATCAGAGAAAGACAAGCGCAAATAGCGCGTTTCGAGTCCCGCCGGACCCTTGGACTGGATGGCTTCTCGCGCGCATAATGAAATCCGTCTGCATCGGAGATGGAGAGGGCTGATCTCCGAAAGGGCAGGCTAAACCTGCACCTGTGCCTTGCGGGGAAAACCGACGAATTACTAACTGGTGAGGTGAGACAGACAATAACTTTCAGATCCAGGACTTAGAATTTGAGGGTATAAACAGGGCTTTTAATCGGTTAAGGCAGTATTAATCAGTAAAACACGAATAAAATGTTTTGGGGAAAAATGCACAGACACATCAGGAAGATTCACGAAGGTCGGCTCTCGCCGTTATGGCAATACGGGGAAAAGCTCCTCAAGATGCACGATGTAAATATTGCTGTCACCACAAATGTCTCCCAGATTCTCAGAGGCAAAGTACATGCTTTGATCAGTAACCTGAAACTCTTCAAAGTACGCCCTTCCTCGCCAAACTTGGTTTTCCACAATTTTGGCTCATCATTCTGTTTCTTCACCTTTGGTTACGCTCTTGACTTGACTGCCCTTGGTCAGCTATAATAGTGTTAAATACACGTTACTTAAGGAAGGCATTTAAATTAGTTTTTTCTTTCATCCCCTTGGCAGAGATCAAAGGTAGACATTGAAAACGCTTTTCTTCCCCCTCCACATCCGCTGCTTCTGCCTGCAACGCCTGACTTTTAGAGGGACAGCTAACTTTGATTGCCCAAATCACACACACCCCGACGGCCGGAGCGGAGCGCGATCGGCACGTCAGATCGGATCCTGCTCGCACCCCAGCCCCAGCGCGGCTGCCCCCGCCGGAACCCCGGCGGGAACTCGCACCCCCGGCGGCTGACCCACGTCACCAGCGTGGACGGCTGTGCTGGAAAGAGCTCTCCTTGTTATTATTATTTTTATAGTAAGGCTCTTTCAACTTATTTATTTAGCCAATAAAAGTCGAACTAATCATTTCAATGCTGACACCTCCTGTAGCATCTCGCTAATTGAGCTCTGGTAGCGTTGGGCAGGATTTCTTCCAACTCTAGCGGCAGCAAAGAGAGCAGGCTTGCCTGTTTCTCGCTCAGATCTACAGCCTGCCCGCTATAGTACACTACGTTTGGAAGATAGATATGAATTGTTGCACTGTTCATTGATTCCTACTAATGAGCCGGTCTAAATCAACACTGGCGTTAAGTAGCTAGTCTCGAAGCGCACAGAGGATGCTTCGGCTGGTTCTTTCACTGTTTTCTGCGAGCCGCATGGCGGCCAGTAACAAGAGTTGACCGTAACGATTTGGAGTTAACACCGTAGGATTTTTTGCATCTCTCTTGTTTTTGTGCTAGGCTTCGAGTGGCTTTTTACATTTAATGTAAGGGGTGTAAAAAAATTGCTCCAAAGGGCCCCTCTTTCCTGCTTGATGATACCAGAGGCTAGCTTGACGCCCGTTTCCCTGGGATGCTTGGCACGACTCGTCTCTGGGAGGAGGAAAGCCCTTGCTCGTTTTCCACCTCCCGG
Organism: Pampusana beccarii; assembly: GCA_013399365.1. Classification (NCBI taxonomy): domain Eukaryota; kingdom Metazoa; phylum Chordata; class Aves; order Columbiformes; family Columbidae; genus Pampusana; species Pampusana beccarii. The sequence goes on from VWYH01007877.1 coordinate 21,498, forward strand.
TGATGCGGTGGCCTCGGAGGCCCTTTGCGCTTGCTGCTGAGAGCCAGGCTGTGCGGGACCGAGGGGCGAAGGGGGAAAAAAGTGGGCTGAGAAAGGGCTAGGGGGAAGAGAGGAGAGGACGGAGCTTCCCTGCTGGGGCTGCTGTTCCCTGCCTAGTGTTTTGAAACCGGATCTCCCTCTTACATGGCGTTTGCTCAGCACCCCCTCTGGATCCACCTTGCCCTGCTGAGGAGGCGTGAGTGAGAGAGGATTCGGGGAGACGTTTGTCGCTCCTTTTCCACGACTCGCCAAGTTCCCAAGCCGCTGTCATGTGATAGTAAAAGAGCAAGAGCTGCGGGGGTCTCCCGACTCGGGCATCATTACAAAACCGCGCTGGAGCGCGCAGCCCCGCCACAGCCAAGGCGGCCGCCGCCCCGCTCGCCTTCTCTCCCCGCCGGCTCCCGGCTCTCGCCTCTGCCGTCCGCTGCAAACTTTTGAGGGGACACCGGACTGAGCGGTGAGAGGGACGTTTTTATTTCCTTCCTCCCTGTCTCTGTAGAGGTCCGGTGTAATTTCATGCTCCCGAGCCCTCGGTGCGCGCGGAGTATCAACTCCAGCAGCGTGTTCCAGGCGGCAGCGGGGAAGCCCGGGAGACTCGGCAGCCTCCAGGAAGAAAGCAGGGACACCAGCGAGAGACAGGACCTGCCTCCCCGTGCCTCCTGAGGTCCCACGGCCTCGGCGGCAGCTGACTCTCCGGCAAGCAGCGGGGTGGCGAGGCAAGCACAGCCCGCGGGGCGAGGCTGCCCCAGGGAGCCGTGTGTGGAGTCCTTCGGCGGGACGCGGGGCAGTCCCTCCCGAGCCGGGCGTGTGGAGCCCAAGATGTAGGGACGTTAGCGGGGCAGGGGAGGGCCCTTTCCGGCATCCCGAGCCTTCCGTGCGCGGGACAAAGCAGAGCCCGGTGCAGCGCGGCTGGGTCGTGCGGCCGCGGGAGGGCTGCGGCGGGGCGGCGATGCCCAGGCCGGGGAAGAGTTCTTACAGCGACCAGAAGCCGCCCTACTCCTACATCTCCCTGACGGCCATGGCTATCCAGCACTCGGCCGAGAAGATGCTGCCCCTAAGCGACATCTACAAGTTCATCATGGAGCGGTTCCCCTACTACCGGGAACATACTCAGCGCTGGCAGAACTCCCTCCGCCACAACCTCTCTTTCAACGACTGCTTCATCAAGATCCCGCGCCGCCCCGACCAGCCGGGCAAGGGCAGCTTCTGGGCGCTGCACCCGGACTGCGGGGACATGTTTGAAAACGGCAGCTTCCTCCGCCGCCGCAAGCGCTTCAAGGTCCTGCGCCCCGAGCATCACCTGCCCGGCGGCGGCGGGGCGGGTGGCGGCGGCCCCGGCAAGCCCCCGGCTCCCGCCCCGCACATGGTGCACTACTTTCACTCGCAGCCGCCGCCACCGCCGCCACCTCCCCCGGGCAAGGTGCCGGGGCTGGCGAGCTCCGAGGCGGCCGTGGCCGCTGCCGCGGCGGCGGCCGCCGTGGGGAGGCTGCCGCAGTTCTCGCCCTACGGGAGCAGCCAGCCCTCGGGCTTCAAGCATCCCTTCGCCATCGAGAACATCATCGGTAGAGATTACAAGGGCGTGCTGCAGGCCGGCGGGCTGCCTCTGGCCTCGGTGATGCACCACCTGGGCTACACGGTGCCCAGCCAACTCAGCAGCGTGGTGAGCTCCATGTGGCCGCACGTAGGGGTGATGGACTCCGTGTCCGGCGTGCCCGTGTCCCCCGACTACGGACCCTTCGGAATGCCCGTGAAGGCGCTCTGCCACCCGCCAGCGCAGACCATGCCCGCCGTCCCGGTGCCTATCAAGCCGGCGCCNGGACTGCGGGGACATGTTTGAAAACGGCAGCTTCCTCCGCCGCCGCAAGCGCTTCAAGGTCCTGCGCCCCGAGCATCACCTGCCCGGCGGCGGCGGGGCGGGTGGCGGCGGCNGTAGAGATTACAAGGGCGTGCTGCAGGCCGGCGGGCTGCCTCTGGCCTCGGTGATGCACCACCTGGGCTACACGGTGCCCAGCCAACTCAGCAGCGTGGTGAGCTCCATGTGGCCGCACGTAGGGGTGATGGACTCCGTGTCCGGCGTGCCCGTGTCCCCCGACTACGGACCCTTCGGAATGCCCGTGAAGGCGCTCTGCCACCCGCCAGCGCAGACCATGCCCGCCGTCCCGGTGCCTATCAAGCCGGCGCCGGCCATGCCCGCCGCCTCGGCCATCCCCGCTCTGACGGTCGCCGCCTCACAGATCTGCCCCGCCGCTTCCCCGGCCGCTGCTTCGCTGCTGGAACACACCGCGAGTAACACCCCCGAGGGCAAGGGCTCACTCCACTCCGTCCTGGTGCACTCCTAAAGGGCAAGGGGTCGGGGGAATAAAGGCCCCCAGGCTCCCGGAGAAGAGCATGTGGGGGCTCAGGCCATGCGTGCGGCACGGAAACCCGATCGATCCCATGACTATTCCCCTGCTGGTGTCTGTGTTTATGTTGTGTACAATCAGATTATTTGAGAGCCAGGTCGCAGGTAAGAGCTTTTATCGTCGTTAAATATCGTTAGTAGCGGAGAGGTGATGTGAAAAGCCATAGCCGGGGGCCAGAAGGGCAGACTCGGAGGACGGGGCCGGCAGGGAAGTTCTCCTGGCCACTCCGACTGCCTGAGGCCGTGCAGCCCGGGTTCTCCGCCGAGCCTCCCTCCCTCCCGGGGCGGCCGACAGGCAGGTTTCTACTCGGGGCCCGGTGGAAGAGGGCTGCGCTCTGCCGGGAGTCTGGGGAATCAGAAGGGTAAAACCCCTACTGAATGCCTCTTTTCCCTCTCCCCCGAGAGACAGGAAACCTCTGCCCCATCGTCCTGTAGATCTTGCTCCGAAAGACGTGGCCAAAGCGGTTACTTTGGACCATGGCGAGCTGTGGGACCTCAGGGCGTGTAATGCTGGCTGTTTAAAGAGTAAGCTTTGAACAGATCGATTAATTAGTGGGAATTTAAATGACAACGACACTGACGTCGAAGGGGTCCTTTAACTAACGATCACTTGTCCTTCCCTCTCATATTTTACAGTCCATCCCAATATTTCACGTCGGAGGGCAGTACCTTAGGAGGGACTGAAGCGTGACCTGGCCTCTCAAGCTGTGTGTGGGTGTCCGAATTCCCTAGTTTCTCATTAAAACAGCCCGGCCATTTGTAGATCGTGATTTTCACATCACCTTTCACCGCTCACAGATACCGCTATTTTGTATGTGTTGCTTGGCGTTTCTTCCACGTGAGTGTGAACACTAAAATCGCGGGGAGGGTGGGCGGGGGAGAAGGGGGGTGGTAATGGAGAAAGCCAACAAAAATGGATAAAAAATTATTCGGGAAAAGCACTTTACTGAAAATAACCTTCCAACAGACGAGAGGTCTGTGTGAAGCAGAGGGATCAGAAGTCAGAGAGCGATGCACTGGCTGGTGAGCCCCGGTTGGTTTGTGAGTGATTGCTGCCGTACCCTGTCTGCCCTGCTGTACACCAATGCTCATTAAAACCCATCTATTCATTTGTTTCTGCTGGTGCTCCTGTTTAAAATACTCGCCTTTTACACTGGTTAAGAAACGCGTGCTCGCAGCGTAGGTTCGCCCCACCTTACTCCCCAGTCCCCATCCCCTCACCCTCCCCAGACAGACGTACCCAAAAGTTTTCTTGCCGCCAAAGCAAGGGGAGTTACAGGGATAGAAGCCTCTTAGAGGTAAATCGCCCGCTGATGCTTTGAATTCGCTACCACCCGTAGCTCAAGGGCGAACCCGTCGGATCTGAGGAAGGGGCACTGATCCAGATCCCACTGAAGGCAACTGGAGTTTTGCCACTGGTTTCAGTGGGTGCTGGATCCCAGGTGCTGTCAGGGACTTCCCCGCCTCAAGCTGGCCGACCTGCCAAGCCCCGAGAGGCCAGGTCGCAGTCCCAGCCCCGGGGGGAGGATACCCTGTGTCAGGCTTGTCCTTCTTGGTGAACCTGCAGCCAGAAAAGCTATCTCTAGGAAAAGCAAACCTGCTCGGCTTCGCATGCCGGCTGGCCAAAGTTTTCAGCACTCACCGTTTGACCGCTTGGAATTCAGCTGGAACTGTTGAATTTCCAGTTGTTCTCTCTGTTCCAGAGCAGGGTTAGACCTTAATTTCCAAAATTATAGCACTCCCAGTGCTGAAAAATACTGCTAATAATGTTGCGCTGCTGAGGCACAGATTGGTATCGCGGCTCTGAAATCGGACTGGAAGGGTAAATTGCCTCGAAAGTTTTGCAGCCAGATAAATCGAGCAGGTATTTGACATCCAGAAGAAATTATATTTTTAAAAAAAAAGTGCTTCACATTTTCTTTACCCTCCTGTCTTCCTTTTCAGGCAAGGAGGCAAGTCTATATTTCTGCTGCTAAAAACTAGTTGCTTATAAAGAAAGGATATATCGCGAATACCACTAGTTTTATATAGCTCGAGGTACCTAAATATCTTCCACCACTCTCCATGTGGCTTCTGTCCAGGGCTCGAAAGCATCTTTAGGAAGATGGGTTTTCCCCACACGTTGGTCCAAGGGGCAAGAGGAACGGGAAATGCGGAGCAGGACAACAGATAATCCTCCTGGGAATTATTCAGAGAATTCTGGAGACTTTTAAGACTCTGGATAACCTTCTGAATTTAGTCGCGGGAAAACTCTAGCTGGTGCCAGGAGGCCGGTCCGGGAAGCCCCGCAACGCTGTTTGCTCAGCGGGGTGCGGGCAGCGGGGCTGCTGCCGTTCGGCCCCCGGCCCCGGGCAGGGAGCGGGCGGGGGACGGAGCGGGTGTCGCGACAGAGACCGGCTGCCAGAGCAGTGGTGTCGCAGCCGAGGTGGGGCTGAGGGTCGGAGCTTCAGCTCGCACCTCGGGTAGGCGCTCCGGAGACGATCGCTCAGATCAGCGGTTTGCGGGATAAATGCGCGCTGTTTGCAATAGGATTTCTCATCAGAGGCAGTTTCAGGGGAGCAGGGAGCTTAGGCCCCCGGTCACTCGCCCGGAGGGTTTAGTGTAACTCCCAAGGCCTAGACTTCGTGTGACCAAAAGACAGTGCTCTTTGTCGTAGCTGGTACAGTAAAAATTATTAGGGGGTCAGAACCTGACATTTCACACTGTTAGAGGGAAAGGGAAAATTAACGAATCGAAAAATATTTTCTAACTAGTTTACACCCTTTTTTCCTTGTTTTTAAGAACTCTATCTCTAAACATTGCCTTTGCAATGTTACACAAATTTTGTATCAACAGCCAGTGATCCCAATACATAAACAAAACCAATCCCAATGCTCCTTAAAAATGGAAGATGGTATAAGATTTATAGCAATTAAATAGTACCCTTTCCTCCAGGCAGAGAAGCAGGTGTAAACTGGCGAAGGTAAGATTTTCACTTGACAAACCAAACAGAAAAACAGTCTTGAGCTAACTACAAGATTTTGTCGTCTGCTGTACCAGTATGCCTCATGCAGAAACCGCTTGACTTCAGATAAAGGCACATACGTGTTCTGCCCAGAAAAGGCAGCTGAGCCTTTACTGAATGGGTGCAGGCAGGATGCTTTTAAACAGAGGCAAGCAGGACAAGCAAGTTTAATCTTTACATCATTAGACTGCCAAAAGCAGGGAAGTGAACGTCTGTGTTAGAATGGAGGCCTAAGAAAAGGCATTGATCACACCCCAGTATGCTTCTGATCTAGTGTGGCTAGCTAATGTAGTGATTATTGTTGCTACCTGTGGGAAACTATTCCCAATCAAGGCACTGCTTTGTGTATTTTGATTCCATAGGGCATGCAAGTCAAGAAAGATAAGCACATGCAGTAAGTCCTCTAGAATTAATTTGTTTTATGGTTTGAAATACGATAGCAGTGTTTCAGTGAACATATTTCAATCTCAATGACACCTACTACAATGTAACTACTGAAATTCTGGTCTCCATTGACTCTGTCCCGAAGCCTCTCTGGCCAGAAATTGATCTGGCAAATCTGCTTGGAATTTTGCTGCTGCTGTGGGATCAGATTTTCCCTTTTATTGCAAGGTTTTATTTGAAATCATTTTTCCATAAAGCCTGTTTTATGATACAGTCATCCCTGTGAGTGCTTGGAATTCATAATAGTTTCAGTTTTGAAAAATAAAATTCCACCTCTGCTTCTGGAGTTTGGCTGAACATATGGTCAGTTTAATAGCTTTAGTTAGATAAACCCGGTGTGATTTTAGACATCTATACGCTAAATACAAACCTTGCTGCCTACAGGTCCCTATCCTGGAGATATTTAACTATGTCACTAACTTGTTTAAAGAATAAGTGGTCCTTTCTCTTTGCTCATATTATGTGATCACTGGCACTGCCCATGTAGAAAGGCCTAATGGTCAGAGCACTCAGAACCTCTGAGGGAAATCTTAGTTCAAGATCACTTTAGCTCAAAAAGATTCAAAATCACATCTGTGTACCAAAACCAGCCAACTGCAAAATGGCAGACAGAGAAAAGTCATGCTTTTTGGTGAAGTTGTGCCATTACATAGCAACAATAAATATAAGTTTCATGAAATGTGAAATAAGCCACATGGCCTGGGTGCTTTTCTGTGAAGGCAGAGTGCAGCAGCCATGGAGAAAACACATAATGGTTGAAGAGAAGGATAGGAATAAACGGAAAATTTTCACATCAGAGTGTCATATGGACTGGTGTTGTGTGTCCCAGAAATTCATAATTGTGGTATGTAAAAGGTGAGTTATGGACAGAGGAGTGACAAATGTTTACTAATATTAAGACATTCAGACTAATAAAAAGGAATAGCTGACAAATTCGGAGTTGCTAAAAGACATTCACACCGAGTTGCAGGATAATAAAATCGAAGCTTAAATTAGTTTCTGGTATATGCAAACTGATATGCACGGGGAAAATAATCCTGATTTTATATATATAAGAATAGGTCCTGAATTTAGGATTGTTACGAAGTTATACTGGATAGCTCTATGAAAATGTTGGCTCAATTGTCATTAGCTATGAAAAAAAAGCAAAGTTACTAGGAAAGGAACAGAGAACACAAGAGAAAATATCATGTCCCTGTTCAAACCCTAAGTAAGTTTGCATGCAACATGAAGTTTTGTGAGTGGGATACAGAGAGAATCAGATGGAATAATCAAAGATAGACCTTCTGTACAAGTAGCAATTCAATAGACAAAGACTCCTCAGGAAAGCAAGGATATACAGGGACATATGACACAAGTTTACAAAACCATGAGAGACCTGGAGAAGGCACATGTGCTTATTCTTTCTCTCAATACCTGAACTTGGAATCACCAAAAGGGTTCAAAGCAAACAGAAAGAGGGGATACTTCACACAGCACGTAATTAAATACTGCAATTTATTGTTGCAGGATGTTGAGGGTGTTAAAATTTTACATGCACTTAAAGAACAACTGGAAAATTAATGTAAGATAAATCTACTGGGGATTGTTCCATAAAAAGTTGCTACCTCTTGCTCGGATTTGCTATGCTAGTAACATATTTCTGAAAGTATCATCACATGCTTTTTCTGTCCTACTCTTTCTAGAGCACCCATTGTTTGCTTACTGTTGGAAACAGGACACTGGGCTAGATGAACATTTGGAGTGACCTATAACAATTGCTCTTAATCAGAGAGGGGATCAGGGTCTTCCGTTCCTAGCCAAGTGTCCTAAATTGAAGCAATTCTTTAAAGTTATTTCAGTGTATGATATGTGAGAGAAGACATCATGGATGCATGCAGAGATGCAGAGGCAAAGAATCCAAACTCCTAATTGTGCTGTTTGTATATATTTTATATGAAAAATACTTTAAATGATCCAGGAATATCCAAGTTCCTCTCTCTAAGGCAAGTGCCTACCTGACTGGATTAATTTGCTTATTTTCTGGTGAATTAAATTTTAACAATTAGAAAGTTTCAGCATGAGAGACTGAGACCCCTTTTTATATTATGCCAGCGTATCTGATAGAGTAGAGTGAACGTAGGTATGGACTTGAACCCCCTCTAAGATGGAGGAGTAACTTCAAACATCTGTGTCCTGGCAATATAATACTGGGCATGTCTATGCCATGCATATCTGAGGCATCCATGCTGCTCTAGGCATTGACAGACATGTCAGTGTATTACTTTTGTCTGTATCTCCTCTGGTTACAGTACCAGTGAAGAGAAACTGTTTGCCTTTTGGAGAAGAAAATAATCAAGTTCTGACACATACAAAAAACTCCAACTCTAATGCTGAGCTTCACAGAGCTATAAAACATACGTTTTAATGCAATTGACATCCATAGTATACCACAAAATATTGTAATATTTCTCTAAACTTCCTATGGATGCTTAATCTACACTGGGAAAGGTACTAATTTTCAATGAGATACAGAAATTTGTTTTCAAGGCAAAAGACCTAGGAGAAAGATGTAAGCCCACACTGCATGGACTGCTTTTATTATATATCACTCATTAGAACAGTAATTGGACAATAGCCATTAACAGCACTTCAAACCAAGGGGGCCAAGAACGCTCCACTTTTTAAGCCAGAGAGTTGTCTTAAAGCAGTCATTCAAAAAAGTAAAGCCAACTTGATATTCTTTATCAACTAATCACTGCCGCTTACTGTCAAAAGGTAGGTTTTTGGCTGAACAGAGTGTTACAGTGAATAAATTATTAGGGAAATGGTTCTTTTACTGGTAAGGGTTGCTAATATTTATTTATTATCAATCTTCATTCTAACAAAAAAGGCTTTTAACTCTACATACTGCACAACAAACTCCCAGTGTGGATCAGGTCTTCCTTTCCTGATGATATGAATAATATGAAGCTCATCAATGCTTGATTCTGGATAAAAGTGCAGAAAGAAAGGAGAAAAAATGTGGGTGTATGTACTGCTTGCACCATAGAACTGCTACTCTAAAATCATAATTTGCTAGGGAAAAATGTAATAGAACTTAGTAACATGATTGTAGTAGCTATGTGTATTTTATTAACCTACTGCTTTGTGTAGGATATGTGTTTGGATTTATCTCCTCTTTATGCTTGAAATTAGAGTTTTGTTAATCGCCATGTGGTATTTTAACTGTGCTTGGTATGAATCTGAACCATAACAGATAATTAAATATGCAAATAATTGTGATACTTCATATACTTAATAAAATGTGTAGCTGTAACTGATAGGTGCTTACATCTTGTTTAATCGATTGTTACTGAATGCTTGTGAAAATCTTTCCTGGTACATCCGAGCTTTAAAGAAAACGCAATATAACATGGTACATTGCCGGCTGCTTATCACACTATACAATTTTTAAAGTTGAATAGGACTATTGGGACGAAACCTAGAAAGGAAACCAATTTATCTCTTCTTCTTCAAGTATTTGCAACAGACATGAAGACAAAACTATAAAAAGATTAATAGGATGCATCTCCAAAATGAAGTTACACTAGTGAAGCAGATAACAAGTGAAATCATACCCTTACTGAGCCTCTGGTATCTTTACATTAGATCCATTTACAAGCTTTTTAAAAAACTGCAAATAGCTTAATTTACTCAACAGTGCTGAAAACAAACAAACAAACAAAGAAGCAAACAAATTAGTAGGTTGAAAACACAGGCTTAAATTGTGGGTCAAAATGCATATTACTCCAGATTTTACATTTCAATATATTCTCTGCTTTGAAAGTGCATCTCGGTATCATCAACACATTTCATCTGCAAACCTCCAGGCAGAAAATAAGTGAAAATATATCGAAAAACATTAGCCTATCAGGCTGACTATTTTGAAGGACACGGAATTGTGAAGGAAAGAACAATAAATATAAAATGCAACTTGCATGCATCAAATGCAAGCTATGGCAGAATAGCTTGATGCTTATTTCTTGTAACCGATTTTTAGTGAAAATAAAAGTAGTGCAATAGACTGAATGTTTAACAGAGCTTTAGTAAAGTGTTTGATATTATGGCAAATGATCAGTGTAAATAGAGGAGGATTAGAACATCACACAAAGCCTGACTATACACTGAAATAATGTGAAATTAAGTAACATGACATGTAAATTTACGCATTTTAGGTCTTATAACAAAGGTATCTGAGGAGGCTTGCCAAATACAAGCAACTCAGAGGATTTTTTTTTTTTTTTTCCCAATAAATAAATAGAAAACTCACTGAATATTCAGGAATATGAATGAAGGTCAAGAAATAAATTGAAAGTTCTCACGACTTCCTGTTACATTTAGCAAACATACAGGGGTCTTTTTGTCATCGTCATTTCTTCCTTCCTTGCATAGTACTTTTTAATCTACTACTCTGAGTTTTATCAGTTTCTGATTGTGTCTACAGCTCCATCGTACCAAACTGAAAAGCGTCTACCCTACCATCCATATTCTCACAGTCTGACAGTGCATTTCTCCTGAGTTCTCCTGGAGTATGCAATTTTGTGATCAATTCTCTATTCATTGTGAAGAAATACTAGTTTAGCAAATGTTCTGATGTTATGTCATTTCGTCAGCTACTGACCATCTACAATCTCTTCAGTGAGAAGAATTTTTATACAGAAGTTAAGCCTGCTGCCAGCAGATTTAGTTTTCCTAATACTGCCTGAGAATCATCAAAAACACACATTCCTCCCAGCCAGGAATCAGAAAACTGCCAAACTCAACAGTGATTTGCTGCCATCAGAGAGGCATCTTGTGACTACCAGCAGCTTTCTGGAAGCCCCAGAAGTGGGGAGTGGGATTTTCTTGGAATTCATGGCAGGATAAGGCAGGAAGGGATCTGTTACTGCTGTCTGATAGTGGCATATCTTTCTAGAACAAAAATTTTGGTGTAGAGGGTAGGTGCAAGACCTGTACCAAGGTTTCATTGTCTTCTCCTTGGGGAATTTGACTTCTGAACACCAGGAAAGCTTTCACACACCCTTTCAGGCTGAATTTTTTCATCCTGGTGTCAACAATCCCAGCCTTGGGATTGCTGTGTGCCTTTTCTTTAATTCATAGCATTACAGCATCGTTTACTGTCGCACAATTCGGTCAATGAAAACAAAATCTCTGGCAGTTTTTCATCATCTGTGAAGGAAATATTAAAGTCAAGAAACCTGTACCAATGCAGCCTGAAATAAACAATTTTCATCCTACAGATGGGAACATACTAGTTGCCTGTGAGAGACATTTTCTTGTTGATAAGCATTACAAAAAATATTACAGGGTGGGTAAACAGAGTTTGGTTTAAATGATTTCACTTCTGCTTCACCTACACTTCCCCCCGCTTCCCCCCCAATGCTATCAATGCTGTTGAAAGAAAATCTCCAGCTTTAAACCACAAAAAAATTACACTGAGAATCTTATGCAAGAATATAGAAAGTTTATGGTGAAAGTTCCCAAGGTTGCCGATGCTTGGTGAAATGTAATACTTCAATCTCAAAATTTTGGAAGGTCATTTTGAAAGTTCTACGTAATACTTACAGCTGTCATGTCAAAAGAATTAGAATTGTGCATGAATCAGCTTATTAACAGAGAAAAATTCACAAGATGTACAGACATAAATTTTTGGCTCTTAAATGCAAAAGGGATTTTCCACGGTTTTTACTCAAACAAAATTAATAAGGACGCATTGAAGATGATTCACAAAATTAGTCTTTGTTGGTGATGATGAAGATATCTTTATTTTCGATATTTCTTTGATTTAAAAATTTCTTACTAAAGATTTCGCAGGATACTGGCAGCCAGGTGATAATTCCTGCAGTAGTCACAGAAGGCTGAGAGGAAGGGTAGGTCCACATGGTTTCTATTCAAATTTCTACTCAAATCTGTCTGGTGGATGTAACGAAAGGAAAGGATTCAATTTTTTTGACCCCTATGGCCAGGACATTCCGAGACTTCTCTATGTGTTCCCAAAGTCTTCAGTACCATTCCTGTACTTATAGGAACACTTTACTTTCTAATCCACTAGGTCGAATGATGAAAACACTACAGGATCTGCTTAGTGAAAGGCACTGCCATAATGAAGGAACAGGTAAACAAAAATTGAAGCCGTAAGGTTTTCATTCATTGGGAACTTGCAAGTCATATGAGAAAAGAAGTAAATATTTTCAGTCTGCTCACTCAGGAAATTAGGGGTCCAGTCAAGATCAAGTTTTTGTCATTCTAGGTGTTTAACAGAGATAGATGTAGAAGAAAGAAAAGGCACTACTGTCTTATTTTACAGGTGAGGAACAGAAAGAAAACCTAACTTTGCTTAGATAGCTGGTAGCAGAGTCAGAAGCAGTATCTAAGTCTTACAAATATTGGTTCAAGCCTAACTTGCAAGCTCCTCTCATATTCTCTTTCATGGGAAGAGCCTTCCTTTTTGATAGTTCCCTTATAATTCAATTCCCAGAAATGCACAGATGAAAAAATCCTAAAGTCTTATGAAATAAAACGTTGCACTGGTAGTACTCTGGGGTAGATGCTGCTACCTGTTCTGCTTGGAAGAAAACAGTAAAATCCACTTGTGCTCTCATAAAAATAAGTGTTGGGTCCCAGCACTGCCTCAGAGACAGGCTGAATTCAGACAAATTTCCTGTTTCCTTTGAGCCTTATCTGAGTCAAATATTTTCATTTTCTTACTGAGCTAAGCCAGCTAATCAGGTTTCCCTTTGAGCTTTGTGGTTTCTAATTAGCACTATCCCTTTTCCAAGGGCCATAGAGTTTTGGCTCCCTGGAAGAACGGTGTCACTGTGCCTTGAGGTCCTAATGCTGGCAAATGGCAGCATCCAGCCCCAAGTATGGATAGATGGATGGACATCAGCTTTTTGCTGTTGTGCACTTAACCAATTAGGCAATTGCTTTCAGCTCTAGAATGAATACTACCTAGTTCTTTTTGGTTGTGCAGGTCTCTATTTATTGTCAATTATTTTTCTTATCGAATCTTTCCTGCTCCTGTATCTAGCAGAGACGAAATACTGGAAGGTGGGGGGATGAAAGCTGCCTAGAAGCAGTAAAGGACGTTGAGAGCTTGTTAAATATTCTTGCGGGTCCTTCTCCCAAGAATTTCCATGAATTGTGTTGTCATCAAAATGCTTAGGGGGACCGTAATGACCACAAAGGATTCAGCTGGACCACCCAGAACTGCAAACACTAAGAGAAGCGTCAAGGGCCTCTTGCAGGATTAAAGTTGCTCCCCCTTTAACATCTTGAAAATATTCTGCAAGGGCCTTCCCACCATCATCAAGCAACGAAAACTTTTCTTTCTACTTATCCAATCACTTTAGCATCACTGTGCTGCTTGAAAGCTAGACCAGAAGAAAATATCCACATGTGAGTCTGACTTGCCATACGTGTTATGTCACAGCAGTAATACCATCAGAAAACTCATATTCTAATGGTTTACGTATACTGATGAAATCTAATTAATACACTACCTGCCTATAGAATAAGCACTGATTAGTGTACCCTTCACCATGAAGAAACATTCAAAATTACCCTGTCAGGGACTAATCTAACAAAGATGCTACTGATGGCTCTTCCATGAATCTTGCACTAATAAACCTTTCAATTCAACAGAGTATCCAATCCTAAACCTTTTACAAATGGAAAGGGCAGGATGCATTTAATGACTTAAACTCAGTAGGAGAAAGGAGAAATGACCTCACAAGTAATAGATATAGCTAGGCAGGGAGTTTGGGAATTGGCAGTTAGAAATTATGTGTACCTGGATACAACTATAAAAGCAATAAATTTAACTGCTTTATAGCCATTGAAATATGTAGCTACATGGATCATACATATAAAACCAGTATAAAATAATGCTGTTGAATAATAGAATTCAATTTACTATCATAATTCAAATTGAATGAAACCTATTTGTTCTAATATTTCTATAAAAAAACACAGCTATTTGTCTGGAAGCATGTTCATAAGATAAACAAACAGTAGTAAAGCTCAGATACATTACTTTAAAGTAATTGTAAATACATCACTGAGAGGTCTTCTCCCACCACTAGAGACCAATTTAATTGAGGATGTGGGAAATATCAGACATATGCTATATTAATACCACACTTTTCCCGTGGGTTGTTGCATCTGATTGTCTATAGTTATGACCTGAAAGACTGCTATCTTTATATCTCCTCTGTTAGTGAACATGCATTACAGGCTGAAAATGCAGGGCAAAGAGAGGACCATATAGCAAGACCATGGATAATACAAATGGCAAACATTCCCACTTGTATGTGATGTTCATAAAATCTTACAGCAATTGACCTGCATTTTAAGCTGGACAGAAGCACTGTTCTCTCCAAGCCAAGAAGAGAAGCCTGTTGAGAGACTATCCAAGCCCATGATAGTTGTTTCACTGTTTTAAGAGCAAGAACTTTTAAGGGCATGTGTTTTGGAGAAGCTCATGTTAAGACAAAAGTCTTCTTTATGGAACGCTGAAGCTATTATTCTTTACAAGGAGAAAATTGGCATAGATCTCAGACAAGTTTCGGAGACCCAGGGCAGATCATTTCAGCACATGAGAGAATATATGAATATAATATGGAATCTGGAATATTGTGTTCAGTTCTGGGCCTCTCAGTTCAAGAAGGACAGGGAACTCCTGTAGAGAGTCCAGTGCAGAGCCACAAAGATGATGAAGGGAGTGGAGCATCTCCCTTACGAGGAAAGGCTGAGGGAGCTGGGTCTCTTTAATTTGGAGAAGAGGAGACTAAGGGGTGACCTCATTAATGTTTATAAATATGTAAAGGGTGAGTGTCATGAGGAGGGAGCCAGGCTCTTATCAGTGACAACAAACAGTAAGACAAGGGGTAATGGGTTCAAACTGGAACACAAGAGGTTCCCCTTAAATTTGAGGAGAAACTTCTTCGCAGTGAGGGTAACAGAACACTGGAACAGGCTGCCCAGGGAGGTTGTGGAGTCTCCTTCTCTGGACACATTCAAAACTCACCTGGACACCTTCCTGTGTAACCTCATCTAGGTGTTCCTGCTCCGGTGGGGAGATTGGACTGGATGGTCTTTTGAGGTCCCTTCCAATCCCGAACATTCTGTGATTCTGTGATTCTGTGATTCTGTGATTCTGTGAGTGTGTGTAAGAAGACTCCCTCATTGAGAGGAACAAGTTTCAAAGTATTAAAACCCCATCATTTTGCCTTACATTCTAAATCCTTTTGTAATTTGTAGGCAACATATCAGATACAACAGAGATGGAACTAACATGCACAGAAACTAACAAGGTATGATCACAGTGTAGTCTCAGATTACATTGTGTTTTAGGGTTTCCTGTTTCTTCCTCATGTATCATGATGTAGATTTCTCTATAAGTAGGTGAAACAGGTTGAACTCTCATTAAAGGCCGATCAAGTCACATGTATAACAGCATTCTTCAGTTAAAAGAAAGACTTTACAAATTAATCAACAGGACAAAGCTTCTAAAGCCTACATAAAATCTTTTAGCACATTTAGGAAGATTATGGCTTAATGTACAACCCTTTGGCTTCTCTGAGATACCCTCAGTACTTTGCCGAAACCTTCCCCCCCCTGCACCTGGACCATAGCTCATTGTGTTATAAGGAGGGTTATTTTGGCTTGGAGAGAAGAGGACTTTCATGACTTCAAACATGGACATTAGATCAAGTTTTTATCTTCTCACATAATCCTGTCTTTGATGTCACCAGACCGATGCCTCTCAGAATAGAAAGAGAAAGCTGTGAAAAGAGGCCCAGTTAATTTATACATTTAAGTGCTGCTGTTCTAATTCGCCAGTGTAGCATTGTCATTGTTTTCTGCTTTGCATCCTAAAGGCAGGCTTACACTAGGCAATTATGAATGGCTCCTCTGAACAAATAATTGAAATTCACTAGTTGTGGGATATGGTTTAACAATGTCAGGATTGGAGGTGCAAGGTCAAATGTATTCCCAGTGGCACTACTGAAGTTACAGGCCACCCTTTTCACTTGCCCTGAAGGATGAGTATTTGTAACACACTCACATTAACAGCAACTAATCAGGTAAGCTGCATGAAACAAATAGCAAACATGAACATGGTATTTTGCATTTGTCTTCAAGCCGAAACAATAGTTTTGTGATTAAAATAACAAACCTTCAGAAGGTGATATGGAAGACTTCTTTGCAGCATGGAGACTATTTGGTTATAATTAAATGTGTAAAGATACACAACATTTGCAAAATCCTCCTCTTGCAACTGCAGCAAGGAGACAGCTATTAAAAAGGTGATTGACCCTATGTACGAATACTTTTGCTGAAAAATTCCACTAAGCTAGTGGTGGAGCAACAGTTCTGTAATGAATTATCTTTCAATTAATGTAGCAACTAAAAAAAAAAAAAAAGAGAAAAGTTGTTGAAACACCAGACTGAAGGATTACAAGACATAATTTCTGCATAATTTACCTTGCAAAGCCAATTATTTAGTCTTTCACAAAACAACTAACCTTAAATTATCCACTGCCAAATTATCCATATTATTTTCTAGTGAATCTGTGATGTAAGAATTTTGTGTCAAAGTCCATTGAAACAGACTTTTGTGTTCCTTATAGACAAAGCAAAACTCTGTGTGTGTGTGTGCACACAGAGAACGGAGGTTTTCTGCAGAAACAAAAGACGTGATATAAAATAACTTGCCAGGGTGAAAGTTAAATAGATATGTCTTTTTGTCTCATAATGGAATGGATTCACTAAAAGAAAATGGGTGTACCCAAAAGTAAAAGAAATACCTTACCAATTCAAGGATCTTTATGCTTAGAGATCATTGTCATGAACCAAAAGCAGAGCAGTTTACTCTTCCACTTTCATAAAAACACAGTATACAGGATAAACTTTCCATTTTGTCGGTTGCCTTACCAGTACACAAAATGTGCTTGGTCCAAGGCAAAGTGCAATCTGATACACATTATATTTTTAATCTTATTAACTTGTGAGAAGACTTCAAAAAGTACACATTATTGAGACTTTTATAATTTGCTCCTACTACTGCTTATCATAATTCCAGTACCAAAACTCTGTTGTTATCACATCTAAATATTATGCAGACTAAGGCTCCACACTGACAGCTAATGATTCTAAAGTGGAAAATCTAATTTTTTCATATAGATTTTTTCTCTCCAGTGCTTGGCATCCATTTTATATTACCAACACAAATAAAATTTATCCATAGGCTCTTTCAATTACACATTATTTCCTCTTTTACAGTCTTTTTAATGGCTATTAGAGTTTATTTCAAGAGACACTTTCTCTGTGTTTTTTTCTGCTTTCTAGTGCAAGGTTAACATGAGTTATACCCTAATTTATGTTTATTAGTGCATTATGGTTCTGACTGTATCCCCATGAGAAACATTACTGGCTTCTACAACTACCTTCCTGATGATCATAAAACAAATATTGAACAATGAAAGAAGCTTAAAAAAATCTGTCTAAAATTGAGGAATGGCTGCTTAAATACAACACAGATTCTTTGCTGTGTCACTATGTGCAGTCTTGCTACCACTGTGTCTTTTAGATGTAAGAAAACTTAGATTGGAGCACTGGTCCATCTGTGCCAGTCTACACCATTGATTCTATGTCTTTTAGAACAGAAGTCTAAACAAATTCTGTACAATAATCAGAATAAATAAAGGTCAAGGCAAGGAAATGTCATAGCTTTGCTTTGTTCCTGCTGACATCAAAAGCAAAAGTACTACTGACTTTACCAACAACTGGATCAGTCTCTTGTTCTGGTGAAAAACTGTAGATTTGCCAGTTCTACATGCAGAATTATTGATGTGTTCTGCATTTCCGGCATATAGTCACAATTGCCTAGGGATCAAACGTGTTAAAGGAGATTATCCACTCAGAATAAGGAGCAGAACTATCCCTTCTCAGTAGGTATGGGGAAACATTGACATCAGCATTATACTAGTTCATTAGACTATCCAGCATTCTGATCTGAAAAAAAAAAATTGTTTATATAGATAGAGCATGTTTACTTGCAATTTACAATATATGTGATTTAATGAGTGAATTTGATCAAACAGTAAAACAAAAAATTGTGCAGGTACTGTCACCACAATACCTGTACTGTTAGTGGCTAGGGATCACTTCAAAGTGGATTAGAAACTGGTCTCTGTCACACATGAGGTGGCAGCCCAGGGAATGAGAGAGGGGATGGCAGAAAGCTACCCAGCTGCTGATTTTTCCTCTGGGCAGAGAGCAGCATAACTAGGAACTACTAGTGCCTCCACCGGACCACTTCCTTTTCTATTTAATGAGTGAATCTGTCACTTTTTTCTTGGTCTCACTCAACCAGGTCTGACCTCTGCTGCTCAGAGACATTGTTAACAACGTGACAGTTTGGGAATCTTTCGCCTAGTGGGGAAAGGAATTTGAGCTTCAGTCTCTATGGACATAATAAAAAAGGACCTAAGTCCTTAAAGACTGCAATGGCTAGGACTGAGCACTTTGCCATGTCCCTGCATATGGCTGGTCTAATTTCTAGCCAACAGAATTTTAGCCACCCAGGGAACTTACTGTCAAGTGTGGCATGGAACAGCTACGTAACAGCAGGCTCCGGGAAAACGGGAAATTTCACTTGTCTTGCACCAGAGCTGAACCAGGTCTCATGCAGCCTGGGTGAATGCTGTAACATAGAGTTCCTGGAAACCAGGACACACACCATCTCCAGTCACAGAATGACAGAATGGAGCTTAACATTCAGTCATCACTGGCTGTTAGCTGTCTCATTGAAAGGACGTTGAGGTATCCCATTTTGAAGCAAACTTTTTCTGTGGCAATGCTGGACACCTAAGTCCAGGGCTCTGGATTCTGCTACCTGGCCCAGGCATATACATTGTTAGGTGAATCTATTCCTACCTAGGTGTATTTAAATAATACCGAAACACTTTTACCTTCTTCTACTCAACTCCCTGCTCTTTTTATTTCAGTTTACACAGAAATCGATAAGGAGATTCTAAAACAAGAGCTACCCAGAGATGAGTGATAAATCCAGTAAATACTGAGTGGACAAACAGGGGTCCTATTTGAGTGAGGACTGAAAAGTTAGGCTGCAGTTATCCAACCATGTTTATCATTCTCACTTTGTGCTGTTTATTTATGAGATGAAAAACGACCTAGGTCCATGTATCAGTACACCTGTGAAGCATACAGGAATTGTCACTCAAAATAGTTCTGCCAACACAGTAACTCCTGCCTCTGCAGCGGTAGCTGTAGAACCTTTCTTCAGATTCTTATCTTTGTTCTTCTATCCAGTTACACAGAAAGAGACTTGAGAATGAAAACAGCCAATACAAGCAGATCAGTATTATATCAATGAGAGTGTTATCATATATAGACTTTTCAGGGTGTTGATCCATGACCTTTTAAAGCTATTTATTCTAGGACAAAATATGGTACAAATGGTCATCAATGAAAGCGAACGCAGAATTGTGCTTGGGTCCTGGGTCAGGCTTATCTTGCACAAATATAAGTGGCTATAGTAAATGTCAGCAAGGGAGAATGTGATTCCAGGAAATTATTTCTTTCTAACTTGCAATCATTTTTAGGCCTGTACAATTTTTAAACTGTCCATGACTAACAGTAGAGATGAACTTCTCTTATACGAACTGTTGCATACTAGAAATCATACACGAATCAAAGAAAAAAAATGTGCATGCCCTAATTATTTTGGTTTATCTTTTGAAAATGTTGTTTAGCATAATGTTTTTCATATTTCCATAGAAGCAGAGTGGTGATGGTGTGATTAGATAGCTCAATTACTTTGTTATCAAAATTATTCCAGCAATAGGGTGAATAATGTCAACTGGATACCCTAAACAGCCTTGATCTGAAGAGCCTGTTATCTACAGACAGAGATCAGAAGGGGATTAATAACAGACAAATTACAAATCATTTATACAAATAAAATAATATCTACATAGTTGTTAAAAATGTAAAATAAAATGTATTCAATATCAACATAAACCAAATAGCCAAAGTGAGTTTTAGAAGTAAGCTGAATGTGGATAAGGTAAGATTCTCACAGGTTGTAACACGGAGCTTGAATCATGCATACAGTGAGATGAATTTGTGATGAAGAAGAATTGTTATATCAAAATCTGATGAATACAAGCGCTTGTGAGCACTGACAGAATGAAAGCAAATGGGAGTAATGCATGAAAAGAGTAAGCAAAGAGGTTTGAGATTCGGTATACTGAACGGAAAGCAAGCATAAAGAACTTAAAATGAAGTTTTAAACCTCTTCTCTAAGCAGAAGCTAGCAACAATGCTGTGCAGAAACTAAAGGAAGATAAAGTAGAAGGATAATCTTGTGATGATCAATATGAATGAGAAGAAAGAAAAACAGACAGCTGTAGAGAGAGAGGATCTCGGAAATACCGAGGGAGAGTGGCAAGACTTAGATATGACCTGGAGGTGAGTTACAAAGTCACCAATATAGCAGAGAAATCATTGCTCAAATCCATGGTGTCCCCATGGAATTAACTGCTGTGACAGTCACAAGAGTACAATCAAGCCTTCAGTAGACTTAGATTAGTACCCACTTTAAGTAAGACAACATCATAAATATGATAGAGGGTGCT
This sequence comes from Pampusana beccarii, assembly GCA_013399365.1. NCBI lineage: Eukaryota > Metazoa > Chordata > Aves > Columbiformes > Columbidae > Pampusana > Pampusana beccarii. Next base: position 42,073 of record VWYH01007877.1, read on the forward strand.
TTTCAAAAGGGCAGACTCATGAAGTCAGTAGTGGAGACTGCTGAAAGACATAACTGTTAAGTACGTCACATGGTCTTAAACATATGACCCCAAATACCTATGAGAAATCATAATTAAAATGTGATCTTTCAGATCTTTCACTCACACAGACTATTTATTTTTGTTTCACAGACTTATACACTGATGAGGTACACTTGTCTGTGGTTATACTAGGGATTTGAAGTGAAATGAGGTAGTCTTCAAATGGTCATTAAAATTTAAATTCTTCATTTTTGTGAAAAAAAATCACAAGAAAGAATGATTTGCTGGATTTCACAATATTTTGGGCTCTTCCCCTTCCCCCCCTGCCTGACAAATACAGTTGGTTCAAGTTGAACTGAACTCACAACACTTTGGTACTGAAGAATAAATGGTAAAAAAACATGAAGAACAGTGTAAATGGTTGTGACTGAAAAAGATTATCCTGATGTAGATGTAGGTAAGCCAGTTTTCAGTTAGATAAATTAAGCTCCTTTTCTCAAATACTGACATCAAAGGTCACTCTGATTAAGAGAATGTTGGGATAGTATCCATTTGTTACTTTAATTTTGGTAACAATTTCAGAATGATAAGAAATTACAGGAAAATGAAGTTTCAGATCTCACTTCCTCTTGCAGTTAGAGTCTAGCTTCAAGGGGTCTACAAGACTATTTTTATATTCATGTTACTATTGGCTTAGGTTAATATAAATGAGAATAAGATAAAAAAATATTTATTTTATTTTATTTTATTTTATTTTATTTTATTTTATTTTATTTTATTTTATTTTATTTTATTTTATTTTATTTTATTTTATTTTATTTTTTTTTCCTAGTATGTTCTCATCTGACTCAAATTTCAATGAACTTTTCCTTAAGTATTTCAAATCTAAGGAACCCTTAGTGAATGGCCATCATTGTAGATGCTGGCTTAGTGGTCTTGTCCAGTGTCATCTCAGAGCCTCCAGGAAAGAGAACAGAATGGAATTAGTCCTCTGCCTTGGAAGTCTCCTTTCCTCACCATGCTGGTTTGACTGAAAATGAGTTCATTTTCTTCATATAGTCAGAAACCTTTCTTTTTCATAGCTGGCACGGTCATTATTTGGACTTAGTTTGAGAACAAGAGATAACACCCCAGAACAGAGTTAATGTTGTTATTGCTCTCGTCAGAGAGCCAAGAACATTCTGAGCTCTGCTCACAGGCATGAGGCAGTGAGGAAGGGGGAGCATAGGTGTGACAGACCTTGACTGACACCCAGACTAATCAAGAAGAGTATTCCATCCCATTAGTGTCATGCTTCATATTTAAGGAGAGTTGGGATCTTCTGGTCTCTCTCTCTCACTTCTTGGCTTTCATCATCTGTTTTGTCAGAGCCGAGGGAGTTCTGTTCAGGACGTTCAGTTCAGCCTTTTCTGGTTTTGCAGAGGCCTCTGGGCCTTTCTGCCTTTTCTTCCTTTTTTCTCTCTTTGGGACTGGCTGTTCAGGACCAAGGTGCTGCTTCCTGGGACTGGCTGCTCTGTGTGGACAGACACTGTGAGGAATTGTCCTGACTCTCTTTTATATTCTATTTCTATTTTATGTATGTATATGTACTATTAGCGTAGTAGTGTTTTGTTGTTTTATTAAACTGTATTTATCTCAATCCAAGTTTCTCCCTTCCCTTTTGATTCTCTCCCTTACTTGGGGGGCAGGGAGGGGGGTGAGTGAGCAGCTATCATGGTCGTATTGCTAGTTTGGGTTAAACCACAACACTCACCAACCGCTTCTTCTCCTTCTGAAGATATGCCTAACTCCTGTCTACCTTCTGCAGCTAATGGGGATGAGGTTTAACAAGGGCAAGCTGTTGCCATGTAATCCTGATTCATTTATGGCAGATATTACTAGTGCAGTGGATGAAAATCAATGATTTTTTAAAAGTGTATTTTCATGTGACAACATTGGCATTTTCAGAAACTTTAATCAAGAATCAACACTGCTTCGACAAATGTTATATTAAGTTCCTTAACAGAGATAAAACATCATATTTTGCCCTGGTTCCTTTCTTAGCAATGGCAAAATAATGTATTTTGAAACTCTGTAAGACAAAACAAAGTTTTGTGTGAGCACTGGAAACACTAAATCAGAGGCACTATAGATTTGTATCATATATTCCCTAAAGCCCATCACTCCCATGTCTTTGCTCAGTTTTTCATTCAGCAACCAGTATTCATGAATGTTGAAGAAATTTCATACTTTTCAAACCTTTAATTGCCTAGAAAGGTAGAGGCCTCCTCAAAAAAAGGAAGAAGAATTACAAACAGAGAGTCTGACCACATAATTTTTTCAGTTATTTCATTAAGAAAACAAGAGAATAAAATGATATTAATGTAACCAATACAACACAGCCGAAGACAGTGTGTGGACTATTTCAGACTGAACTATTAGTGTAGACAAGACTTAACCGATTCAATATAGGGTCAAATACTGAGAATTATCGACCATGACTGACAGGCCCCTAGAAACACAAACTGTTCAAAACGTACTCCGCACACATCAATTCACGGACATATGCACACCCCCTCCCCCGCGCCCCGCCATACAACTAACAGACTAAATCTTGATTACAGACGAAGAACATTTTGCACTGCTGCTTATGAGAGCTTTGGCTAAATAAAGTCAGTTTAAATTACACGGTCTAGTGAGTCTTACTTACGGTACATCTTAGAAACTATGATAGTCATTGTCCTTGTTTAAATTGTTGTAAAATAGTGGTAACTCTTTTTGAAAAGGGGTGATAAAGCTGCTGAGATATTTCATCTTGAACATAGGATGGTGCTTCTAAGAAGAACAAGATGTTGAATAACATACCATGAATAAATATATTTTATTTTTTTAATCTGTTGTAACATTGACTTTAGTTCTTGTAAAAACTGATAAATATGAATGTGAAGATGAATAAAATATAAGGTCATCAGCAACTCACCCTATTTTATGAACTTTGATCATGTAATAGGGTTTGCATTTGTTTCTCGGATATGAATGGAGATGGAATTCAAGATAAGATATTAATCATAATTAAACTGACTATGACAGGTCTATGCTGACAAATTCTTAACGACCACAAAGAATGCTTAGCCATAATGAACTGCTTCATTCATTAATTTTCTCATTAAGAGGGCCTCCACTTAATAAGTTCAGTAAAAAGTTGATATAATATTGTATTTGTATTCTCTTTTTTATCGATTTCCACTTCAGTGGTATATTATTCGGAAAATGAAATAAATAATTTAAAACATATAATTGCTTGTATATATTCGTATACTAATTCCCTAAGCGATGCTGTGTTTATAAGTTGTCACTGTGCATATTAATTTGTCATACCCACCAAGCTCATGTTCATTTATTTACTACTAGCCATTGAGAAGCAGATTAAAAAGCACATGCTGCCCCTTCTTTGAAAGTTTTATTAAGGTCAAGTAGGCCAAATAGTATATTCCAGTTGAATCCGGCTGGTTGCCAGGACTTGAAAATTACTAATTACAGTTCTAAGTGACTTAATATGTTTGTATGCATGATTATTTATGAATATGTGTTAAGTGCTGCATAAAATAACACCTTCTCAATTAAATATTAAAATGTATTAATTGTTCGGTATGTACAGGTTCATACGAACTTGTTAAATACCATTAATTTACTCAAATGTGTGTCATCTGTCAAAAGCTGGTGAAGGCCTTGAGGAGAATAAAAAAAAAGAACAAAAAATACATCTTCTTCCTTCTTCTTCTCCTCTTGTCTTCTTCTCACTACCAAACCAGACCCACATAAATACCTATATCATTACTACCCAGAGAAGTTAGTAGATAAGCTTCTGTTTTCCAGAACAATGGCAGTGCACAAACCCACTGCACAAGAGTAAGGCATATTTTTCTTGCCTTCCCCTGAAACTACTCACAATCACAGAATCATTGAGGCAGGAAAGGACCTCTCAATCAGTTCATGCAACCCTGTGGTCAAGTAGGGTCACCTAGAGCAGATTGCCTAGGACCGTGTCCAGTTGCATTTTGAGTATCTCCACAGAAGAAAACTTCACAACCTCTCAGAGCAACCTCTGCCAGTGTTTGGCCACCCCCAGTGTACAAAAGCGTTTTCTTATTCCCAGGTGAAATTTCGTGGTTTTTAATTTGTGCCCATTGCCTCTTGACAAATCAGTTTGCACCATTAAGAAGAGTTTGGCTCCCTCTTCATTCCCTCCCAACAGGCATTTACACACATGGATAAGATGTCCCTGAACCTTCTCTTCTCCAGGTTGGACAGTTCCAGCTCTCTCAGCCTCTCCTCATACGGAAGATGTTCCAGTTCCTTCACCATCTTTGTGGTCCTACACTGGACTCACTTCAGTACATCCATATCTTTCCTTTACTGGGGAGCCCGGCACCGCACCCAGCACACCAGGTGTATCTCATCGGTGTTGAATAGAGAGGGTTACTTCACTCAGTCTTCTGGCAGCACTCTGCTTATTACAACTCCAAAGGCTGTTGGCTCATATTCAACTTGGTGTCCACCAGCACCCTCAGGTCCTTTTCTGCAAAGCTGCTTTCTAGCTGAGCAGCCCCCAGCATGTACTGGTGCCTGGGGCTGTGCCTCCCAAAGGGCAAGTATTTGCATTACCTGTTTTTGAAATTAATGAGATTATCTGCAGCTCATTTCTCCAGAATGTCAAGATCCCTCTGGTGTATCTGCCATTCTTGCCAGTTTTGTGTCACCTCCAAACTTGCTGAGGATGTACTCTGTCTCAATGTCCAGGTCATGGATGACATGTTAAACAGTACTGACCCCAGTATAGTCCCCTGAGGTAAACGACTAGTGACCACAACCCTCTGTGCCTGGCTATTCATCCATCTCCCTGTCCACTTAATTAACCTGTACTTTGTCAGCTTGTGTATGAAGATGTCACTAGAGACAGTGGCAAATGTCTTACTAAAGTTGAGGTAAAACAACGTTCACTTCTCTCCGTTTGTCCACCAAGGTAGTCACTCATTGCAGAATATTCTCAGGTTTCATTGGAAGTTGAAAGTGTATCAAAGAAGTCAGGTAACCTTCTGCTGCTTTTTGCACTAGCAGCAAAATACTCAATAGCAAAACTCAGTGGTATTGTGATCCTTGCATGTGTCCCTTTTTTACAGTTCCTGTGTCTGAGCCTAGGGAAGAAGAATCCAAGATTAAATTGTAAAACTGCATAAATTAAGTGATACTGTTAAAATAATGTCCTGCAACAAATTTTCTCCGTAAATCTAAAAATCCCAGAGCTAGTCCTGTATGTTCAAAGAAATGTGATTGTAGCATACAGCAGAACTTGAAGAAAATTTATCTCCTGGGCGTATCCAACACCCTCAAGACTAGCTCGCTTGCTGATGAACCATTAGCTAGTAAAAGGCCTAACTGTTTTTGCTTGTTTGTTTGTTTGCTTATATTTGTTTGTTTGTTTTGCCATATTTTATTGTTGTTTTGCTTGGTGTTTTTGTTTGTTTGTTTGTTTTCCAAAGAGTCTCACTGCAGAGATGAAGCTTTTCTGGGAACTGAAGGGGAGATCTTTGGTAAAGAATATGGTGTACACCTAGGAGCTGTCTGAGAGTGAAAAATGCTATCAAGCAGTGGATATTAAGTAGCTTATGGAGTTAAAAGGAAAATATACAGAATGGATGTTTGAATATGAATGTCTTTCTGGGTGTTGCTTACACTCTATCTGTGAATACTGAAGTAAAGGAGCTTCTGTCCCAGCACAACCTCTGATGAACAAACCTTAGTGTAATTGGTGACACTAATACTTTACAACACTCAAGAATAGCAACACCTGTTAATTCTGTAACAAATTCCTTACGACCAGTCTTAAGCAGCTCTTTACAACTTCCTGTATTTCTTTATGAGAACAGTAGGTGTAAACATGAAAAAAATAACAGTAACAGTGTTCATAAAGTAAGATTTCACTATTCAAAAAGAGGAGTAAGCCTCAAAAAACAACCTTTACAGAAGTTACTGGGTTCGTTGCCCTGAAGATAAATGGCCAGTCACCTTCCTGTCCAAGAACAGATATGGCTACGATTCCTACTCAAAATCTCTTTTAATTACTTTTACATACCTGAAAAAATAATTTAGCAAACTGATTCTGCATCTTCAACAGACAGCCGCTCACAGCTGCTCTGGATAAATAAGATAAATAAGAACACTGTCCTGCAGTTACAAATAAAACCACACAGATAATAAATGTTCCAGGTATTTTCTCTAAACTGGAGGTCACCGCAAAAAGTTGTTATGATAATAAATCTACCGTATAAACATATTCTCCTGGCACTCAGCAGGGGCCCACTTGGGATCATTTATCTCCAGTTCATTATCTTGTCTTCATTATTCAGCAGCCTGGTTCATGCTCAATGGGCTTCAAACAACTTCTAACAGCTGAAGGCTTCTGCAGTTTTGACTTTTGCACTTTGTAATAAAAAGTTGCACGTTGCTGAATGGCTGTGGTGAATTATTGTCATTAATGCCAAATTTCAGTGTTTCTTGTTTATATGATACTGTGAATGTTTGGCTTCGATTTAGCCAATATATATGGCAAGATTCCATTTAAGCATCATTAAATACACTTCCATATATTGATTACAATTGTCAATTCAAAAGGCATGTGATTACATATATATACTTGTAAAATCATAATTACTGTCTTAAATAAATTATAAATACATAATATTTCATTTTAGAAATACTTATTTTANACTCCATCTGCACTGAGCAGCTGATCCCAGAAAGAGGAAAGAATGAAAAGGCAGAAAGGCTGAGAGGCCTCTGCAAAACAATAGGATGGCAAGAGGCCAAACTAATTAAAGTCCAGGACAGAACACATCCAAACAGGTCTCTGTCCCAGCTCGGAAAAAGAGAATGAGAGTGAAGACAAGAGAGAAAAAAGCCAAGAAGTGAAGGAGCAAGACCAGAAGATCCCAACTCTCCTTAAATATGAAGCATGATGCTAATGGCACGGAATCCTCTTCTTGATTAGTCTGGATGTCAGTCTATGACCCCCTTACTAGCTGCCTTGCAACTTGTGGGCAGAGCACTCAGGATGTCCTTGGCTCTCTGACCAGAGCAATTAAGAACATTAACTCTGCCCCAAGGTGTTATCTCCTTGTTCTCAAACTGAATTCAAACAATGACTGTGCTAGCTATGAAAAAGAAAGGTTTCTAACTGCATGAAGAAAATTAACTCATTTTCAGTCAAACCATCACAGAGACCCTAAGATCATCAAGTCAAACCATCACCTAAATCTAGCACTAGAACCTCATCTATACATCTTTAAAACACTTCCAGAATTGGTGACTCCACCACTTCCCTGGGTAGCCTGTTCCACTGCTTCACAAACCTTTTCATCAAGAAATGTTTCCTAAAATCCAGTCTGAACCTCCCACGGCGCAACTTGAGGCCATTTCCTCTTTTCCTATCACTTGGGAGAAGAGATCAACACCCTCCATGCTACAACCTTCTTTCAGGTAGCTGTAGAGGGCTAGACAGTCTCCCCTCAGCCTCCTTTTCTCCAGCTGAACAACCCCAGTTCCCTCAACTGCTCCTCCTAAGACTTGTACTCCAGACCCTTCACCAGCTTCATTCCCCTTCTTTGAACTCTCTCCAGCACCTCAGTGTCTTTCCTGTAATGAGGACCCCCAAACTGAATACAGGATTCAGGGTGGGGTTTCACCAGTGTTGATTACAGTGAAAACAGAAAACTCTACCACTTCATGATTGTTATGCCCAAGGCAACCTCCAACCAACATGTTATCCATGAGTCCTTCTCTGTTCACAAACAACAGATCCAGTGGGGCTCCTTCCCTAGTGGGCTTACTGACTATCTGTGTCAGTAAATTGTCTTCCACACACTCCAGGAGCCTCCTAGACTGCTTTGTCTCTGCTGTGTTTACTTCCAGCAAACACCTGGTAAGTCCTCTACAAGATCAACAGCTAGTGACCATGAGACTTATCCCAGCTGCCTGCAGAATATTTCATCTGTCCCTTCATCCTGGATGGGTGGTCTGTAACAGACTCCCACCAGGTTGTCTGCCTTGTTGGCCTGTCCGTTGGTTCTCTCCCATTATCATAATTTGTTTCATGCTGTCATTCAGTAGTTTGACCACACCATGGTCCTATGAAATTAGGAGTTGCACCTTCCACATCTGTTTCCTTTCTAAAAAAACATGTAAATGAACTAAATAAAATAGTCAAAAGAATTTTGCTTTGTAAAACAAGAATAATAATACTATTGTTTTCAACTCTGTCTCACACCTATCTGAAGACCAGTTCCTGCAATTTGTAAGCTGTGCTCTGATATTGTATCCACCTCCCTAGAAGGAGACACCCACACTGAAGCTGCAGATAAATGAACAGACTTGCAGAGAACTCCACTCATGTTTTCGAACCCTTGAATATTTAATAGCACACCAAGAAGAAACAGTTTCATCAAGATAAGATAGCTGAAGAAGAGATAAAAGAGAGCGGAACAAAAAAGCAGAAATACTGCAGATCTTGGGCAGCCTGCAGCTGAGGAAGGAAGGCCATGTGTGAAGACACACATTTTGGTACAGTAGTTGTCTGCTGGCTTACAACAAAGATTTGTTGAGATGGAAATGTCTTTAAAATGAAAAATATCTGTTATCAAAGTCCTGACTAAAATAAGGCCAGGCTTTAAAACATGTTTGACCTGCAGACCTGAGATTTCTTCTTGCACTTGGAATGCTGGGAAAAAACAGAAGCTAAAAAATGTGAGTGTATGTGTAACAGTACTGTTTCTTAAAGTCTATGTCCTTGCTGAGATAAATCCAGTATCAAAAGAATACAGAAGAGCTTTAATATTGGCCAAAGAGGCTCTCTAATTTTTTGACACTTTAGGCTATGTGAAGATAGAAAACTTTTACGGTCTTTTTTAATAGTGCCACTAGAGATGATTGATTTGTTTCAATGTGACTGACATTCATTCAATGGAACATCAACATCTGAGAACATTTAAAAATTTACTTTCAAAAGCATAGTCTTCTTTGAATAACAGATTAATTCAGAGCTGTGGTTCTTTGGTTTATATCATAATCCCCCTGCCAGTTAAGCAATCCAGCAAGAAATTGTGGTATTACAAGAGCAAATCACTCTCAAGAGTTTACATTCCACTGTGTACTAAGAAATTAGTTTCAACGGGATTCAGAAAAACTATATAAGAGAGTCCTAATGGTAGTGATAGATAAGGTAAACCAAAGGTAGAAGAGACAAAAGCTATGATACACTACTACACATGAGAATTCATCACTCATATAGTCAAGAAACCAATCCAGATGTTTTCATGCTTCACTGATTTGCACTTATTATGTGATTTTTTTTTTCTGTTAGAGGCAATATGCCTTCAAAATCAAGCTCTAATTTTTGCTTCTTAATTTACACAATTTTTCAGAGTTGCTAATTCTCAGAAACAAATACCACAACACTAGTTTAGCTGTGCCAGAAGCTGAATAACACATATTCTTCTGTCAACGGTTAGTAAAGAGGGAGACTATATCAGCTGTAAAGAGACAAATGCAATCACACAAAGAGTTATCAGCCTTATGAAATGAGGAGTCTTGACACTACTTGACATTCATTCTGAATTACCAATCTCTGGTTTCTCCCATTGATCGAGCACCACTACAAAATACCTCAAGTAAACGAGCGGATTTTGTGAAATCATCATGGTGTAACTAGCATGCTTTACTCTTCAAATACATTGAGGTAGCCAATGAGCACTAAATGCTAATTTATATTTGACAGTAGCCACAGACTTCTGAAAATGCAGCTTTCTACTCTTTCACATGTTTAGTTTTGAAGAAAGCACTAACTGTTTTTGCTGCAACAATAAGGAATATTGTAATTAATTTTGAAAAAAGGGACATTTAACTTATGGTTATCTGCAGTAGGAAGTGACTAAAACTGTTAATTGTCCTCTTCCACATTACTTCCAGCTATGACTCCAGGTAGACTTGTTTGGAAGGTAAGTTACACTATACATAAAATGTTATTGAAAAACAACATGTTGTTAGACCTGCATACTCATTTGGGGTAATGGATTTATTTTAAAATCATTGTTATATCCTATTTACATTACGAAAATAGTGAAGTTTCTCATTAAATTCACCAATTCACCTCATGAACCAGAGAATCAGCTGATTAAACCAATCAACTGACCTAGCAATTTTTTTAAAAAGTATTTAATTATTTTCTAAATTCTGATTTCTATCTAACTTGTCTCTAAACCAGAAAGGTGATTAGAATCTTGCAGGATCAATTAAAAATCCTGTGGGACTTCCTGAACTAAATTTAGTTTTGGAAATAAATCATATTCAGTTTCCAGTAGTATTCAAAGACTGTTAGACAGGTAGGTATAACAATTCATTTTCTTTGCTGTTAAATCTTACAGTATTAATGGATAATACTTTCATCTAAGACACTTGGACATTTGCAGTTTTCAAAGCACTAATTTTGTATTCTGTTCTTCTACTACCTGGATGGCATTCAGGTCCTTGAAAAATATTCTCATGAACCATCCCCCAACCAGTGCAACACAGAACATTTCTTACACAAAACAACCCAACAAATCTGGTATTTTTTCTTTTGGTTCCTAGAAATCATGGCCACTCACTTCACCTTGGAGTTCACAAGTTTTGCTCATTTTTTTTTTCCACTACTCTTTCTGCTGGACAGAAGGAAAAAAATAAAAAGCTTCACAGCTGTTCTATGCAGAAGGTAGTGAAGTGGATCCATGAATACGCTGTTGCAACACAAAAAATATAATTATCAGTTCAACTGTTGTATTTTTCTGTAATTTTTTTCCCTCACTGTATAACTATTGGGCTATCAGTAGCTACAGATAAGCAAGTCAAATGTCACAATTTAGTAGGAAAAGAATACAAGACATCATAATTATGTCACTGAATAAATGTCAATACATTACTGTACAGAATTCATGGCTCACCTGGATCTTGAACAGATAAACTGGAAAAACAATATCAAGACAAGGAAGGTAATAAAAGTTATGGGATGGTTTATCTGAGGAGAAACTAAATAAATTAAGATCGTTCAGGCTTATAAAGGTCCAGATGAACCAAAATATGCAGAAAGGTTTTAAAATCATGAGTGGCTTCCAGGTCACTTTCGATGATGCTTAAACCTTACATCAAAATAACTATGCTACAATTCTTTAAGTTTAAACTCTTTGAAGGATGCTGGTATCACAAATGTATTATTTAGTGATGTGTGAGGTTCATTATATTTCTCCCAGCTCCTTTCCAATTCACTGTAATTTATATTATGTAGGAAACACTTTTCCTCTCTTTAACTTCAGCAAGATCTGTTGAACTATCTCCTCAAAGCTGGCTTTCATGTGTGGCCCCGTATACGATTTCCAGAAAGGATTTTAAATTATTCCAATCAGTTGCTGTGGGCAAGTGTGTTATTCTAATAAAAATATGTAGAGTATTGACTGCATTTACTCCCACCTTTCCATAAATTGACATTATGTACCATACTCAGAATCCAGAAACAAAGCATTAAACCTCCTGCACCTTTACTTGCTGGTTCATTGCTTAGGTCCCAAGCTGGGTTCCCATCCACCTGCAGAACTAGAAATAGGCTGATACATCGAATTACGCCTCAGTTTTAGGTGTTCCCGCTAACCTCCATGAAAGCACTACCCTCATTCGGAACTACCCTGGAAACAATGTATAAGGTATCTCCTGTTCCCGGTAACACTTCCGACTGTTGATATGCTTATTCAGAACTATCATCTGTCTTCTAAACATGTGCTCCAAAAGCTTCAGAGATGACAGTATGCAGAAAAAACCATAATTATACATGTTGTTTTGTAGCATCATGGAAAGTATTAGACAGATCACTGCATTGTTTGTTTGGCATATGCACACTGACAGCCTCTCACAGCATTAATCTTTTCAAATGGATAAATCTGTTTGAAATGGATTAGCCCTCTCACTTCCCTGTGCAAGAATAATGGCACTGATGCAAATGTAAATCAGTTCTTTTTTTTTCTGTTACACATCGCATTCAAAGCAAATGCTTGCATTACAAAGGGCATCTATTTGCTCTGAAGGTGTGAAGTGGTTTAGTGGTACAAAATTCTAGTCAACACTTGCTGCCATCTTCTGGTTTTAAAAAAATCCACAAATGCATTTTAAAAATACTGCTCTTCAACCCAAAATACTCCTTTGGGACAGACACAAAATGAAATACCATCCTTTAAAAAAATCTACTATCACATTTCATAGCAATGTTAATCTCACAGATGCGAGATCTACAAAAAGCATTTAGGAAATACTGAGTCTTCACAACATTAAGAAAAGTAATTAGGGCAAAAAATTAATAATGCAATTATGTTTTATGGACAGCAAAAATACAAGATTTTTACTACTGGTAAGTTATCAATAACAGACATTATGTTTTGTTATATAATGTCCTATATGATACGTATGTATATTCTTACTGATGCATTATGTGCTGTATTTGTATGCTGTATAGAAATTTTACATTTATATAAAAAACCTGTGGTTTAAAAAAATCCAGAAGACTTAAATTGATTTTAGGTTTAAGCCATTTTGACACTGAGACCATATTACCCTTCGGGACACTGAAAGACAACTTTAAGGCAGTACTATGAGAAATGAGAGGGAAGACAGAACTCTAAAGCAATTTGCAAGGCACAAATCAACAAGAATTCAGCAGAGGTATGAAATAAGAGACAAGGCCCTGAATTCTGAGGTTCAAAACACCAAAAGACATATCAGTACAAAACTGTGTCACAAGGGCCTGAAAGCTAACTCTCAATAAGCTAGCTCTGGAACTGGACTTGGACCTTCATTTATAGGAAAAGAGGTTAATTAGCCTAGACATATGACCAAGCTAATGCTTTGGTAATCCAAAATGCATGCATGATGCCACATTGCAATTTATGAACATATAGTTTTCTTTAACATGGTGATCACTTCAGATATGTCCTGTTCAGTTTGAAAGTGTATGAGCTTGGTGCTTAGAGGCTTTGCTTAACCTCATTTACATTTGTAAAAATCCAGGAAATGCCACCAAAATTCACCAAATCACTGTTGTTCAGTTGTCTAAGCCTTTAAAACTCTATGATTTCCCTCCTGAGATGCAAGAAACTCTCTGAAGCAGGAGTGGTTTAGATGCATGTCACTGGTATGGCTCTAAAGCATGTGAGGCAGTTTGCCTCGCTTGCTGCCTAGAGCAAGCTGCCTACCTATGGCCAAGTTGCTTAAATGGTAAAACCTCACTGTGGATTTCATGTCCTAGTACTTCAGTTCAATTCCTAAGCATCCCTTCCTTATTACTACACTTCCTCCAATGATGTATGGCTAGCTTGTGGACACGTCTTGAGAAGGAGGATTTCAACAGGCATCAAGGCACACAGATTAAGACTTACAAAGTGAAGCTGGACAGCTTCAGGTACATAAGACAAGCTAAATATTAGGCATTTTTAAAGAACTATTCTTCTAGCTACAGAGGATTGCCCAGTGGAAGTAAAACTGAGAAGTGAGACAATTTAACATGCAGATGATAGCTTCTTTGAGTTCTGGTCCTCATAACACACATCTTTTCTCTCACTGAAAAAATTCCTTTGGTTCAGGGTTCTGTAATGTGCTGGTTTGACTGAAAACAAGTTAATTTTCTTCATGCAGCCAGAAACCTTTATTGTATTTAGGCAGCTAGCACAGTCATTATTTGGATTTAGTTTGAGAACAAGTGATAACACCCCAGGGCAGAGCTAATGTTTTTAATTGCTATGGTTTGAGAGCCAAGGACATTCTGAGCGCTCTGCCCACAGGTGTGAGGCATCGAGGAAGGGGGTATGGATGGGACAGACCTTGACTGACATCCAGCCTGATCAATGAGAATATTCCATGCCATTAGTATCACGCTTTGTATTTAAGGAGAGTCAGGATCTTCCAGTTAGCTCTTTTTCTGAGCCAGGATGGAGACCTGTTTGGTGGAGTTGCGTTCAGGACTTTCTTGAGTTTGGCCTTTTGCCATCCCGCTGTTTTGCAGAGGCTTCTGGGCCTTTCTGCTTGTTTCTCTCTCCTCTTCCTGGGATCGACTGTTCAGGACCAGGGTGCTGCTTCCCAGGACTGGCAGCTTGGTGCAGACAGTTCGTGAGGAATTGCATCGGGCGTCTTCTATTTTAGATTCTATTTCCATTTTATATATATTATTAGTAGTAGTATATTAGCGTTATTTTGTTGTTTTATTAAAACGGTGTTTATCTCAATACACAAGTTTCTCCCTTCTCTTTCAATTCTGTCTCCCATTTGGGAGTGATAGAGGGGGAGTAAGTGAGCGGTTGTCATGGTTATATTGCTAGCTCAGGTTAAACCACGACATGTAGATAACTAAGTTCATCTCAATACAAGGAAAAATAAGTGAAGAAATTGCTAGACAGAATTCTACATCATAGTATCAGGGAGAAACCAAGAAGCAGCCCAGAAATGTTTGGTATGAATCATTAGTCTGTTCTTTGAACAATTTAAACAGATCTATTTGAAAACTTAAACCAGAGAACAGATAGATAATAGGGTACTCCACTATTCAGACAGTCCGAATTATCTTACAAGAGAATACTTAAGTCCCTATTTGACCATGTGATGAAATACTGTTGCAATATTAGAAAAGAGACTGAGAGATGTAAAAGTAATAATTGTTCAATACATGAAAAGTTTGAAGAAGAGGTGATTCAAAGAGGTACACAGGTGTTGATGAATCTACTACCAACCAAATAAATCAAATACTACACTTACATTTGTCACAAAATCATGTGCTACAGTTAAGACTACACAGTATTAAGACAAATTAAAAAATTATATAAACAAAGAGAATCACAAACTTCTTATTCATCGTAAGAAAAATAAAATTCATCATTCTGAGTTTTCATTTTGATATCTAAAATGTTTAATGGCACAAATCAAGAGGAAAAATCCTGCTAACAGTACTTAATGACTACAATGACATAGATAATCCACTGTACATAAAGTAAACACCAGCCACCTTAAACTGGCTAACACCGATTTAGGCATTGCTTTGTGAGGGGCAAGTGGTTTCAGCTACAGTATCAAGCAAGAGGCAAATTTCAAATAATAGGTACATGAAAAAAAGTATGCTTTGAAGGTGTGTGGGTATCTGCATTTCCCATATGGCCCTGCTATTTCTCATCAGTGGTGACTTCAGGCCTCCTCAACAGTTACCAGTCACAAGTTATCAGCTGCTTTTGCATAAGTTTGCACTCTACTCTAGTGCTTCTCTCATATAATGATAAAAGTAACTATGGCATTTAATTAGACTGCTTGGGTTAAACGTTTAAAAATTATTGAGCTCTAGTGTTGTGTGGGTTTTAGCTACAGTGGTCCATGACTCCTCTAACTGGAGTACAACTGCCCATACAACCTTTTCCTATGAAAAGCTCATAGAGGAGAATCGCTGGATTCAGATTTCCATTTGAGCCATGGAGTCCAAGTGTCTTCATTTACAACTGCAGAGAGAGTAACATTGCAGAAAGACCAGGCAGTGATACATAAGCAGTGATGGCTGCAGTCCCTCTGGACTCAGCAGGGATGGGCAAGTTGACATCCTGTCACAGCAGGGATAGTCACAGTACATATCCAAATGCTCCCTTAAGGAGCTGTTTTGCCAGGGCCTTCTACAGGTGACAGATTCTTCTATAGATTTGTTGTCTTTGGCAACAAATGCTATTTTTGCTCCTTGGCCTTTTACTTATAGTATCTAAGGACATTAACAATATGGGAAGATCACATAGTCTTGCTCTACTTAGTTCCATATAGAATTCATCCACTTGCTACTAGATGGCTGCTGTGCTGCCAAAAGTGCTTTCTCAAAGCCAGTTCCACCTGAAATAAGACTATCTTTCTGTTGTGAGAATTTACATTTGCCATCTGCACTTAATTTAAAAAGGGATATGAAAATATTCTAAAACTTTCATGTTAATAATAATTATTTGTTGAATATAAACTACCAGAAGATACATGAGCCCATCGGTCCAATACTACATTGACAAATCTACATACACCCACCAGATGGTACTGTCTCCATCAGGCTCTCCAACTGTAACTCTAGGTGTCCTTAACATCACTAGCTGAATTACTCATACACTCTGATTCTTGCAGTCTCGTGAGGAAAAACACCAAGTGCCAACTTCAGTATCCAGAGGTTCCATTATAGCTAAGGTTTCCCAGGAGCATGTGAGCTTTGCCAATCCCTCTCTCTTCTCTCTCCCCACCACGTAATCCTGCCTTTTCATTATTAATTATATTAATTATTAATATTAATTAATTAATTAATTGATTGATTAAAATACATTCTTATCAGTTCACCTGTGACACAGGAGAATTTTAAAAATACTGATACTGCAAAACACTTGCAGAATTGCACACTTCATAAGAAGGAGTCATGTTTCTGGTTTGGCCAGCTGAGATGGAAAAAATATTTAGCACACACTGACCTTCAGATCTGATGCCACATACTTGCTTTATCTCGTCTTCCTCCTTACTTCTTCCCACACCAAAAAAAATCCTCAAGACAGACATTTAGCAGACAAAAGAGTCTTACAGGTTAAATCTAGCATACAAACTAACATTTGACTACTACTATTACAAACCTTCAGCACTGCATCACTGCAGCTGCCAACAGCACGACTCTGCTATGTGACTGAGGTTCAGCAGCACAACAGAAGTGTGAACGCAGCACAGGAAGTGCAGGCTCCATTGAAGACTAGTGCTTAGTGTCTAATTAAAACACAAATCATGCGTTCAGCAATTACACAGCACATATAAAGAGAAGTGAAGTGCCACACGTGGAAGATACGCAGCATGTTGGAGGTGTTTGTCGCTGCAGCACAGTGGGACTGTCTACTGTGGCTGAAGGAATGGAGCTGTGCTTCACCCGCAGAGGCTAGGAGTAAAGAAAAATATTAGGATGGCCTGTATGTTCTGTGAAGCGATTTCTTAAAATTAAGGAAGTTATATCTAGATGTCATTTGTGTCTGGGTTATACAAAATAGCAAGTAGTGTACCCTGAGCAGTTTTGTCAATGGCGTCTGTATCCCATGGCTAATTTTATTAACATTGATTCCTCTTGTGAAAATTCGTCATGTCAAATACAGATTACTTGTATTTCCAGCATTCAGAGTTGCCCTACTGCCATTTCTACCAGGATCAGTGATAACACTTGTGTTTACTTAGGTGGTAGGAGGATCAGTTACA
Source organism: Pampusana beccarii (assembly GCA_013399365.1). Classification (NCBI taxonomy): domain Eukaryota; kingdom Metazoa; phylum Chordata; class Aves; order Columbiformes; family Columbidae; genus Pampusana; species Pampusana beccarii. The sequence continues at coordinate 59,422 of VWYH01007877.1, forward strand.
TTGACCCTTATGCTGCTCTTCCAAAAACAGATGGTAAAAACAAATGCTACTCCAAAACTTGGCTGTTCAAGAAGCCAACTCAGAGTGTATGTGCTGTGTGGAAGTGACGCTTCTTTTTTTTCTTTTCCCCCCAGTTGGAACCATTTAGGGTAATCTTTTCCCCGTTTTTATATACACTGGAAAAGTAAGGGCCAGGATAAAGCTCAAAAATCCTGTGAGTCATAGTAGAAATACAGCAGGGATAGTTTTGAAACGGGTCCTGTGAGTAAAAGGATGAAATGTCTCAATGTTCCACGTGCTTTAACAGCGGAGCAATTGTCATTCTACGTGTGTTCAAGCTGAGTAGTTCATTCACTCTTTCCTTTTCCTCTATCAACTCAAAATTTTAGTTCATCTGATAACATTTATCAGATAAAACGTATCAGTAACTGTGCATTTCTACAGAACATTCGGCTTCTGTGAAGCTGTGTACTTGAAAGGGGAAAAAAAATGTTCTGATTTGCCCCAGTAACCAAACACCTAGAAAAGTAAAGCAAGAACTAAAGGTAGAGAAATTATCTCCCAAACAGTTTGAAAGGAAGAAGGGATATTTTATCCGGGAACGTTTTGGACAGATTAATGGTCTTTCATTATATATATATTTAAACTGCAAATCCTTTAAACCTGTTTGTTGGAGAGAATTTTTATTGTTATTAAAAACTTATCAAAGGTTTTTGTCTGTCTGAAAACATAATCCATAGGTTTGGAAGTGTATATCAGTGTGGTCTTGGGTGTTTTTTTTAGATACATTGCTATAGGTCCTCTCCATATTGTCTCAGTCTCCTTTCAGATCTTTTTCTCTAGGCCTGCTTTCAGTCCAGCCGCTTTCTATAGATCCTTAATCTACAACAAATTCTATACCACTACCTCAAAGGCAAACATCTCTCCTTCTTATGAAATCTGGCTACATGTTTGCTTTGAGAAGCACAGATAAACTACAAAAGCCATGAATACTGCTTGAACTGGATGTATTTTTTTCAGATAGTAGGGCAAGTACTACACTTAAATGAAAATATTTAGAGACTAAATAGAAGCCATTTCAATATAATAATAAAACTAATCTCAAGTGAAGAAAGGTTTTTAACTTTCTCAACATAGTAAACATTAAGAATCAGAGAAATTTAAAAAAAAATAATTTCAACAAATCCTTATTGATTTTAAAGGTGCCATAATGCAGGATATAAGTAATCATTAACAATCTAGCTAAGCATATAACGTGTCTTCAATGGCATGTTTATCTACTTTTCATGACACTATCAATATCAGTGACATGCTAGAATCATAGAATGTCCTGAGTTGGAAGGAACGCACAACAATCATCAAGTCCAACTCCAGCTCTTGAATAGGACAACACCGAAAGTCACACCTTGTGTCTGAGGGTGTTGCCCAATTGTTTCTTGAATTCTGTTAGCTATACTACAAGTGTATAGCTTATAAGAAACCCTGTAATTGCAGGAAATTTATGTGGGTTTAATAATACTAATACTCATGTATAAAATAAAGCAGACCCTGGCCTACTAGAAATGTCAGTGATCTACTTTACTTAGTACTCTGCTCAAAGGCAAGATGGCGCCATTTTACTAAGATTATATTTTTCCATCAGCAATAATTTCTCAGATAAGTCTATTGGTTTTGATTGAAATCAGGGCTTTATCTGTGATGCACTGTGTCACCTGACAAGGCCTTTAATGAGTCAACAAAACTACAAGGACATATAACAAAATATGCTCAGTATCAGATTTAATTCATCCTGCCAGCAGTGATACATCAGTATTTCCAGATGGTAAGACAAATGTGTATTACTTTGTACATGCAAACATAGTACTTCCAATTCCATTTTCCTTTCTATATCATGTTCGTTTTCATTGCTTATGAGTGATTTACTAAATTTAAAATGAAATGCAAATTCTGAAATCTGGTGTAAATTACATTTATATATATGAAGTGTAAAGAAAGTACATGTTAAATATAGCCCTTCATCAGTTCTTTCCATCAAATATATTGGAAAAAACCTCTTTTGTATACTGATATGTTAGACTACAACTATCTTTAGCTTATTTTCTGCTGACTATACATTATGTGCTGGTTTTTTTTATTCACGCGATCTGCTTTAAGTACCCAAATAGATATAAAAAATAGAATGTTTAAATAGTCATTGTTTCTCCTGATTTTTCATAACTGTTTTTCTTGTTTTCCTTAGGTCATTTCAAAACAGGTTCCTATCAACCCAAATAAGACTTCAAATATTTATGTTGATCAAAATAAATTATGAAAACACTGCAATAAGCCCATCTGGTGAAAATCAAAGAATTTCAACTAAAAAAGATGATAGTTTGCAAGAAAGGAACTCCAAATTGCTGAGAAATGTTTTGACTCTAGAAAAGATTCCCAGATCATTATTCCTCCAAAACTATCAAGACCAATGAATGTTATAAGAACCTAGCCAATATATCTAACCTCTACAGAAATATTCTGTGTTCATTAAAAAAAAAAAATAAGAAATTCAAAGTCTCACTTGATTCTGAAACAAGAAGTACTATCAATAATAACAACAATGATAACAATATTGTTCAATTATCAAACTACAGAAAATAAAACCAGAAATATGGAAAACATCAGCCTCAATGGCAAAGCTCATATTGAATCACATGGATGAAGTGCACAGCAATTGTCAAAACATGGTATTTTTTAATTCCTGGGTCATCTGCATACACGGAAGGAATCTTTATTCCACATATATTTTACAATTACTATAAATATGCAAAAACCGAAACTTCAAAGCAAATCTATATGAAACCTGTTTTAAACAACCATTTGCAAACACTACCACTAAGTTAATGCGAAACATATAACAACTAAAATGTATGCTTACAAGAAAGTACTGCCCATTATGACAGAAAAAGGTCACACTGTTTTCCTTTTATGATGAAGTCAGCAGTACTTCCAAAACAACCACCAAGCCTTTGTGATGCAATTCTGTGCCTTCTATAGAAAATGCTTGTCTTCAGACAACAACCTTGAGTATTTGATAAAATCTACAGGTTCATGCCCTATGTTGCTTTCTGCTCCTGCCTTATTCCTCCATTTCATCCATGTCCTGCAAAAATAGAATACAGTGTAGCTTGACAAAAGAGGCCTGCTGAGGCTACCTACTGAATGTGATTCAGGTAATGCAAACCTTAGGATGCCATAGCTCAACCATAGCTGAGAATGTCTATGGTAAGTCATTTAAAGAAAAAAAACCCATGAACTGTAGTGTAATCATGTCCCTAGTCCCAGGGAAATCCCGAAAGTAGTCGAGTGCAGTTACTAAAACCAGCAAATTTCTTGGTTTCAATGAGGATTTCTTTTTTCATGAGACAATGAAAAGTGATCTAAAATTCCTAATAAAGGAACAACCATGAAAATCAACACAGTCTTAGGTAAAAATAGTTGTGCTTCTCTTGGAATTAATTAAGTCTCAGTGTTCTAACTGATGCATCTACTACAGCTTTTTCCTGACTGTGAAATTACAAAACAAGGATTGCGAGTTAGCTGTAATAAAGTAATGCTGTCAGTTAGAGGAAATAATTAGTGAGAAACTTACGGACTTCATATGTTATATTTAAAAATAACATTTGAAATAGAAATAATTACATCTCTGTATTATCAGTTCAAATACTGTACTTACATATCTGATTTAGAAATATGTTTTCATGTTGTATAAAACGTAAAAATATACATCCAGGTTTTGTTCTCAAATGTCTATGAGATTCATTACTGATCTTAGAGGAAACGACTGTAGGTGAAACAGAAAGCATGAGGTACTAGCTTTCTAGTACAAGTATAGGAGATCTGCCAGGGCAAACACTTGTTATTACTCTTCCAGCTGGAATGACTCTCCACCTAAAATCCTCTGCACTGGTACTCTCTTATTGTTTATGCGCTTGCAGTAAAAGAAACTAAGTGTGGATGCAATATACTTTTGCTTAATTAACATCCTTGGTATCACAGACAAAGTTATTAATTTCCCTGCTTTTGCCATATGGCACCTCTTCAATTGAAGCAGGAACCATTTACTTTGTGGTCTGTTCCTGTTTAGCATCCACATATAGGGCCAGACTTTTGTAGTTACTGAGGCGCTGAAAAATACATACTGGATGGTGTTGATGTGAGCAACTGATAATTCCTGCCAGCAGAGACCAGCAAGAGAGAGCAGTTCACATCTAGAAAGGGAAAAGCCACAGTTTACACTGCTAGGGATCTGCTGAAAAAGACTCTGAGTCATCTCAGAGAATGTGTTCAGAAGCCTACTGTACTTTAAAAGTTTCTGTTTTGCCAAACTGCAGAATGCATTTCTTTGGTGACAGCAGGAAGAGCATAATTACTCTCTAATTTGTTCCTAGAACTGTAAGAACTGGCTTTAAAATTAAGCAAAAATGTTTCATTGGTAAGCAGACCTTGGAGTTTTTATTGCATACCATGATCAGATGGAAAATTCAGGAGTGGTTTTGCCTCTCAGTTTCCAAGAGTTTAAGCAGTTTAGGCTCAGGACTGCAGACTTGCTGAGTAAGATTACTACACTTTTCAGCAATTACTGTATTGCTGCATGTATAACTGAAGTAGTTTAGGATTGACACATATTTCACCTTGTCCTGAGTAAAAGCTTGTGTAAGTAGATCAAACGTTGTTGCACCATGATTCAGCTGATTCTGAAGGAGATTCAAAACCACGGCTCTGAAGGATTTAGAAATAAGGCATTATTGCAATGTGTGGTTTCACTGCAGTTATGAGTGCATTCTAAAACACTTCATGAAATAGCTCATTAATTTAGACATCCCCATAAGAATGACAGAATTCTGGTTTTGAGGACACACTAACTGAGCTTCATAGTCCATCCTGTTTTATTCACTACCCTTTGTGCTTCTTCGATTCAAAGCCATTCTGAAAGCACTATCTGCAACATGAAAAAAACAAGCATAAGGAGTTTCATTTTTATAAACATGAAAATACATGGAATCATGGCAGTATACCTGAAGCTATGTGAATTAATTAGACACTGGAAATTAGAAGATTTGGAGAAGCACAAAAAACCCAGAAACATCTTTTATGTTTTTTTTCTATGAGCAAATTTGCTTGCCTGAGCTCTGAGATGTGACTGAGACGGCTGCTAGTAGTTGTCCTGTAGCAGAGAACAGCACTGTACCCTGAAGATGACCTGCCATCCTGGCAGACCTTTGAGATATTGAGTCACTTCAGTAGAAATTTGAGCAGTGTTGGCACAAAGGTCAGCAGTAAACTGACCCAGGCTCACCCTTTGGTACAGAGAAGATTGTGGTGTCCAAGCTCAGCTTGAAGAAATGGTATGAGCAGGGAGCCTAGAAATCTGGCTGGTAGTACTTAGCCAGATGGTAAACAGTTTTGTTAGAGATGCGAAGTGCCATAAAGTTATCAGCACCTTTGATTATAAAAATGGGAAAAGCATAGAGATTATTAATGGATCTCTATGTGGACTGCAGGAACAAATAGAACACAAGTTCAAGTGGAAAAATGGCTATCCAGGTGCCTGTGTTTGCATCCTACACATACAAAAAATTCTCAAAGTTTGCGGAAATCCCAGGGAGAAATTTTGGTTCAGGTGACTGGCAGAAGCGAATCCTGGGGATGCATGCTGTCAAAGCCCTACTTCAGAAGAGTTAAGCGGACAGGAGTAGTTGTAAATGGATTTAACAACTAGCTGTTCAACAACCAGATAGGAAGATATGTGATTTAGCCAGAAAACAGAAAAAGCCCTGTGTTCATGTTTTTATCTAGAGACAGCTTATAAGAAATAAACTTAGCTTTGTATAATAAATGTACAGAAAGCCTGCTGCATAAACATTCTCATGTACATGTAGCAGTGCTTGGCCACAGTTACATTTGATATGCACAAGTTGCTGACCACATTTTGGTTTTTACTGGTCTAGATTATCTCTTTCTAATGCTGTGTTTATTTTTATGTTACTGCTGTCTCTCAAGAGAAAAAGGTGCTAAACCCAAGAGCTGCAAAAACAGAGATTGCAGTTTCTTCAAACAATACACAGCAAACTTCAGAGGAACCTAAGCGTCAATAAAACAGTATGGGATTTTTTGTTGTCTGTTATCCTTCTTCAGTCTCTCTCTCTCTCTTGCCCTTCCTTGCATTAAGAAACAGAGAACAACAATGACGTCCTTGATAAAAGTGTGCTTCTGTCAACCCAGCTACTTCTTTGTAAATTATTAAATTCTGAATGTTGGTGGAAGGAGAGGCATTGCTGATGCAGCAGACTCTGGATAAGTAGGCAAATACATGCCACAGTGAAAGAAAAGGTCAGGAGAAGCAGTAGGTAGCTTTCTTTTATTAGGACAGAAGGGAAGGAAACTGTATAATCTCTGCCAGTCTTCCCATTCCTATCCCCCTGGTCAATAAGGTCATCTAATTAAAATGGTTTTATTTATTGTCTTAGATACAAAGGTTCAGTGACAATAACAGGAGGGAATACGGCCTGCTCCTGCGTGGGCTCTGCATCAGCTGCAGCCTCCTTTGGGCACATCCACCTGCTCAGGTGTGGGGTCCTCCTCAGGCTGTGGGTGGGTCTCTGCTCCCCCCTGGACGTCCATGGGCTGCAGGGGACAGCCGGCCTCACCACGGTCTGCACAGGAATCTCTGCTCCAGCGCCTGGAGCACCTCCTGCCCTCCTTCTCCACTGACCTCACCGTCTGCAGAATTGTTTCTCTCACACGTTCTCACTCCTCCCTCACAGCTGCTGTTGCGCAGCAGTTTTCACCCTTTCACAAACACACTATCACGGAGGTGCCACGAGTGTTGCTGAGGGACCCAGCTGCACCAGCGGGGGCTGTGCTGGAACCAGCTGGAACTGGCAGCTGGAACTGGCTGTGTCCGGCACAGGGCAGCCCCTGGCCCCTCCTCAGAGAGACATCCCTGTCCCCACAAGCTCGCCACGCAAACCTAATACTACATGCTGTAAAACCCCAGGGAGTTGCTTAACTATAAAATATTTAAACTAAATTTAAAACCTAATTGTTGCAGTTGCAGGAACAGGCTGGCAGATAATTGTGTTCCTCCTGCCATCTGTGGCTGTCCGGCAAAACAAGAGCCCCATGCGTGCAGGAGGCTCCGCACTCAGGGCAGGCATGACCCAGATTTTTCAGTTTGATTCAGCAGATCCCCAAGCCAGCAAACAGCATGACAGTCAAGCTCTTCCGAGAAGAATCTTAAATTCAACTTCGCTTCGTCATTATGCTAATAATAGTTCAGCCACTTTCAAATAGCTGAGAGATGTAATAATTTCTACGCTTGCCTACCCCGGGGAAAAAATTCTTCAAGAAATCGTAATGGCTACCATATTTAAAAGCCTAGGACGAGCTACTTGTTATCTTAAAAAGAAACAAAATGGCTAGCCAGCGTGAAACCCTCCTCCTTCCCTCGGAAATGGTTCGAAGAGACTCCGTAAACGAGCCAGCGCACCCACTGCGGCGCGGCCCCCGCCGGCTGCCGTAGCCTCGGAGAACCGCGCCCCGCCCTGACCGCGCCCGCGGCCGGCACCGAGCTACCGCGCCTGCGCACGGACAAGAGGCCCTGCGCGCCTGCGCAAGCGGCCCCGCGCTTCGGCGGTCAGCGGAAGGTGGGCGGGGCGGAGGCGGCG
>VWYH01007884.1:0-10356 GCA_013399365.1 Pampusana beccarii
AAAGGGAATAGGTGTCTGACCCTCGGGTAATGTGTCATGACCTGTGCTTTAGGACCTCGTGGCTTAAATAAGGAGTAGGAAACAGCCTGCAAGTGTCTACAATATCTGTTTTCAAAGCACCAGCTCAAAATCAAGGGCTGGCCATTTCACAGAGGTGTTTCCCTATCCAGTATGGAAACATCATGACTGCTGGAGAACTTTCTATCAGCAGGGTCTCATGAAAATGCCCAGAATAAGTGAAGAAATAATTTTTATTCTCATTTCAGACAAAGAAGGTTGATTGTTTTTTAAGCCCACTTCCTTCTGTCCGGGTTACCTGACATCCATGTAGCAATCTTGCCTCAGATGCAGCAGGTGTATTCATTTGGGACACCATTTTACCAGTGTGCTAATTTACCTGAAGTGTAGAGATGGTTTCCTCCAAGTGATAAGGACACCAATCCAGACGGTGTCCAGTTGTGTCTGCAGGCACACACTGGATGTCTGAACCTCCTCCACAGCAAGAGCTGAGCTCTCGTGAAGCTCTCCTTCTTCCACCGTACTTCGGGATCACATTTGTCGTAGGAGAAAAATGAAAGCATCTAGCAACGAATAAGGAGGTTGTGTTGAACACTCCAATACAAAATACCCTCAGGAGAGTGAGGTTGGCCTGGACACCATATGCACGTGGCCACCAGTGCTCACCCCAGCCCAGGGGCTTTAGTGTAGCTGCGTGTTACACACTGAACAGCAGTGGCTCTGGGCACAACTGTGACAAATCATAAAGTTCTTTCAGAAGCTTAAAAAATAATTTAAAAAGAGGATTTTTTATTGTTTTGACTTGCATCAGTGAAATCCAAAGGCACATTGTAGGTCTGATCGACTGCTGTTCCAACCTGCTTCTTTTTTTGAGTTTCAGACTAATGCTGCAGTATACTTTAGAGAAGCATCCAACCCACAGCCGCTTTTAAATAGTTTACAAAAGACTATATCATTTCAATGATGAGGTTAAACCACAGGCACATGCAGTCACTATTTTATCACTAACACAGGTCCTTTTTTTTAGCACAGTCCAGCCCTCAGCCCTAGGAGAGTGTATAATAACTTGTGGCATTGGTTTAAAAATAAAGTCTTTGTAAATGCACCCACAATAACCTTAAGGCCTTCAGTGACTATTCTGGGGAAAAAAAAAAATAAACAACCTTATTATTTCAGAGACATCTTGCAATATTACCACCAGAAAAGATTGACCTGAGCAGAAACACTGCTGTCCTGTTTGAATTTTCCTGAAAATGCACCTACTGACAAGTAGGCTTGTGCAGTTCGTTTTTTTAGGACACACTAAAGTAATTGAGGAAAGTTATGTGAATGCAGATCCTTCTTTCTAAGGTTTTGAATCTAGAGCATGACTTCTGTTCTGTGGTAACATGTTCAGAAACACCTAGGATTCCAGTACCAGGGCAGTTATGTGTATGCTGTTCTAAGACGACCCCTTAGTACCGCTGACTTACTGGATCTTTATTATACTGGTTCTGAAAGTGGATCCCAGGATCAACAGCAGGGATGGATCCACCAGTCCTGGCTGTGAAATTGTGTGCTTTGAAAAATAATTTCTGTGAAGAAAAATATGGGAAATGTGCAACCTTCTAATGTCATTAGTAGGGTAATGCGGAGCTGGGGATGTGCTAAAAGGGAAGCTCATGTAACAATTGCATTGACTGCCAAGTTGAGCCAGCTACTGATTGCTGGCAACAACTCAGCAAGAAGGGAGTTCTCTTTATCTCTTTTGGCCCGTGGGGAGGTTTATGTTTGAACTGTTTCTAGAGCTGGGATGCGTGTAAAAGGAGGTGTCCCTCTGCAGTAAATCATGTTGAAATAGGTCAGATGATCTTGGTGTAGAAGAACACCTAAAAACTAAGAAAGGGCATGAATTGATTTTTAATTGGTGGTGCTGTATCTGTATTGCAGACATTGTAGTCCTCCAACTCCTATACCTATTAGATTATTTTCCCGTGGTTTTGAGTTAGTTTTTTGCAGAATTCCTTATATATACAAAATGCTGTAGAGGCCTGGAGGTATTTACTGCACTCCATAGAGTTTACTGGCTGAGCCAAAGCAGGAACGGGGCTGCAGAAGAGGCAGCTGTTGTATTGACCGTAATCACAGCTGGCCTTAGGTTAAATTGCTCTTTAGGTGTTGCTGAGGAGGTTCATTGGTACAAGCTGGAGAATTGGTGCACACAATGTGGACTCCTCCAGTGCTGAACTTGGAGCACAGGACTAGAAGTTCCTGTGTGGACGTCCTTGCTGCTAGATATCAAAACAAGCCCTCTTCTCACCAGTTTTCGATTGATGCCTGCCCATCTACCACTGAGGTAAGCTGGGGGTTCAGTCAGGTAGATATTTGTCCTGCATTAAGTGATTGTCAGCAACAAAAAATTAACTACATTCTGCAATTTACCACCATCCCCCAAAACACCCTTGGAATGGCTGCAAATTCTGTTCTCCCAAGTATTAACAATTACTTGTTAATCTACTCCTACATATATAGTCCTTCACATATAAACATATCTTTATGATTATTTGTTTTCCTAACTGGAGAAATATTTGGAGTCTACAACTAACAACTTTTTTGTCACTGTTGTTCTCAAAAATGAACTTAGCTCTTTTTCATCATGTTCCCATGATAAGCAAAGTTAGGCAAAAAAAAGAATCTATTTAAAATGTTTAGAAACATTCAAAAAACACGCTTGCTTGTTCAGCTCAGCAGGAAAAGTGGCTACTCCTGCGCTGTTCCCTGTAGAATTTAGAAAGACAGAAGATAGATGAAAGTATTGTAGAAAATACATATTGTACGAAATTGCTACAATAATAAAATTTTAATAAAGTTCTACAGTAGAAGGCATTTTTCCCTCTCAGCTATTTCTTCTCTAAATGAGTCTAAATGTCCCAACATCCATATGGGATGACTAATAAACCAGTCAGTTTGTGCACAGATCTGTACAGAAGGGGAAATCATAACTCAGAGAAACTGAGTGACTTGCTCAAACAGAAATGCACTTCGTGTCAGACGAGGGACTAGAGCCCAAGAGGTCTTGGCTGCCAACTTCTGTGTTGAGACTGCTAGACAAAACTTTTTATTATTCATTCGCTTGCAAAACAAAATTAAAAAACCCTCCAAAGGCCAATAAAATGAGCTGATGAATAGTGGAGCACAGATATCCCCTCTTCTCGGTGGCTAGTGTTGAGCTGATGATGGCAGCCAGCAGTCATCCCTTCATGACAGATGTCTTACTGCTGCTCAACATAAAGTTCAGTGGGGGATCTCAGAGTACTTTGAGCTTGCATCACTAAAATAATGCCAGTCAGAGTAATATGCTCATTACCAGGGCTGTCAACACCACACTTTCACTTGACACAGTACCTGAATTTCTCAGAATATTTTGAACCAAACTTGTCCATCACAGTGGCTCTCCCATGGCAGGAGAAGCAGCAGGACTATCTTTACTTCCAGAAGTCTGCACTCCAGGACTAGGAGCAGTACTTCAAACTTCATTTCCCAGAAGCTCTTCATAGGTAAAACCGCATCTGTAAGTAGATTGAGCAGATCTTGCTTCAGAGTCAATTCAAAGATACTCCAAATGTAAACAACAGAAGAGTTAAGTGTGAGAATCAAATGTTTCTCAAAAACTTGATCCCAGCTTCTCATATCCATTTAAATAATCCTAGCAAAAGTCTGCATTAAAGGAGGTGTACCTGCTTTAGCAGGGTGGTTGGTCTAGATAATCTCTTTCCAACCCCAACCATTCTGTGATTCTGGGGTTCTGTGAATGCAGCCACAAGCAGCAAACAAATGGTCAACATGAAAAGCATTGCTACCTGAGATTAATGAAGGTAAAGAAGAGTTTTAAATCACCTGAGACTCTTCCAAGTGGATGACAGCATTTTTCAAATACCTTTTCACCGAGAGCAGGTCAATTTGGCTTCTTATAGAAGTAGTAGCTAACTGTCAAATCATTGAGTAAAAATTCATTCCTGAACCCCAGAAGACCCAGCGAGCAACCTCCATTCTTCCTCAGCGCCTCGTGCAGCCTGACGGATGCCCGTGGCAATATCTCCAAACAGCGAACAGCCTGCACTGAATTCAGAAGCCAACGCCACCCAGATGTACAAGTGTGTGACTCCCTGTCAGCTTGCAAAGCCAGGGCTGTACAAGCAACTGCATTCCTTGAGACAGGGAGTCATTTTCCTGCATCGTGCCAAAGGAAAAATCTACAAGATGTGTGTAAAACCTACATAACCAGTGTTACTGCTTTTTTCCAGTAAGTCTCACTGCCTTCTCAGCCCACAGCCTATTGCAAAGGCAGAGCACTACATGTAGTGCTGGAGGAACCTCTTCTCTGTTCTTACGACCACAAGCCCAAAGCCTAACCAGCCGGCATACATGCCCTGCAAGTTCACGTTGATCTCAAAGGCATCCCAGGCCTGTGATACCTGGGAGCTGATTGTCTGCACAGCCTCTTCCACAGCACTCATGGTGACCAGACTCTCAACCCCGTGAAGCACACAACTGTTGAAGAAATCTGTCAAGGATTTTCTGGCTTTCTGGGTATGAATCTCTTTGGTATTTCACTTATTTTTATTGGAGACAAATGAAAAGGCTAGATTAATTACATCATGCAGTGAAAGCAGAGAATGAAAGCAGCCATCAAAGAGCAGAAATCCCATAAATCCTTGTAATACACTGAAAGGATACAAAGCTCAAACAGACAGCATTTCCCTGGTGGTAATGGAGGTGGGTAATCTGGTGGAAACTTTGCTCTCAGCAAAGGAAGAGTTTTCAAAGGCTCATTAATTCATTGCACTCTGCTCTTTCAGGTACCCAGCACTGGGTGAGAAAAGAGTTGGAGGGGAAGGCACCTTTTGCACAAAGAGAAGCTGTCCATCAGTTTCTTATCTTCCATGATCACATTAACTTCTTCATGGCATCATCTTTTGCAAACACCTGCAGGTTAACGCAATATATTCATCAACAACTTGGATGAGGGAATAGAGTGCACTGTCAGTAAGTTTGCTGATGACACCAAGCTGGGAGGAGTGGCTGACACGCCAGAGGGCTGTGCTGCCATCCAGAGAGACCTGGACAGGCTGGAGAGTTGGGCAGGGAATAACTTGATGAAATACAACAAGGGAAAGTGTAGGGTCCTGCATCTGGGCAGGAACAACCCCAGGCTCCAGTATAGGCTGGGGAATGACCTGTTAGAGAGCAGTGTAGGGGAAAGGGACCTGGGGGTCCTGNGGGAGTGGAGCATCTCCCTTATGAGGAAAGGCTGAGGGAGCTGGGTCTCTTTAGTTTGGAGGAGACTAAGGGGTGACCTTATTAGTGTTTATAAATATGTAAAGGGTGAGTGTCACGAGGATGGAGCCAGGCTCTTCTCAGTGACAACCAGTGATAGGACAAGGGGCAGTAGATACAAACCGGAACACAGGAGGTTCCACTTAAATATGAGAAGAAACTTCTTCACGGTGAGGGTATCAGAGCACTGGAACAGGCTGCCCAGGGAGGTTGTGGAGTCTCCTTCTCTGGAGACATTCAAAACTCACCTGGATGCCTTCCTGTGTAACCTCATCTAGGTGTTCCTGCTCCGGCAGGGGGATTGGGCTGGATGATCTTTCGAGGTCCCTTCCAATCCCTAACATTCTGTTATTAGTATTATTATTATTGTTGTTGTTATAGTCTCTTCCTTTGCTGTCCTATTAAACTGTTCTTATCTCAACACATAAGTTTGTTTTCCTTTCCAATTATCTCCCCCAACCCACTTGGATGGGGAGGATGAGTGAGCAGCTGCATGGTCCGAGTTGCTGGCTGGGGTTAAACCATGAGAGACGGCAAGAGTGAATCCTTGTTTCTGGCAAAGAAATACAAGATATCCCTTGAAATTGAATGCGCATGAGTATTTCTACACATTATTGCATGCCCATGGAATCATCTTCCCCCATTTCTGCTGTACACTTACATTGCTTGAACTGCTCTGGATTTCACATATTGAGTGGCAAGATCAGGGAAAGTCTTCTCTAAAGATCCACTATATCAGGTCTTCTAAGTTCCTCATTATTATGTTTATATAAACTCTTGAAAAAACATAATTTAATCTCTTTTCAGCAACTCACAGCCACACAGATCTTGACAGACACTGGAAATCACTGTTAAAAAAAATAAATCCTGCCTTTTTTCCTGAACTTTAAACTACAGATGAATTTGACAGACGTATGATCCTCATTAATATTGCTATTGTCTGTTTCTGAATAATGACTGATGATAACTACGCTCTTTTGAGACACACATACTTTAGTAGCGTGCTCATTACTATAAAAAATGTAAACCACATTAACTAGACTTCTTTTCTCACTGTCTTGAAAATGCATATGAAAGGCAGATTTGTAACATTTTAAATTTCAAGAAAAGGTGTAGGTAGAATGGGAAAATGCTTGAAATTTGCTGTTAAGCAATTGGCATGGCTGGGAATGCCTTCAACTCTCTTTACAGGCCCTCTGCATGGCAAAGCTGGTTGAAATTCTGAAGAACCTACGGGCACTGAGGCTACACCAGGATGGCTGGACCAGCATGAACTCCTGGAGGAACAGGGCTGCAGCCAGTGCACTCCCATATTCCGCTGGTATCTGGCTCCTACTACGGCTTTGCAAAACTACAAGCTTTTAGGCTCAATCTCAAGAATCCCTAAGACTTCTCTTAAATGCTCTGAGGGACTTGCTGGCCTCTGTCACTTTCTTCATGGAAGAACCATCATTTTTCCCCTGAAGGTCAAGTGCAGCTTGTTCAGACCCAGAGGCTCAGCCTTCACAGAGTGGGTTTTCAGAACCAGGTAGACAAATTGTCTCCTGAGCAGGAGACAAAACTGGTAAGCACTTGAAGGTGTTCAAGCAGGCCTCTTGGGATGAATAATGAACTGCAGCATTTCATCCAGATTCAGTGTTTCAGTCTAAACCTCCAAGCATGTTCCTCTCCTTGCATCCCAGACTGGGATGGCTTTCCCTTTCCACATCCAGCTCTTTGTTCAGAATGGCACCTATTATCTTGATTTGGGAATGCAGACCTACATCATCAACCCTTCCACACCTGCCAGCAGACATTCCTCTTCTTTCCATCCATCCCAGGCAGGTACAACCTCAAGTGTGTCTGGATCCAGGAGCTCTGTAGACATGGCTGAAGAGATACAGGAGAATTAACGCATGCAAATTTATCTGAGATCCCTTCAGGGACTCCATTTTCATTTGGGAATTGGGCCAGTTCAATGAGTCTGCTTGAAGTCCCCAGATCATCTCCGGAGGATAAATAAAAGCCAACTGATGTAAGGTTTTCAGGGTTTTTGGTATGCAAGGATCCCAAGGTACTGCCCCTGCTTCCCTGGTGCTCCCTTCTCTTCTGCTTTTGGTTAAGGTGATAAGAATCATTTGAGGAACTTGATGAGCAAGGCAAGATAAAATAAATCATCTTTCAGGCTCAAGTAAACACTTTTATCTAGTTTTTCATTCCAACCAAATCTCATGGGAATTTTCTACACTAAAATTGTTACTCCTGCCACCCAAGCTAACCGTGAGCATTAATGACCGATGTTCATTTTTCCTGATCTGCCAAAATTCTGATGAAGTTTTCTCCATTTTGTCCTGAAGAGGATTCTGTTAATACCTTCCCTCCTTTTTTTGGCAGTCTTCTCTGAAATGCTAAATCCTTATTTCCTCAGCAGGGATATAATATCTTCTCTTATTAAAAATATTGAAACACAAGCTTACCCTGAGGTGTGTTTCATTTGACGTGAAGAGATTCAGTAAAAATGCTTCCATAAGACAGCTAGTGTTCCAGCTGTCCTGCGAGGATTTGGCAAATGTATCAAATGTTCTGCTGGACTCTCTGTTGGAGATTTTATGAACCCCTTTCAAAAAATGGCAGTTTCCACTGTTTCCATTTGATGGATGGAAATTTCCAAGTCTTTTGTCTGGAGCTATGGCACAGGCTAAGAGAAAGACTGAGTCTCTTTTGATTAATCTCTGGGGAATGGAGTGAATAAGGATGATAAAAAAATGTGTTTCTAAAACGGGCTACAGCAGCATTTTACAAACAGGCAGTGACCTTGGCCTCCTCAGACAGTGACCACCAAAGTTTTCCCATCATCAGCCTGAAATGCTGTGAAGGGGCAGGAGAGAGCTGGGACCCCATCTGTAAAAGGTCAAGAGAATGAGAAAGGAGCAGTCAAGGGACAAACGTTTGGTGGAGTGACAACAGAGTCCCCAACGCTTGCATGCTCAGCAAGCACAAGGTCGTGTGAGCAACAGAGGACATCTCTGCACCATGGGATGGCTAACCCCAAAGAGAGATGTTAGTGACGTGCCAGAGAAGGCAGTTCCAAAGCCAAGGCTGTTCCTTGAGAACCCTTGGACATAATTAAATGGCCTCTTGCCAACTCTCAGGGAAGCTGATGTGAGTTTTTCTATTGGCTTAAATGGAAATTGGGATGCATCTCTAGACCTAATCTCTTCCTTATATTCTTTGTTTACCTCCCTTTAAGATCTTTGTGACGAATGTCTCTCACATGTAGTTCACTTGATATCTAACTTTCTGCTCAGCAATGTTTCTTCTAAAATCTTTCTTCGGAAATGCAAATAAACAAAAACTTTCTCCCTCTCCATCTCTGGTTGGTTTTACATTCATTCATCTCTTCCCGTCAAACTCCTGCCTGATGGACTGTCTTTGGTTTGTTCAGTCAGACTGATATCTAATGAAATGGATGTCTGAGCATCAAATAAACTCTTCCTACTCAACCTGAAAGTCCTCGAATGTTCTAGTTCATAAAATGTTGCTTATCTGAAGTAAACCACCTCTTAGTGATATCAACAAGACTCTGCTGGCTTGCAACTCTTCTAGTAACACAACAGTTTGATCAAAGTAGAAAATGTCTGCCTATGACAAAACAATCCCTATTCGGCAAGCGGAAAACCAATCAGAACTTGTGTTTAAAATATTGCCCAAAGGCATAAAGCACCCTGATCCCAAACCATGATGCCTGACTTTCGACCAACAACCTAACCAGTGACCCTGATCCTAATCGCTAACCCCTGATTCCTGACCCTTGACCTCTGACTCTAACCCTAATTTCCTGAGCCCTGACCTCTGACTCTGACACTCACCCTAACCTCTGATCTCTCTCAGCCACCAGAATGTAATACAATCTTGTGATATATCATGAAGACAAAAATGATACTTCAGATGATAACACAATGTACATATAATGTAAGTATCCCGAATTGTGACCCATGACCTTTAACCCAGCTCATGACATTGACCCTACCTGTAGCCTTTTACACTAGACACGCCTTTTGACCGCAAACCCTGACCTTTGAAATCCACCCATGACCCATCATGTTTGACTCCATCCTACAAACTTCACTCTCAATCTGTGACCTTTGGCCCCTGACCTTGGGCCACATAACTGACCATTGGCCTTTATCTTTGACCCTCAACCCGTCACCTTTGACCAATTAATCATGATCCTGACCTTTGGTCCCAAAATGTGATCTTTGATTCTTCTCCACAACATTTGATCTCAACACTTGACCCCAATCTGTGACGACTGACCCCTGACTTTGACTGTAACCCCTTACCTTGAGCTGTGACCCCTGACTAGTAACCTTGACCCTGATACTGATACTGACCCCTGACCCTTGACCCCTGATCCCAACCCCTCTCAGTCTCCAGAAGAGAACACCCTCTCGCCATTGATCAAGAAGACAGCAGTGGTATCTCAAATGAGAACACTATGCACAGATTTATTCCATACAACTGCATCTACCTTAACTGTTTGCACAGGGTTTCCTTAAATTATTTTGTTACTGAACACACAGGTATGCATTGAAGACACAAGTTATTCCAAAAGCATTGTAGTTACAGCTTAATTCAATGTCATACCACTGATCACCTAGGACTATGCCTTTAGCTGACCTTCTCTAGGACATGGGACTGAGCAATGATGCAAGAACCAATACCTACAATGTCTTTGATAAGTGGAATTGTTGTCAACCATAGCAGCCCATACTCAATCAACCGAAATCACAGAAACTAATTTATTCTGATGACACTAAGTGGAACTTAACAGTTCAAGCTTTAGTCCTTCTGAAAAAAACAGAATTGCTTATCAACTATATAATGCATAAACCAAAAAGTCAAACCATAGCAAATTTTGCCCATTGTACAAGAAAGAAAGGTGTTGTCATGTGGGGGCAAGTCCTTCATGAGGAGGCAGAGAGCACATGGAGGTAGAAAGAGGCAGAAAGATGGCAAACAAACACTGGAGAGCATCAGGTA
>VWYH01007886.1:0-21862 GCA_013399365.1 Pampusana beccarii
TATATTTCTGGTCATTTCTTGAAATGTGCTGAACAGTCTACTATTTTGCATGTGAGTTACAAATCTGTTTATAGTGTCGACGATGTTTAATTTTATATTTTCCCTTCTCACAGTAACAAACTTATCCACTCCGTCAGTGTCTCCAGCTCCCAAAGCAGCAGACACTACCATGCGTAAGTAACACAGCATTACTCTAGTTTACATCCTTAGTTATCTATCAAAGCCGTAATATGATTTTTTTTGTTGGCACAGCTCCCTGTCTCCACTCTGTGCACAATCTCGTGGATCTAGGATTAAAATTAGAGGATAATTCCTTTGGCTTCCATACAAATCAAAGGATGGAAAATGCTCTCAGTTTCAATAAGGAAAAAAAAAAAACAACCAACCAAACCTGCAATGATGAAAGCACTACGGAATAGGAAACTGCAGACACACTACACCAATATAAATTCAGATTTGTTTTAGATCATCTCACTCCTAGAATGTCACCTCTCTGCACTTCCCAAAGTTGCATCCCCACTGGAATTTGAGTCTTCGGACATGTGCAGTGGTATCTGGCTTGAACCTTACATAATGTTTTCTACAATGGGATTTATCTTTTGAAAAATTTGAATTGCAAGTTCTGCTCATTAATTGAAAATATTCTGTCTCAGGTATTTAGATAACACATATGGTTTTCTGTTAACGTCTGGCCCTATCAGCTACACATAGCTGATGCAGCACACCCAGCTGCATCAATAAAACACACGTACTTGTGTTGACAATGTACAGAAAACTGAACTTCAGATGCAAAGCAGCATTTGAGCATGGGACTAACTACATACACAGAGGAATAAACAGAATTAAATATTGTTCCCATTAATGCTAGTAATGTCATCTTTAGTATTCAAGCCTGTAGACTTTTCTTGACATGAGCCCTTTGTCTGTGACAACTCTATTCCTCAGAACTGTTGCTACTAACGTTTCCTAGTCTTAATGTGTACAGCTGATTACGATGTATATTACTTGATTATATAAAAGCACACATTTTCCTCACTCGATCTAATTTTTTTTTTTTTTTTTTTTTAATGTTAAAAGCCTATCAAAAACCAGGCCAAGAACCTATAAACCCAGGTAAGGCATTCTCATTCTTTCTGCATTTTAATGGTTTCTTTTCCCAAGTGCAGCGTACCCTGTGTAAGAGACGTGACTGGAAAGCCTGGCAGGTTTATGGCAGAGGGAATGGGAGTAGAAAACAAAGCAGGGAGCAGGCAGGGAGCTCAGGGATGCCAGGACTTGCCCGGGGACCACACGTCACTGATACAGGAGCTGGCAGCCCAAGTGCCAAGGGGATGAGTTGGCCTCCGTCTGTACCATTTACAGGAAAATGTTTAAATAGCCCACATTTGCTTTTGCAAAGCAGACATGCTGCATTTTACTCTATGCTTACATATAGTTCATTAACATTAAGTTTCTTCTTCTCCAGTGAACCTTGCCTACCTGCCTAAATACACGCGGTTGATGCTACTGAAATACTTAATCAGCCAGTGTGGACTGAGGAGGCCTGGGATGCCAAGTATAAAACTACAAGGGTAAGTATTTATTCACACGCATGAGGTGTCCCAGTCAAACTGGGACATTCTTCAAACATTCAGGTACAACACGACTTGATTAATCACTCACACCCATGCTACTGGTTACTAATCACAGTAAATGTCACAAAACCAACTCTATTTCTGCAGTGCTCTTGCTGCTTGTCTACTGATCCAGACATTCCTGGAGTCAGTCTTGGCGGAGTTACTCACCTATGACACCAGATGACATTTACAGAAGGGTGAAGCATCTGATTAAAGGCGCTTTGGTTTATTTGAGATATGGAATTGTTTCTTCACAACTCTTCAGAAATTCTAATGTTGAAATAAAAAATAACTTCTGAAGGATAGAAGACCTAAACAGTAACTCTTTCACACATATTTAAAATTCCATCAGGCGCTTTACACTTATACATTTACATAGGTGATATTTGTATATGTTGTGTTACATGTTATACAAACATACATATTTAAATTCCATATAGTTGTATCTGTGTTCAGGTGTTCTGTGCTGCAAATTGTGATTAACATCAGGGTTAGAAATTTATGAAGGAAAGTTTCTTGTAACCAATGAAATGAATGGAATTGGTGCCCATATCACAATTTTTGTATGATGAAGGTCTTGTTCCTTCTTTTCTTCTTCCTCAGGTGTGTAAGGGACCCAACCTGTGGGAACTACTATTCACCAGGCCAGAGGATTCTCCTGTTCAAGTTCAGAGGTCCCATTTACCCAAGAGCTTGTCTGCGATGCAGAGTATTAGGGTGCAACAGATACAATTATCCTTCCCAACGCTACTGGGGCTACAGGACAAGAGGCAAAAGAAGCACAAGTGGCCCAGTCATTATTATAATCCCCAAATAATAACAGTCCCAGCAATGGTTCTCCTAACCATAACTTGTCGATCATTCATTTACGTGACCGGTGTGTTGCACATTTGCTACTAATTTCTGAAAATATGTTTTACTAGGGGGTGTAAATCTAAAGGTATTTTAATCTTAACTGTACTTGTGTTCCTTAATCTCAGATCCTTTGGATCTATGTTCCAGATTTGTAAGACCCTAAACTTCAGTAAATACTCTCAGTGACAAAAAGTAACGAATCGGATGGCTGATTTTTCTCATCAAGATTTCCCCCCCACACACACACTTCTTCCACTTCTCTACGTTGTACCAATGAGTTCAAATACTGAGTATTTAAAGAAGATTAACCTGTCTTACAGATATAAACATGACAGTGCTGCTTTCTGAGCTCATAGAGACATAAATAAAAGGATAACTATCCCTTGTAACCAAAAATGTCTGAGTAATTACCTCAAATAGCAACTCAAAAATATTCGGGAAAAAAAATTGTACATGTATTGAGATACAATCTCTGAAATACCTATAAACTATTATAATCTTTCCATACGTCAGTTTTTATTACTGGGGTTTAGAACTACAAAACAATTTACATCTAAATTTACTTCATTATAAGCATTTGCTTCTTCGTTTTTCTTTCAATATCTGTTCAAATGGTATCACTTTGAGCTAAGGAAGTGTTTCTGTACTTTAATGTTAAATTGTCCTACTTGCAATGACTTAGTGAAAAAAAAAAATGGAAAGCAATATTTTTCAGTTCATAGTAGAGAAAAGTACCTTGTCAACTGCAGAACTGTAAAGGAGTACAGCAGTCAACTCAGGGAAAGAGATGGATTAGATTTTGATAATCTGGTGAATTTGGCCTGCATCTTTAAGACCAATACTCAGTTTCTATATGGCAAGTATTTATAGATTAGTCAAACTCATGAGATGCCCTGTAGTGAATAAAGATGCCTTGCATCTAAAGGCTGTGCCACACAAGACAAAAAACAAACTCACTTTTTTCAGTAATTTTTTCTTTTTATGCCTCATCTCTTAAAAAAAGAGACCAGAGTCATTCTGAAACAGCTTCTCCATTAATAACTTAGCTCTCAAATGCCAAAAATCACACAGAACTGCCATGAACGTTCCAGATCTAACCTCTTACCTGGTGGTTCAGCCTTGGCATTGGCTTCTCAAGGGTGATGATTTAAAGTGCTTGAAATCCCATTTTCCCTGCTGTTGCGCTCCCGGCTGTAGGCAATGAGAGAAAATGCCCGTAAATAAGCATCACAACAGCTGGATACTTGCTCATTTGTACTCAAATGTGTGCTAATTTGTTCTGAGGAGCTGCAATTCTAAAACACCTCCCATACAGTCATTCTCATCTTAAAGGACTTTAACGAAGACTTGCAGGCCACTTTCTTTTGAGGTAGGAAACTCAAAGCAGGCCATTAATATTGCAGCATCAGCTAATATCTGAACATGGGCTTAGCACACAAGATTTGAAAACAATTTGGATGCTCAGCTTGGTAGCACGAGCACGAGGACACTACTTATGGGTCCAGCCCCTTAGCATCAACTCCAGCACAAAAAAACATTTCCTAATCACTCATATACATCTAATTCCAAACAGTTTGGCTACCAACCTGTAACTACCAGAGTAAATTACCAGGGTATCATAACCATTGGCATTTTTTTGTCTTGGTTCTGATGGACACAGCATTGATTGGCAGGGCCCCACACACCAGTTCTCACATAAAATGTGTACAAAAACGGGTGGTTTAGCATTTGAAAATTCCTGACAAGTATGTGTGTGGGTTTAAGAAACGAAAGGCTACACAGAATAAATGCAAATTTAGCATTTCCAGAAGCTAAAGGGAATTCAAATGCTATGCAACATCTTCACACACATATTCAATGCCTCCGTGATTAAAGGCAGTGTAAGTACATTATCATGATAAAGAAAGGATTGCATTCAAAATCCTTAAAGTGAGCTAAAAATCAAGGTTAGTTGCTTTAAAGGTGTCATAGATCTGAGATTAGAAATACAGGATCATTACAGGTGCATCATATTTCAAGTTTGTTCATAAAAGGAAAGAAGAAAAAAAAGTTTTGCACAAAAACTTGTTTTTATGAAAGTACCTGGATGTGTTCCCTGGAGGTCTGCGTCACAATTTGACTTTTCTAGTAAAGTCCAAAGCTGAGCTGTTTGCACAGCTGTGGGATACCCGCTCCCTGCATTGGGAATAATCACAGAGCCGGGGTCCTGGCTGTTCCACACCGTGTGGGTACCGCGCCGAGCCAAGGTCGGGTACCGGCACATCTGCGGCCCTGGCACCACCACGGCCTCCAGAAGCTTTAAAGATTGGGCACCCGCCGCCGAAGGGGGAAAAACGCTGGTTTTCGAGAGCTTGGGTCCTTGTGGAAAGACGGAGAAAGCCGCATAAATATATTGCAAGAGAAACTCGTCAGACCCATGCTACAAGGAATTGAGGCTCTCAGGACTGTGTTTGTTTCCTTACCTTGAGGGAAAAAAAAAAAAGGCTGATTCTTTGATTGTTTTTATTATTAGTATTATTATACTAATAAAGTTTTACCTGCAAAGTGGCCGCACTGCGATCTCCTTCTTCTAAACCCGTGACTAACATGAAATCTGGCCTTGTTTCAGCAAAAGGAAATTACGACTCACGACAACTCTACTACGATAGTGGCACTTCACAACCTGAGGAACCTCAGCAATGACAGGGAATGATTTGCCTGGCGTAACCTAAAGGGAAAGGTGTCAAAATGAAGGTGGGAAAAGCCAAGTTCCTGCCAACCAGTACAAAGAGCAAACTGCTCCCAAGGGAATCTGTCAGTCCCTTCCAGAACATTCCTGCTCACGTCAACACACCCAAACAGATGCTCAACAAAATCAGCTGAAAAACACGCTTTGAGCCCACGAGAGATGACAAAAGCACAGTTAAACTTACTCCACGTGTAATGTGCACATTAATGTACTGCATATTTTAATGTGCAGTACACATTAAAAAAAAAAAAGGGGGCACACCTGTTACTTTCTCATTTATATCTGCTAAAAAAGAACAGTAACTGATTAACCATGTAATAGAAGATGATTATGAAATAGCAGAGGGTATAAAAGTCAGAAAAGCCTCACCTCCCCAGCTGCCACCAAAATGCGGGTGCTCGGATGGCTCCTCCTGCCTCTCGTCGCCGCTTTAGTCCTCGCTGAAGACAAGTCAATAGAACTCCAGGGTATGGAAATCTAGTTTCCTTTTCACCTGTGAAATCTTATTAGTTTTTGCACAATAGGTATTTTAAGTAACTAAAGGGGAAAATGTTAAGCATATCTCTAAAAGTGCGTCTTATTTTAATGTACTGCTGTACCATGGCGATGGCCAGAATGTGCCAGCAAGTATTAAAAATGTTAAATAACAACAAAAAATGTATTTCCAACATGACTCCCTATGGAAAATTTTTAACTTAAGAACTTGATTTCGAAGAGATTTTACTCTAGAATTGAAATTTGCATTTATCAATTAATACCATATTGGAGTAACAGGAATAAAGTTATTCAGTTGGGCAACAGTTGCTTTTATTTGCTCTTTTTTCCTTTCTTCAATCAGAAGCAATAGTTAGTCATTTGTTGCTTGATTTGGCACCATTCTGTGCTCAAATCAGCAATTTACCTGGTTAATGCTGGGTGGCTACTGTAAGATAACGAAGCTTTGCTGCAGGGTTGCAGAAGAGTCCAGAGGGAGAATAAGGCAGAGCTGCCCTTTTAATGCTCTTATAACTGGGAGGTTTCATATGCAATAAGAAAGGTCTCTCCTAAACCTCACTTTTCCCTCTGGAGCTCATCAGAAAGCCTCATCTTTTTACCTGGGACTGCACAGACTGTATAGAAAATTCTTCCTGCTGTTTTAGACCATGAGTTTTAGATTTATATTACATTAGAAATATCTTATGCTTAAACTGGATTATAAACGTTTTTCTAAAGTTTCTTATACAACGGCCATTTCTGCAACTACTTCATAACTTATTAACATTCATTAAGTGATATTAGTGATGTAAACCACGGATGGATCGTTTTATTTTTCATAAAATAACTGGGTCTAAACCCAGCAAGCCCAACATCCCAAACCCAGTAACAGCCAAGAGAGGATGCTCAGACAAGAATGCAAATACAAGTCTGCATAATACTTCCCCAGAATCCCCTCCCAGTCACCAAAAAACATGCTTCTGAAACAGAGAAGTGTTACCTTTGTGTTTAATAGTTACCAAAGCCTTTTTCTTTCACAGATTTGGCCTGGTTTATGTTTTAATTTACCATCCGCGTCGCCCTGCAGCAAAGACCCACATGCAAAGAGCCAGTTCCTTTTCTTTGTTTCAGAAACCACAATTTACTGGTTTCCTCACAGGCCACAGACTTAGTGCAATTAATTATTAACCCTCTTTATAAATTTACAGACCTCTAGCAGCTCTTTTCTCCCCTAAAATATTTCAGCCTATTTACTTATTCCTTGTCTGAAAGCTATTCCTTATAATTTTATCATCTCCACTGCCATTCTCTGAAGATTTTCCCATTTAGCAGCACCTTATAGAGACAGAGGATCAGAATCGTGTGCAGCAGCAAATATGCAGTAATCCCACACAATAATCCTTTAGAAGCTCAAATCTGAAAAGCCTTTTTGATTCTCTGAGTGCAGGTTCCCAAATGTTTTAAGTCTTAGGGCTGAGCCTCAGAACTGGATTCAACGATCTTTAGGAACTTGGCTTATCCAGTTTTGCCATTGGCTTCATCTGTGATATGCGTTGCCCTCAGCTACTAGGAAAACTAGGATTAAAAGTATTTTCTAATATTCTTTTACTATTTGATTCTTTCATAAACTGCAGTAATATAAATGGGGAAAAAAATAGTACAAGATTTTGCTTGTTTGTTCCATAGCGGACTCTCCCAGGCTTTTTGCATAGTTGAGGGTGAAACATTATTGCAAGAGAAAACCTGAGAGATATCCTTGTAAACTGGTTTTGTTGCCATTTTCAACAGGTACACCTCGCTGCGGTGCTTCATTTAACCAGCCCAGCAAGGCGTTGGTCATTGAACTAAATGCAAATGCAAACTGCGTCTGGCAAATTCAGAGGAATACAAATCAAACGATTCGGGCCATTTTCTCCAGTTTTCAGTAAGTGTTTTCTCCAGATGCCTCTGTATTGTGTCATTCCACTAGAATACAGCACAGAAAAATGTTGCCTCCAAGTATTTATCTGTATTTACTTCAGTAAAATGAGTATTGAATCTGTTTTGTGGAACCCAAAGAGCCTGTATATTTATCAGTGAGCTTAGATAGTTCTTATTATGTCTGCTTGTTTGTTTTTTGAATAGATTTGCCCCTTCCTCAAGCTGTGAAACAGAAAGTATTAAAGTATATGACGGTCCCTCAACTGATTCTCCTCTTCTTGGACAAATATGTAACGACACTGATGCCATCCCAATACTTGAATCATCTTCAGACAGTTTAACTTTCCTCATAACAACAAACTCTGTGGTTTTCACACGCAACTTCTTCGTCTTCTATTATTTCTTTTCAGAAACAGGTAAGTCGGAACTTAATGCAGTCATTAACACCAGTTGAATTGCACCATTAAAAGAGTACTTCCTATTAACGGAAAGTTTAGGACAGTAGTTAGAGACTATTAGAAGGATCTTTAATTAGTCTCACTCCTTCAGCTCATAGAGAATGGTGTGGGGGAAAATCAGTAAAAGAGCAGCAAAACAACAGCACACTTGCAGAGAGACTAAAAAGTTAAATTTTACTCAGAAAAATGATTGCAAAGAAGGTATTATGGAACTCTACTTCTACTTACAGGCTCCTACTAAATTTACTCAGTTTGCAAATATTATAGTGTTTACCCAGAAAGAAAATATGACCATGTAGTCAGAACAGCCGAGTACAGGTCCCAGAAGTCAGTAAGGGCTTTCATTCATCAAGCTCCTTACATTTTTCCTTAAAAGGTAAGAATAACTTGAACAAAACCAGTCTTAGCTCGTGACCAGTCCCTTGGATTCTGCTGATCTGAATGTCACGGTATTAAACTCTTACAAGCATCAATTTTACAGAGTAGCCACCACATCCTAGTTTATGCTGCTCCTGTGTTGAACTTTCCTGCTGAAAAATTCTGTCCTGTTTCTACTCTACATTTGTCTTTCTGAGGTTTCCACTGACTTGACTGTATTTTGTCTTTGTTTATCAAGTAAAATCTCACTCAAACTTGAATATTTTGTACTTCCAAATAGATAATGACCAAGACCTCATAGATTCTTTTAATACAGCCTCTTTTGGCTAATATAGCATCTTCATTACCAGTTTTTCAAGATGGCACCTGATTTACTCAAAATGTAGATATAATTAATTACTCACAGAATCAAAGCCAGCTCCTCTACAGCTGTCTCAGATGTCGCTACACTGTGCCTCACAGATATACCATAGTGACAATAGGCTCACTTTGTAACATCCACCAGAGCTATATAGAAGCTCTGTCTTTAGTCCCTTTAATCATTTCCAGAGGAATGGAATCCTAAAGAAACAATCCTGCTAGTCACGTAACTTTAGATCTTTATTTTTCTGGCTCATTAATATACCATTATCTACTCTTCTTTTCAGGCGCTGTAAATTGTGGAGGAGAATTAATTGCTCCCAATGGGACATTTACCAGCCCCAACTACCCAGCAGCTCACCCTGAACTTACATACTGCGTCTGGCACATACAAACAGAAAAAAACTCAAAGATAAACTTACAGTTCCAGGATTTTTTGTGAGTAAATGCCCTAATGCTCTATTACTCTTCTTTTTTCCTTCGTTGTTTAAAGGCGTGACTTTTAAATACAGGAGCAAAAATGCTTTCAAACTTTTAGAACATCTACACCCTTAAAACAAACGTGCTGTGTTGACTCTTACAATAAAGTAATTGCAATGTGTTCCCCATCACTATATATGTTACTCTATAGGTACTGTAGTGTCCATCAGTGAAACAGGGAAAGCATTTCAGGTGAGCAGCCATGAGGTGCAGGTCCATTTTAAGCTAGCCTGAATGATCTTAACTAAGTTCATCAATATAAATACAGCTTTTGCTACATAAGGAACACGTTTAAAACCATTACATGCATTGTAATTGCAATGTAGAATTAAGGGTCAAAAGAATAAAGCAAAAATTGTCCCAAGTACGTCTTCCTCAGTATTGCTGGCTGTTCAGCAAAGAAAATTGTGTAGCCCTGGCTTAAGCACTTCCAAGTATAAATCATAGAACCGTTTAGGTTGGAAAAGACCTTAAAGATCATTGAGTCCGACCATTAACCTCACACTGCCAAGTCCACCACTAAACCATATCCTAAGAACCTAATCTACACGTCTTTTAAATGCCTCCAAGGCGTTAACGGATGCCTTGGCACAAGAAAACCACACTAGCACGGACTTTACTGGCCCATATTGACCTTGATCAGGGTTGGTCTCCCATATGTGGTGGGCTGGGAGCCCTTTTTTGGCTTTCCCTGCACCAGTTGACACTGTGCAGGGACCAAACCCTCAAGACCAAGGGAATTCCAAGGGCAGTATCTTCAAGAACATATCTTGAGATACTCAGCCTGCAAGAACGCTGTATAAGAATTCAGTATGAAACATATAGGATTCTATAGGAAACCGTTACCTTGACCACCGCCCTCTGAGATGATGAACTCTGCGCAGTGCGGTGCATCTTCTTGCGTCTTCTCACCGGTCCTGGCCAGGGTCCATCTGCTGATTCAGGAGCAGCGATGATGCTCTGGAGGTGTCCGGGTGTCCACCCACCACAGCACAGCTGGCGCTTTTCACCAAGGGCAGCGAGCACCGAGATACAGCAAAAAGGGCAAGAGCCTTCTCCTGGTGACAGACACAGGAGGATGCATAAGTCAAGCCTACGCTTTAAAACCTCTTTGTTTAAAGGATAAAAGATTAAAATATTTATATATTATATATATAAATATCTATTTGAAGGAGTAGTTATTTTTGTTAAGTAAGTAGCAATCAATATATAGAGTATCAAAGGTTTAAAACCGTAGCTGATCCAGCTTCTGTTCAGAGGCATAGCAAAATGTTTCCTATTTCAACGGGAGCAGAATCATGCTTATTAAGCATTTCTTGCCTTAGAGGGTTTTCCAGAGTTTATTTGATTTTAATAATGTCTATTTAGGTGTTCTTTTATTCTCCACCCTTATTTTGGTCGACCAGATCCATCATACACTTTATCTGCACTGGATCCTCTATACAGTATGAGCAACATTCTCCACACTTGGATTTCCCAATAATAATAATAATAATAATAACAACAATAATAATAATAATAATAACTATTATTATTGTTGTTGTTATTATTATTATTACTACTACTATTGTTACTATTACTATTATTACTATTATTACTATTATTATTCTAATCAGCCTGGAACTCGACCAAAACTGCCGGTTTGACTTCATAGCGGTCTATGACGGTCCCACCACTAACACCGGGTTAATAGGAAAAGCCTGTGGCCGTACTCAGCCCTCATTTGAGTCTTCATCGAACGCTATGACAGTCGTGTTGTCCACAGACGACAGCAACTCCTACAGAGGATTTTCGGCTGAATACACCAGCATTCCGCTGCCCGCTCCTGTGCAGCCCGACGGTGAGTGCACTCGATCCAAGCAGAGGATGCTATTTCTTATCCTCACACACAATTCTTCCCTCCCCTTATAAATATCGAAAAGAATCGATGGTTGATAGCGAGGTTTTAAGCCTTTTTATCAGTAGGCATCAACCCTCTTTACAGACAGAAGTCCCACATCAGTCTCACCTGTGGAGTGTGAGTTATTAACTGACCCATTGCAAAAGAAAGTCTGTTCTTTCACTTTTTGTTCCTTTTTCTGGCCAGTACCACTGAAAGCCTGACTTCTCCCTTCTTTTGGACAAAAGAGGCATTGTTAGCATCCTCGAGATGTAAAGATAAAACTTTTTTGACTGGTTAGTTTATATGGGTTTTTTTTCCCCCCGAGATACTCAGGAAAATGGTCCAACCCCAATTGGTCAAATGGAGTTCAGGTGTCTTGTAATTTCCTTTCCCCGGATTATTTTCCTTATTGGTTCCATACATTTGCATGCCCACCTTCTCATCAACTGAGGTAGAAAGGGACCCTCTAAAGCTTCAATATTTGTCATAAATCAATTTTCACACCCACCACTCTGCAATAGCACGTTGATTCCTTTTCCCTTTTAAAAAGGCTGTGATTTATTCTGTGTTACTGGGTTTAAAATTAAACTTCCAGCATGAGCTTTACATGGTTTTGCTTCTCTAATATTTTTTTAAGTCGAGAATGAAATTTTGACTTCTGCGTGGCCTCAAATGCCATTTCAAAAGTCATTTCAGACTTGGACAAATCAAGAACCATGCAACAGGTTCAAGGACCCAGACTAAAGGAGAAATGAGCGCAGCACCGTTTGTGGTAACCTGCTTTGTCCTGTGTTTTTTCTCTTAAATTTCCCTTTGAATGGCAGCATCCCTTACCTGCTCTTCAGACAGCATGACAATTGTCCTGAGCAAGTCTTACCTGGCCTCCCTCGGTTATAATGAAACCCACCTGCAGCTGAACGATCCATCTTGCAGACCAGTTGTAACAGATTCCATCGTCTTTTCCTTCCCGTTAACCAGCTGTGGAACAACTAAACAGGTAAAGGGGGAAATAAACGTCACGTGAAGCCAACAAGTGAATGACAGGAGCTTGTAAAAGCAGTTTATGAGCAGGATGTGAATGAGGTAACAGCAGATTTACTTTCACTTAGCTCACCCAATTATATGTTTCCAGTTTTGAAGCAGAAAGAACATTTTTCCTCCTTCCAAAGGGAGGGCAGGAGAATCTACACAGGTTAACCCCAAATGTTTTGTTCCCTCTCCAGCCCAGGTTATCAGATTTAGCACCACGTTAGGTATGTAATTTAACAGCCTCTGCCAGCGATACGGCTGGGAATTATCCCCAAGTCACAATGAAAGGGGAAAAACCCTAAAACGTGAAGATTCCCAAAAGCGCAGCTCTGGTATTTCCCACACCCTGTGCAGCATTCCTTAACCTTTTTGAGCACCCTCAGTGTTTTGAAAACAATGGTTTTTTAATTGGAACCTTTTTCACATTTCAAGGGTACCTCAAACCTCTGATAAGCTGGGCGGCTTTGTAACTTCAGCACAATTGCTTTCAAGTGCGCTGCTCATATAACCACAACTGAGCACTTCATACGGTTCCTTCTGCAGGATGAAGGTCAGAGCATCACTTACACCAACATCGTGTCCCTCTCTCCAACTGGGAACGTCATCACCCGCCAAAAGAGCGTAGAGATTATTGTAAAATGCAGAATGGAAAACAATTCAACTGTAGAAATCATGTACATAACAGAAAATAACATAATCCAAAACATAACCTCTGCGGGACGATACAACGTTAGCATCTCGTTCTACGATTCAGATTCATTCTCCAATCCTATACTTGAGTCCCCATATTACATAGACCTGAACCAAACTATTTTTACTCAAGTCAGTCTTCATTCCGCTGACCCAAATCTTTTGGTGTTTGTCGATACCTGTATAGCATCACCACAGTCTGATTTTGGATCACCAACATATGACTTAATCAGAAGTGGGTAAGACTCTACATTAATTTTATTTCCTGACGTATTAGGAGATGGTAATATAATCTAGATATCAATCATAGCTGACATTATTTTAATTTTGTCTCTCTCCTACTTATCTTATTCAGCAGACCATGGTTGAAAGCTAAATTTCATAGAAATTTAAAAGCATTATCTAAACAGAGCTGGGAAAAAAAGCACATCATTGTATACCCACGTGCAAAAATAATGCCCCAGTTAAATGCTGTAGTTACAGCTGACAGTTTGCAGGAATGATTATTGTATGTGGACTGCTAACATGTCTGTAAATTCTGTTGCAGCTGCAATAAAGATGACACTGTGGTGACCTACCCGCCCCTTGAACACTATGGAAGATTCAAATTTAACGCCTTCAGGTTCCTGCGGTACCTCCCATCAGTTTATCTCCAGTGTGATATTGTAATTTGTGACAGTGACGACACCGACTCTCGCTGTACCAGAGGCTGCATCTCCAGGCAAAAAAGAGATACTTCTTCATACATGTGGAAAACTAACACTGTCATCGGTCCCATCCGCCTGAAAAGAGACCTCAGGTCTGCCGGTCGCTCAGGTAAGAACAACAGATAAATGAAGAATCTGATTAAGCTCCTCCTTTGTGTAAATCCACTACCTTCATTCCACTAATAAGTGAGTTACACTAGTTTGTGGCATCAGAGCAACAGGTTCAAGGCAGTTTGTGTTTTGTGAGATCCCAGAAGTCCTTTTCAAACTGACAGGCTGATGTTCTTTTGGGTTAAGGAGACAAAGCAGCACTCAGTCCCAGTCACAAAAGCAGCGCGTACAGGATCTGCGTATTCAGAAAGAGTCGCAAATGGCAAGAGATTTCAGATTTTCAAGCGTGGCATTTTCTGGTGAAGCATAAATAGGAACAAGGGCTCATTTCTCAAGTCACAGCCCACGTAAAAGACACATTGCAAATCACGGCCAAGCGTTGTTCTAAGCTGTGTGTTTACAACAGCCCACTCAATCCACTCAGCTTTATTTGCTGATACTACAGAGCAGCTTTGCCAGACGATAAACATCGATGAATTATTATTATTCCATGCTGGGTTAAGGCCTCACACTGCACGTATTACCTGTTAGAACAGAAATAGGAAGAGGACAGTTGCTGGAGCAGAAATCTAAAGTATCACACTTTTAAATTAGAGCTGCAAAGCTCTTTATAAGACAATTGAGCTTTAGTGCCCCAACTCTTCAGCACAATTTGCAGCCAGCTCTGCAGTGGTCTGGGCGAGTACTGAGAGTTAATGTAGACTACAAGATACAGAAAAGCTATTTTAAAATAAGCCTGTATTGTTACTCGCACTATGCTCGTTGTTCTAACCTTTATTGAGCCCAAAGTTTCACTGAGAAAAGCACATTGTGCCGCACGCTTTCAAGGGTCACATCTAGGAAAAATTTAGAATTAATCGTGCTCTTAATAGTAGTAGGCGTATTTTCTTCCTTTTTAAAATAATTATTAGCCTCTCTGAACTCTTGCATTTTAAACATGTTCCCATTTATTTCAATAAAGATTCTGCATCCATACACTAGAAACTGGGCACATCTATAACGTGAAAAGGATTCAAGTGCAAATAGATCACACTCAAAGTACTATGAAGCACAGATTAAATCTCATAGTATCACAATTTACATAAAAATATCGAGTTTTACTCCAGACCAGCTGGTAAACCATTGGAAGGTGCCGAGTTAGAACCATGAGTTTCTTTTTTGCCCAGCTTTGCGTCAGCAACGTGTCTCCCATCCAGCCCGTTCTAAAGTAACGACAGCTCTGCTTGGCAGAAACTTGGCTGCAGCAATAACAAGGAATTCGGTTCCATTGTGATGCTCTTTTGCACAATTATTGCAAATTTTCACAGCTCTTCAGTACTACACATTCAGAATTTGCAATAGGTGTGGGTCAGCTCCTCAGAACTAGAACATCCGAACTGAAATGACGTGGTGCTCCAAACTTTAAACACCCCACTTTATTTTTTCTCTACACAGAATCCCTCACTAAAGCAGATGCTGAAGAAACCCCGAACCTGCAACAACACAGCTTCTACACTCTTTCATTTGTGGTTTTAATTTCAAATATTATCATTGTGGTAGCTGTGATACTAAAATATCACATCAAACATCAAGCAGGATACGGTTACCAAAAGCTCCAGAGCTCCTATTAACTACTTTGGGATATTTTGAACGTGTCAACTTCTATTCAGAT
Organism: Pampusana beccarii; assembly: GCA_013399365.1. Lineage (NCBI taxonomy): Eukaryota > Metazoa > Chordata > Aves > Columbiformes > Columbidae > Pampusana > Pampusana beccarii. The sequence continues at coordinate 15,340 of VWYH01007886.1, forward strand.
TTGTCACCCAAGGAGGGGAGAGGGGGAAAAAAAATAGTACCACGACTAAAAAAAACAATAAACTAACAGCCTTGGAATACAATAATACTTGGAAACATATTTCAACTTTTGTGTAATTAAAAAAAAACCCTCTCAACCCAGCATTGTATCTTAAATCACTGAGCTGAAAATGAAATGTGTCTACCTCAGGGTGTTTCTTAGCATCTAAAAAAATAACTTTACAGGTGTAAAGCGACTTGTAAAGTACAAGATAATTTAGGTCCTTTGTTCTTAAAAAGAAAAAAAAGAAAAAAATCTTTTCTAATCACTTTGAAACTGCACTTGGCGTGAGTTGAGCTGAGGGACAACTGTGAAATGTCCGTTCAAAGGAAATTATCGTCTCCCCAAAATCCGCTCCTGTGAGTTGCTACCATCAAGATGCGACAGTCTTCAAAAGCCACCGGTTTTCCTGGAGAAGAATAAAATAGTAGGTAAAATATAAAGATACCGACTGTACGTGCCTGTGCTGCTTGTTCAGTCAACACTTGCTTCCCCATCAAGAGGTTTCACTCAATGCATTTTAAGACACCAAAACTGACCAATGTCTGTTCACCCAACTTCAGGGTTGACCATTACGTCCCTGTACAGCCCCAGTTAAACGGTGCACCCCACAATTCAAAGAGTAATAAACAGAGTGATGTACGAAGCTTGACCTTCCACAAAAGAGGGACTTGGCGTCACATTTCTACCTCCCCAAATCACAGCAGAACTCATCCCAACGGGTCAAAGTAGAAATGATGTGATAAGGCTCCTTCTCTGGCCTCAGGCTGGTGAAATGCGGCAGATCCTACCCCAGAACGTCCCATCTGGCAACAAAATCCCCTTGAGAGCAACCACAAATTAAATATCTACATTTCTTAGGATAATGAAACATGGATAATTAACAAGCCTGCCAAGTACACATTCATTTCAGTTGTTCCTGCATGGCTCAATTAATTTAGGAGGGAAAAAGTATAATGACAACCTTGGTTTAGATGTCACTTAAGGAGCCTCGATTGCTAATTGAGGTGGCTGTGCAGCCAGCAAGGTTTCAAAGAACCCAGGCTGGGGTTCAACTTAAACCTGACTCCTTAAACAGCCTAAGTTAGGCAGTACCAGTACTACCCTTCCTCTTATAGATGGAGTAATAAACATCTTCAACAGGAGAGCCATGAAAATAAACCAAAAGCACAAAGAAACTGCATTCGGTTCTACTGGTAACACGTTACGCATCAAAAAAATCAAGACAACAAAAAAGCGAAATGATTACACGCAGGTAAAAAGATACGCTGTAATTCAGTTTATTTAGAGTACTTCTCCATTGTTCAAACTGGAACTGTGTTTCCTACGGCTTTTAGCAATGCTCTTCAAATAAATAAGCCACAAAGGGCATACAAAATCCTTGTATTTAGGAAAAAACCACGTTCTTAAGATCTTCCACAAAACTAACAACTGTGTACAATAGTGGATAGAATTACAGTAACAAAACGCAAGTAAACAACACTGAGGTTCTTTACAGTTATAACTCCATAAATACTAAGCTTTGTAAAAGTATAATTGCCCTTGAAGTACTTACACTGAAGTCCTATATCTATGTACATCTATCTCTCCCCATTAGAAAACCCTTCGTTAGAGTCATAGTGCGCTTGTGAAATTCTGTTTGGCTTTGAGTTCTGAACCAAGTCCATTAAGAGAACCATTTTATTATCTATATGTGTCTGAAGAACCTGGATTTGGCGATCAATATAGTCCATTAGTTTTCTCTCCATCAGATCCATATTTTTTGAGATGATCTTTTCCAAATAGGAGCAAATAGGCTGTTGCTCTACTCTGTGAAAAGAGCAAATATGAGAATAAGTATAACCTGTTTCTAATGACAAGGGGCATGATAGAGACCTGGACACTTGAAATTCTTTTAAATGTAAAGTCTCATTTATTAGACAATAAGCTTTGGAAGGTATTAGGTTTTTAGCACTAGTAAAATACCTTGCCTGTCACATTTTCAATCTCAGAAATGTTGTACAAACATGCTAGGGTCCATAGTAATTTTTCAACCTTATTTTTGCCAAGGCTCAATCACACATTAGGCAGCTTAGTTATGTAAAACAAAAGCCACACAACTCAACAGTATACACTGAGTTCAAATTCTTCTCACCTAAAGTGCTTCAAGAGTTGTACAAACTATGCAATTCTTTATTTTTGCAGCTGCATTCTTTCAAAATACCGCACTTTCCCAGGAGCTGCAGATATTCACACTTTACTAGAATCCCAATTCCTACACTACATTTCTACATCTCACCATTTCCACTGCTCCTGAGGTATCAAACTGGGTGCACTGTTACTACCACAACGTAAATGCCAAGAAACGAGGAGGGACAGGAAAGATCAGTGGGATGAGATTAACTAAGTACAGCAGAAAGATCGTGGCACATGCTGTGAAAAACTGGAGCTAAGTATTTAGGAGGTAGGAGTCAAAACTAAAATTTACATGAGAAAGACAAACTCTGTGTATAAGAAACTGCAGAAAGACTATACTTTTTTTTGAAATAATAAAAAGTGAAGTGGAGGCAAAAGACAAGCGGTTTAGTAACAACAAATGGTGTGATTTCTTCTGAAAAAACTCTTCTATTCAAGCAGCTCATGTGGAAACCTGATTTTAATCACGTTGATCACCACACAGCCTTACACATATTTTAAGACTCGCTGTTGCTGTTAATGAGAATAAAACACATTGTGTATTTTATTTTTTAAAATTTGTGAGTAAATAAACTACTAATTTAATAAGTGTACCAAACTTTACTTACCCGTCGCACTGAATGCCTTCCTCTTTAGTCGCTGCATTTTTCTCAGAACACCTATTGCCATCTTTTAGCCGAAGATGATTGACTTGAGTGCACAAGTTTTGAAGAAAAGGAAGAAGAACCTGTGGATTTGCTACACTCGGGGTTTCGCTCGCTTGTTCCTGCGTATGCAAAGATCCCATGGCTTTAAAATAATTTCTGAGGTCAACTGTGTTTTGCTGGGTAGTAAGTCTTTCAGAATCAGAAATATTCCCTCCTTCAGGTATCTCTGTGTTCAGATCAGGACTAGTTTTTAAGTCTTCATAGGCTGTTTCACTTGTTAAATGATTTTTAACAGGCAAAGGTTCACTGGCTGGTTGATCTGGTGACGGCCGAATAGCTGCACTGCACAATCCATCTAATGCGAGGTCACCTCCAACATCTGAGTTCTTCCCAAAGATCCATTTCAGTTTGTCTCCAAAAGGTAAACTGTTCTGATGGGATGAAAAACAACATGATTAATATTTAAGTATTAAAATACACTGGAAATTATACAATAATAACAATAGGTACTTTATAACGCTTAATAATTACAGCATTCTACTAGTGCGATGTAAAGATTTTAAAAGCAGTTGTGAATTGTACTCTCAGGAAAAAGCCCAGGAAAATATTTTCCCTGTACATATTATGTGTTAATTATCTTGTCAGTCTCTAAGTCACAAAACAGATTTACGGATGGCATTTTTACCACGCTGCGCCCAAGGACTGAACATTATTAACATCACATGGATTCAGGATTCTGTTTCAATAGCCTGAAGTAGGCAGGATTAGGATCCAAATCAAATAAATGCCCTGTAAGAGCACATTCCCTTTAGCTGAAGGCAACACGCTTTTAGTGACAAGAAAGGGGACAAACCAGCCCATCTGCCTACACCCCAAACATTACAGGGAACGCACCCACCACTGACAAGCAGTGACAAGGGACACCAACAAAACGAGGGCAGGATGGCAGTGAAGTTTAAGATGTTGATGATACAGAGCTCTTAACTCTGGACCTGGTGTGTGCACAGCGATTCCTTGAGTACACAAGCTTTATTCATTGCACTCCTTAGCAATAGCTAAGCCAGGATTAAAAGAGCAGAAAGTCTGGGTTAAAAATTAATAATAATTTTAAAAATCTTTTTCACGAAATCAGTTGGGAACACGTTTAACTGTTACAGCCGGTAAGGTCACAGAGCAGCGCCATTTACATTTAAGGAAAAGCACCAGGACTTACTTTCTGCTGACATCGGACCATGTCCATGAGCTGCTGAGCACCTGGAGACAACTTCGACCCCATGGATTCCATTATCATTTGCACTCTGTCTAGATCTATGCTCGAGCCTAGTGAAGGAAAATCAGTTGCTAGTTTTGCAGACACTGTTTGCACTTGTACAACTATTTTACTGATGAGCACTCTTTGTTTCTCACCAATGGAGAGCAGCTATTGCAAGAAGGAAGAAAAATATTTTGGTTAGGAAAAAAAAAGATAGTTTTGTGTTCTATTTGTATGTACGGGACAAGGCATTATTCTTTGAGTCTTGGGAAAAACAATGCTGAATGCTTTTCCAGGGAAATTAGGCTGATTTCTCCTTGCTATTACTCCTCAAAAAATTCTGACAGGAACAGAGGTGAATGACCCAAAGATACATCAGGCCTTGATGTTTTAAGCACTTAAGAGCAGTGGCCATACAGATTTTCTAAGGTTATTTAGCCCCATCAGAGCTAACAGTTCTAATTGATTACTTGCAGTTTATCTGGTTTATGAAGGTTTTTTTCCTCTAGGAGGTTATTATTTTTCTTATATAAAGTCTTCACAAGAAGAAAACTGTGATACAAATTTAAAAGGAGAACATTGCTATCAAGACAAAGCACCCACCATCTAACACATTTTTAATGCATTATATGAAGGGACAAAGTGTATAAAAACAATAACTTGGCTAAGAGCAATGCAATTTAGTCAATTAAGTGATTAAAAAGACAAAGAAAAATAAAACTATTATGTTAAACTCCCTACCTTAATTCTACAGGAGGTTGCAGGGCACTCAAACTTAAGGTACTTGTTGTATAAAGTAACCTTTTCAGTTTCCCTGAAAAAATAAAATAAACAAGCTAAGACACCACTACAAGAAGTATTTTTTTTCTTTAGTAGAAATATACTATATCGGTGAATATTTACATAAAAAACAAGTCTGACTGGAACATATTTCTAATGTGGTATAGCAGTTTCAATGCTTATATGCAACTTGTATCAAATCTTATTGGATACATATACACAAAAGGATTCATATGCATATGTACATTACCTACTAGAGAAGCTTTTGAGGCTCAGTATGTTATTCACACACCTTCCCTGCGGCTCTGAGTCAGTTGTTTTTATTTAGCTAATTAAACAGCAGATGTGCCATGTAGTGACTTAAAAACAAAAGACATTGCTTTAGGTCCCCTGGGAAAGCACGGATGGAAATATTGAAGGGGAAAACAAGTCCTCCTTTTTTTAAAAATTTCTCTCTTGTTCTTAAAGTGTGAGATGACTATGTATCAAAGAGATGAGATCTTTTGGTAAAGATCACCTAAGAGAGATCTGCTGAAGAGACAAGCAGATCTGCTGTTTAAAAAGCTTAAATGATACAGGAGAGTTGCACCTGTCCTAATTCCCTCTGTAGTCTTACACAACGAAATTTCAGAGTGGCACTTCACAACTTACTGAATTAAACATTGCACTAATTACAAAAGAACAAAAAGTAACTATTAGCATAATTGCAGCCTTATATCTTTATCAAAGAGGCGGCACTCGTGTGAGCCACCGGTAGGTGTGAGGAGCACACCAGGGTTAGAATTGTAGAGTCATAGAATCATTTCAGTTGGAAGAGACCCTTGGGATCATCGAGTCCAACCACGGAGTTCCCCCAGGCCCACAGTGCCTGTCCCCATGCACCAGTTCTGCACAGACCTCCAGGAAAGGCCAAACTGGGCCGTTTTCAAGGTGCAGACATCAGGGGTTTACCAGGAGCAGCACACCAGATACAGACAGGGAACGGCAGGCTGAGAGAGCTGGGGTGTTCAGCCGGGAGAAGAGAAGCTCTGGGGAGACCCTATTGTGACCTTTCTGTACTTAAAAGGGGTGATAAGAAGGACTGGGACAGACTTAATAGCAGGGCCTGTTGTGACAGAACAAGGGGTGATGGTTTTAAACTAAAGGAGGGGAGATTCAGGCTGGACATGAAGNTGGTGGATGAACCATCCCTGGAGACATCCCAGGCCAGGCTGGACGGGGCTCTGAGCAACCTGAGCTGGTGAAGATGTCCCTGCTCATGGCAGGGGGGGCACTGGGGGAGCTTTGATGGTCCCTTCCCACCCAAACCGTTCTGTGATTCACTGACAGCACCGGGCCAGCCGGTGTTCGGGGTCCCGCAGCGCACTCACCGCGGGGCGCGGGCGGTGCCCAGGCTCTGTCCCCGGCCGGTCCCGCAGTACTCCTCGCCCACGTACACCTCCATGTTCCGCGCCTCGCTCAGGACACCCACGGACACCATCTCCGCGGCGGGCCGGCACTCCAGCTGCAGCACACACGGCTCCTCGCCGCCGCCCGCCCTCCGCTCCAGCACCACGGCCTCGCTGCTGCGGGGGAAGCGCCACGGCCGCGTTACCCGCCAGGCCCCGCCCCAGCCCGGCCCCCGCACGGC
>VWYH01007886.1:22248-62581 GCA_013399365.1 Pampusana beccarii
AGAATTTGTGTCTAATGACTCCTGGCCGGTAGCTCAGACAGTGAATGTCAGCTCAGTGTTATCCCTCGTGGGACACAGCAGCAATCGGGGGGCTCAGCAGTAGTGATCTCCACCAGAGAATCATACAATCATTTTGGGTGGAAAAGACCTTTAAGATCATTGAGTCCAACCATTAAGCCAACTCTGGCACTAAACCATGTCCCTGAGAACCTTGTCTAAACGCCTTTTAAACCCCTCCAGGGATGGCGACTCCACCACTGCCCTGGGCAGCCTGTTCCAGTGCCCGACAGCCCTTTCCAGGATGAAATTGTTCCCAAGATCCAACCTTAACCTCTCCTGGTGCAACTTGAGGCTGTTTCCTCTCGTCCTAATACTTGTTATTTGAGAGAAGAGACCAACCCCCCCCATGCTCCAAGCTCCTTTCAGGCAGTTCAGAGATCAGAAGGTCTCCCCTCAGCTCCTGTTCTCCAGCTGAACCCCCAGATCCCTCAGCCACCCCTCATAACGCCAGTATTAGTCCTTTTTCTAATAAAACAAAGCTCTCTTGGTAGAGATGGAAAAGCCTCAAAAGCCTATCAGCACTGCAGAACTTGACAGCAAAATGTGGAGCAATGCAATTCTCTGGCTTGCACAGAGAGATACTATAAATAAAAGATTGGGTTCATTTAATTTTCAGTAGGATCCCAGCTTCTGGACTCGGGGGAAGCTGCTCCTGACACCACGGCACAGACATAAACCAGGGGACGCGGATATCGAGTTATTGGTGCTCGGGTGAGGGACGTTAATTACATCTGTGAGAACAGAGAGATGGACTTGGACGGGCTTTGTACAAGCTAATATTGCAAATGTAGTTGGCATCTCTGCTCTTTTTCACAGAAGCTGTTGGTTTATGCAATTTACTAGTAATGGAAAAAAAATGGATTTGCTTTGTTTCAATTAATGAATGAATTAAAGTTAATTAATGTAAATGTTGTAGCATGAAAACTGTTGTCTCAGCCTCCTTTTTGAGTTTCTAAATGTGCTTGAGACTTGTGAAATGCACTGCAAATTCATAGATCTTTAGAAGCGTTTATTTTCTGCTTTGGGTGACAATGTGGTGCCTCAGAAGATTATTTGATCCTGGAAGAGCGATGAGCTGCACAAAATTAATGCCTTTTAGTGAGAAGAATGATCTTTAACATAGAAGGGACTCAGTAAAATCCCTGTTTTGGGGATTTCCATGCGTTTGCGGGATTTCCATGTGTTCATACGAATTGTATCTTTGATATTTTTAAAGTAAAGATGAGAAAATGGAAAACAAACAAACTGAAATTTCAGATAGTAGATTAGTTTGTACTAGAGTTTTTTACTGAGCTGACAATAGCCGGTATAAACCTCCTAAACATTGTATCCATCGGTAGCAATATTTTAAGTTTCTAATCTCCTATGATCTCACTGTGGTATCAAAGTCCTTCAGAACAAACCAGTTTGATCCTGGCAGGGGTTGGTGCCCTTTCCCCAATCAGCATTTCGGAGCGTGCTGCTTTGTATTTGCCTTAAGCTGTCTAACCAGTTTGGGTTTTTTTTTCGCAAGCCTAATGGATTAAATTTTCCTTCCCATTTCCTTAGCGGAGATGCGGTATCGCAGAGCTTTTTCTGTTGTTTACCTTCCGAGCAGGCAGTTCTCGTTCTTCTAGTTCTGCAGCCGAGAGCCAGGTACACGGTGTCTGCTTGGATACTGTCGTAGTTTCTCCGGGAAATCTAATCATGTTAAAACACAGCCTGGTTTTGTTCACTTTGGGACTCACTTTAACTGGGAAACCTTTTTGGATAAAAGGTAAGCTTTCCGTTTTTGTTACATATTCAGAAAGTTTCTTTACTCTCCGGTCCTGACTGTAATGACTCTCCAATCGAGTCACGGCTCTCCCCAGCTATTAGGCTGTTAGCTGACCTGCTAATTGAGAAAATCCTCTTCAAGAAAAAGACGTCTGGAAAAGATTATAGGTTGAAGCTTTTTATAGTTGAGCTTTTTGTGGTGTTGTTTTTTTCCCCAGGATGTAGTAGGTACATAAATACGTCATCTTCCGTACAGGACACTGGTTGTGACAACTGCAGTTACTGTCACTCCCATCAACGGTAAAGCCTGGAGAAAAAGATTTTGATCTTCAGTAACACGAAGAAAGTTCCTACAGTTTTTAGTTCTTCATTAACTCACTTCCATTTATGATTTGGCTTCTGATTTTAGATGTAGATACGGCACCTGAAATATTTCTTAGAAAGTGATATTTTTATGACTTGCATAAAAAAGTTTCCTGCTTTCAGGTGTCAGAATTTAAATTATTAGAACTGCATTTCCACGGTTAGTTCAACATACACTTAATTCATGAAACAGAACGGATTCTGTGATTTAGATAATAAAATTATTGCAGATCAAGAGCAAAGTCAGAAGTAAATATTGAGTGCCAATTTTCTTTGCAGACCTGTTTGCTAATAGCACCTTCCACATTTTGATTGCAATGGCAGTCCTTAATGATAAACATGTGCTGCCTGCATCTGGCTTTTAAAAACCCTGATGTTATCTAATAGGTAGAGATCATCATTACACTGAAGAATCCTCCTCCTTGCTTTGAATGGGTGATTGTCTGGCTTCTTTGCAATGATGAATTCTTTTCACAGAAACACGGGAGGCTGAGGGTGACTGTGCAACTATAACTGAGAACAAATCTCTTTGTTTCCTTATAAAAGAAAAATTAACATTTTTGTTATTAAAGGCCATGTTATTGTTTATTCCGTAACCTGTTTAAAAGCAATGGTTGTGTCTCTGTTGACCGAAGTGAATAATCTCAAACCAGACTGATGAGCAGACAAGACAAGTTGCGCCAGGGGAGGTTTATGTTGGATATTAGGAAAAAATTCTTCCCAGAAAGGGTTGTCAGGCATTGGAACAGGCTGCCCAGGGCTGTGGTGGAGTCACCATCCCTGGAGGGGTTTAAAAGGCGTTTAGATGAGGTTCTTAGGGACATGGGTTAGTGCCAGAGTTAGGTTATGGTTGGGGTCGATGATCCTGAGGGTCTCTTCCAAACGAAATGATTCTAAGACAAAGGGAGATGAATCCAAGTTCACACAACGTTTCAAAAAGTCACTGGAGGTTGTTTTCATCTTTATATAACTGTTTACCTGAAACCAGATACTCAGCAGACTTCTTATCTTTAGCTTCCTGCATCAGCGTGATGCTCTGGAGATAATTCTGATATAATGTAAAAGGCTATAAACCTTTTCGGAGATTTGATTGTCACTGGAACAAACCGAATGCAGCGTTAGGCAATGGCAGGGGCAGCGTGGTGAACCAAAATGATACAGGCAGCAGGTGGCAGAGTTAGATCCAGAGGACAACCATAAGTATTCCTCGCTCAGGGAAACGGGGGGAGGAATAGGAATAAAGGGATTTAAATGGAAGGAGAGGGCTGAAGGGGGAGTCGATTTAATCAAGGAAAGGACAGAAGTAGAGACATGAGCAAGAGGGAGAAGATAAGCAAGTGCAGGATCTAACAGCAGCTGGAAGGCAAGACCATGGCAAATGGCTCTGTAACCAATAAAAAACATTCCCCAGGGTATTTAGGGACTGAATTTATCCTCCTGGAGATAAAATATTCTCCATCCAGCAAGTTCTGAAACATCCTGGCAAAGCTGGATCTACCATTCAAAAGAATTGTCCATCAGGCAGCCCTAGAGAGCCCTGCTGTAGATGTACAGATCAGCACAGTCCTCCTGGCGCCGACGAGGTGATTTCACAAAGCTTGAAGGAAATTAATGTTAGCATTGCTTGCACAGTTGATTTGCACTGGCCAGCTACTTCCAAAATCACTGTGAGGGGGCAGATGGGTGGACAGAGAAGGTACCTGCATAAACTTTCTGCGGCACATCAAGTTAAAAGTGTAGGTCATGGCAGAAAACACGTTCAAAAATGATAGACAAAGTTACAAAATCAATCATCCAAGTGAAGACTATAGGAGAATTAAGATTGTGTTTAAATTGTTTGATAGTTTTTCTTTGCATGCTCCAATAGACCCCGGTTTTAACCTGAAGTTACTTTCTTTAAAATCAGTTTGACCATTCCTAAACTGTTTCTTCAGTGCTGTCAAAGTATGTAAGTATACACCAAATACAGGAGGGTTGGGGATTTTTAAAAATTGTTCTTGTTCTTGGGATTCTCTGTGATGATACTATCATCTTGGTTGAGGGATTTTAAATTTTTTTTATTTCAAACAGTAGTTACTTTGTTTTGATAATGTCTGTATGAAGGAATGACCAAAATTTTTTATCCCAGTTATAACATCAGTAATTAAGAGTCAAAGCCAAGATTGCCAGCTAGTTTTGGACACCCAGTTTAGGAAAAGTTTTCCTTGAATTTGCAGGTTGTTGTGGGGGCTGTAATCATTTACCTTGATTATGGTCGAAACAGCGTTTCTGCACATTGAAAACATATATGTATATGGAAAATAAATACATGAGGCCATATGTATTTAGTTTAAACACTGAGAAATTAAAACTAAGTTGGCCATGAATGACAACGTTGATTTCTGTCACTTTTCCCAGCATAATGCAAGAACTCTGGCAGAGACAGAACAGACCGAACTGAGCATGGGCAGCACTGGTCCCATACTGGGGAAATTACTCGTTCTCCATTTATGGCCAGATCAGACTGGACTTTTGGCAATGAGCACTGGGCAGATGCCAACAAAATGTCTCACTTATCCTTTCTGATTCTTTAGAAATTTCAAACTTTATTTTTAGGTGCATCTTCTGAACAGACATCCAGACTTTCTACATTAGAAATAATTATTCCTCGAAGTCTGACGGGCAGAGAGAAACATCACTCATTTTCTCATGAGGTTTGTTATTCTATCTGAATTTTTCTTCTGATGTTGCTGTTTTTCACAATACTGTCCTATATTACAGACACACACAATGTATGGTATATAGAGAATATTTTTGTGAAGGAATATGCACAATCTCTTCAGATTCTTAAGTGTTTTCAACTAGTTCAGAGTGACTTTGTTCCCACAAAGGTCTCTGATTTCACTCTAAGTTAATGCCTTTCAAACTTCTAGTCCTGGTAACAGCCTTGTTATTGAATATTTCCATTTCCTCGGAGTCAGATTAGATGTTGAACTTGAACTTTAACGTCCGTGCTGTGTATGTTCTTCTGCTCATTGTACTTGGTCTTTGGATTTCAACCATGTAGCACATAAAGGGCTGATGCTCACTTTGTAGAAATGGTCCCGCAGAGTCACACAGGTTAAATGAATGAGTTAAAAGAGAAACACCTGACTCTTAATTCTTGAGTTCTGAGGTAACTTTGCATTGTTCCAGATACCAAGCTCCATTAGTGAAGTAACTGCTGATGAAATAGCATTAGTCATCTTTGTGCAAACCGATTAAGGAAGGGAGAATCTGTGAGTCGTTCATCCGGCTGCTGCTCATTTACCTAAGGAGGGTCACAAAACACAACGTGGGAGTTGGGCACAGGGTGGGTACGAGGGTTGTGCCCTTCTTGGAGAACCGAATCCGGCCACATTCATCCCAGCTGCATCTGCCTCCTCTCCACTAGCATCCCAGGACCATCTGTTGCCAAGCCTATAGAACACAGCATGGTAGTCTATGTTTAGCTTTACTAACACTTCTATTTTGTCCTCTTAATACCACAAATGTTATATTTTCATTTTTTCTGTAGGCTTTATATCTTCTACATTCCCTCTACAAATCTCTAATGGCAGACACATTTAATTTCTTGTGTACTTTGTGTACTTTTTCGTTGTCTTCTACATTAAAATTTATAGCTTAGTAGAATTTAAACTTTCCATAGAAAAGAATGTAGAGTGTGTTGCGGAGACTTTGAAAGGCACAATGGTTAGGATTGTGTTTTGTAAATCTGGTGAATACTTAAGACATACATAGTAGATGGACTTCTCTTGTTAAAGAAAACATGGAACTGACAGAACCAAGTAGAAAATCACCTAATTAAGTGGTATCTTTTGTTCTGTTTTCAGGAGCATTCAGATGACAATCTGTCTTACTCAATTAAAACCAGAAATGGAACGTACCTCCTAAAACTGAAGAAAAATAAGTATGTGATAGCATGTTCTAAGAAATCATTCCATCTTGGGATTTAGGTGCATATAGCATGAAAACAATCCGAAGAAACCATTTAAATGGCAGATTATAGTAATTACAAAATGACTTATATAGTGTCTCTGTTATGGTACTAGCTGGCAAACAGAAAGGAATCATATTTTTTCTAATTGTGCGGAAATTTATTTTGATTATTTTTTTATTAGCACCACAGGATAGCAGATTTCAGGAAATCCTTATGGAAAATCAGAATTCAGCTCAACATCTGCTCTTTAATAGGGTTGTTAGCCTTGTTGTATTTAGTTTTGTTGCTCATTCCTGAGTGTGTAATAGTCCAGGCCCTGATATAACACCGTCTGGTCAGGCCCTACTCTACAGATATTTTAGTTAAAATATTAAAAAATAACTTATTTTCCAAATAATGCAGCTCATTTTTGAGGTATTTCGTTTCATATCTGTGGATTTTAATAACAGAATTTTAACAGAATGTAGTACCTACTAGGATTCCTGACTTATGTCTTGCTTTCTAGACTTTTAACAGAGCAGTAGTTTATTTTCGTTTCCAGAAAGCTTGTTAGCGAAGACTTTATGCTATATACGTATGGGAAAAATGGGAAACTGGAGGCAACACAATCAAAAACCAAGGTATCGTACACAATAAAATTGCCCTTTTGTTTCAGAGTTTCCTCAAACTAGGGAAGCCAGGCTTTATGAATTGAAGCCCTACTAACAATTCAATAGAACTGAGGATGACAACGAGGATGTGTATGTAACTAAATGTATTACCAAAGCAAAAGTGAACACACAACCATTAATTCTGAGCATCTTCATATCTCTATAATAGGACAAAGAAAACTGGTTGCATTTTTGGCAGCAGAGAGGAAAGTGCTAGTGACACACATCAAGTATCTACAGAAAAAATTATATTTGCTGGAAAAGAGGCTTTTGTGGATTTTCACCTTTGTAGCGTTTAACTGTTACCACTGATAAAACACAGGAGGTTCCGTGTCTGATGAGGGAGTTGGCTGTTTATGGTGCCACAGCATCACTGTTTTCCAAGGTGTGACAGGAGATGCCAGGAGATTATGCCAAGGCTGAACTTGAGCTACCTGATTAGGTCACCTTTGCATACTATGCAATTAACGGTACACCGGCAGCATCAAAACTCTGTAGGTTTTAGGTCCTGTATCAAACAAGCCTTATAAATACTTTTGAATTTAATTTCAATTTTCAACTGCATGTGAGATTAGTGAGACTTAATGGGGTGTTTTGTGCGTGGGAGATGCTCTCAGATCAGCCTTGCGAGGAGTCTTTAAGAACAGGACGAGCAATGTAGATGAAAAGATTTTGCTAAAATATGGTGATGGGTTAAACTAAAAAGCTGGTTGTTCTCTAGAACCAAGGGACCAAATGCTATTGTAGGTACTCATGTGAATATTTTACTCCAAGAGGGCTGGGTTTACTTTCAGAGTAGGGAACTCTACAAATTTGTAACAGCCAGCTCTAATGCCAGGCAAATAAAAAGGCTGGTCAGAAAATAAGTTTTCCTTTGAAGGCAACAGCCTTTTTTTGTCATTAATTACGTGGTTTTGTTGCATTTCAGACACACTGTTATTACCATGGCACTGTTGAAGGAATTGCTGACTCAATGCTTGCCCTGAGCACATGCGGTGGCCTTAGGTATTATTTCTTGCTTTTTACTTCAGGATAATTCATTGTGCAGTACCGAAGTAAAAACCAGTTGCTGTTCGTCATACAGCTGGAGATAAAACACCATCCTATCTTGCATTTTGTTTTTATATTTCACCTTTTGATGAAGCTGAAACTCTTTAGATGTCTTACAGCTTCCCTCAACTACCGCTTTTTTCCCCTTTTCCAAAATTCCTTCGCAGAAAAAGATAAAATGAGAGAGCATAGTCCAAACACAGGCAGAACACAGGCATGAACTGAGGCCTCTATTACTTGATGCAAATGTCTCAACCAGAGGTACCTTTGTAGAAGAAACGCTGATGAAGCTCCTGCTAAACTTAACACACTCCTGCGAACAATTCTGTCTTATGAATGGGCACGTTCCTAAAGAAAAAATTCTGTGGAAAAAGTTTTGAACCAATTTGAAACAATTTTATGTGTTTCAAATACAAGAAAAATTATACTTGAGAAACATAAAGGAGCCAGATTAAAGCATAAAAGATGGTGGTATTCTCCCCACAGAATCAGTCCATGTGAGTTGGCAAAATGAGATGGCACGCACAGCAAATCGCACAGATAGTCAGAATGTGCTTTGAGTGTGTCCACGCTCCGCTGTGTTCGCTGAGCTTGGCTCTTCAGCTGGATTTGGATGTATCTGTCGGTCGTAGCAGCCTTGTTCAGTTTGATGTCTTTTTGACAAGCAGTAAGAGGCAACTGGGATGAAGTTCACCCACATCTTTCGTGTACAGTATCCCAGTGAGATGCCACTCAGAATCAACAATGACATTTTCTGGCATTCCTTTAAATGAAGAATTAAATGCTCAACATACTGGTATTTCAGGTAACGCTGGATCTCACTAAGCAGAACAGATATTTCCTTTAGGCTCTTTCGCAAACTGACGCAGACTCAAATCCTTTGGTTACCTTGAACTCACATTTTTGAGGGTTTTCTTTCGCAAGATATTAACTAGAGAATTCTGTTTCTAAATAGAGCTTTGAGATTCTGGAGAACAAGATAATAGCTTCAGAAAGATTCTGGTACAGCAAGCGGGCACGTGCCAGGTCTTTCTGAGCCATGGACAAACGCAAAATCGTTATAATCAGCTGCACTCGGCAGTGCAAAACTGCTGTTGCCCTCATAAAGATGCTGGTGATTGCTTTCAGCCTCTCTTTCTGTCTTAGAAGACATCTTTTTATAAAGTGCTGGATTACTTCAACTGCCTGGGGCTAGGAGTGAGACTAGAAATAAAGCCTAAAATAAACCCTTTGCTCTGTACCCACAATCCAGACTCATTTAGTAACAATTTGGCTTTCCTGCTGATTGTTTCAGAAAGCCCACACTTGTGTACAATCAAGTGTTTTAAGCAAGTTCTGTTTTGTCTTTTGAGATCCTGTTGGGCATTTGAAATTATTCCGTATACTATGGTAAACTAAGATGATCATTTATTTCAACACAGTGGTACAAACAATTATAGATTGTAAGTATTCAGCTGTCATTCATTTACATATGCATAACCGCAAGGGAAAAAAATGTGGAATAATTTTCATTCTTTTACAATAATTAGAGGAATTCTCAACATCGGTGGCAAATGGTATGGAATGGAGCCGCTCAACACATCCAGCACATTTGAACACGTGTTTTACCCGTTAGAAGATATGCAGGATATCCCCTTCCAATGCGATGTGCTCAACGGCAGTCTTCATCACGAGATGTTTGTGCAGCAGCCTGTGAAATACACATTTTTATCCAACAGTACCTCTAGCAGGGAAAAGCTTTTGAGGGTAAATACCTTTCTCTTTCTCAAGTCCAAGCCTTCTCCTCAGTCTGCTCCAGCAGCCAAGTGTGTCCAGAGCTCTTGGAACCATTGCAGGGGGGTTTGGCCTGGCAGGCAATTTTCTTGTTGCCTGCATACTCCTGGACCCCGAAATTGCTCAGGAAATCCTGAAACAGAACAGCACAAAGGGAATTTAATGCAATCCTTTAGCAGAAGAGCAGAGCTCTGCCCCAGACAGGTGTGAGTATGATGTGAAAGGCATGAACTGCCACTCAGCTCATGCATCCCAGTGTCTGAGCAGAGTGAATTACTGATGTGCAGGTATTTATTAAAAATACATTACATGAAAACAGTAAGAAAGATAAGTAAAAAACCTTGACCTCATGGGTTAATGTTAACTTACTGTGTTTTCTAATTTGCAGAAGAAGCGAGCTGTCCTGCCGCAGAAAAGCTATGTGGAATTATTTATCGTTGTGGATCACAACAGGGTAATGATATCATCCAATGCTAAATACATTTTATTACTTCATTATTTTTTTTTTTCTCTGACATTCTCATGTGTTATTTTGCAGTTTTTGCAGAAGGAATCTGATCCTGCTGNTTGCTCAGGAAATCCTGAAACAGAACAGCACAAAGGGAATTTAATGCAATCCTTTAGCAGAAGAGCAGAGCTCTGCCCCAGACAGGTGTGAGTATGATGTGAAAGGCATGAACTGCCACTCAGCTCATGCATCCCAGTGTCTGAGCAGAGTGAATTACTGATGTGCAGGTATTTATTAAAAATACATTACATGAAAACAGTAAGAAAGATAAGTAAAAAACCTTGACCTCATGGGTTAATGTTAACTTACTGTGTTTTCTAATTTGCAGAAGAAGCGAGCTGTCCTGCCGCAGAAAAGCTATGTGGAATTATTTATCGTTGTGGATCACAACAGGGTAATGATATCATCCAATGCTAAATACATTTTATTACTTCATTTTTTTTTTTTCTCTGACATTCTCATGTGTTATTTTGCAGTTTTTGCAGAAGGAATCTGATCCTGCTGTGGTGCAAAAGGAAACAGTTGAGCTGATTAATTATGTGGATGGGGTAGGTCAGATAAGTTGCCCAGATTCAGTAGTTTCTACTTTATCATAGTTTTCAAAAGAACACCTAATGCAGCTGTGAAACTATTTGGAAGCTCTACCATGATTTGTAACACATTTAAGTCACATTATGAATCTGTGCACAAGTCTTGGAGACGTGCAAGCAGGGGGAGAGATGCAAGATGTTTTTAAACCATTTCTGTGCGCTCCCAGATTTTGACCATTCCAAGAATGTGAGGTCTCCATTATGTTTTAGATTTCCAAGAAGAGTATTTCTCACATTTGTTAGTATGTTATTAAGCAAACTGTCAGTGCTGTGAACAATTCCATAAGCTCTCTAATCATCTCGTCTCAGTTTCTCCTCCAGACAATTAGCTAAGGACATAAATGAACATGATCTTTCCAACTTCTGCAACTGGAAGAAATGTTTAGGCACCTTCATGAAGTAGATTGCCTTCAGTCATATATTCCTTCCTTATTTAGTTTTATATTATAGATATTTTTATTTACTTTATAATCTATAAATATTTTAGCTTATAAGTACAAATATTTTCTATTTAGTTTCAAAGAAACTGAAGTTATGTCTCAGTCACTATGTTCAGCATATTGTTTATTCAGTAGTAGTGATGTAATCTTCCATAATTCAGTTGAAACAGCCTAATGGACAGTAATTATTATTGTGGGTTTTTTTTTTTCAGATGTATAGAGCACTAAACATCCAGATTGTTTTGGTTGGATTAGAGATCTGGACAGATAGAAACCACATATCTGTAATGGACGGTTCAGCTGGAGATGTACTGGGTAGATTCGTTTCTTGGAGACAGAAACAGCTTCTTAAACGATCAAGAAATGATGTTGGCCATCTCATTGTGTAAGTCCTCATTCAGTGGAAAAAACAGCCACACTGGTAGTGTTGTTAATGTCTATAATTTGAGGGTTGCATATGAACAAGTATATAACTGGATTAAAATTCATTCAACTTCCAAACTGTTTGAAGCTGGAAAAATGACAAGAAGCTGTCATTAATTCTTCACAGTTAATCGATTCTAGGTGGCTGTAGGTAGCTCTGCTTAAGCGGGGGGTGGACCAGATGATCTCCAGAGGTCCCTTCCAACCTCAAGCACTCTGTGATTCTGTGAACTCAGCAGCACTGACACAGCAGACTTAGGTGACTGGTCATTATTTTCAACCTATATTATCCAGGTATTCATTATTAATTACAGTGAAGCCCTGATACGATTTCTTCTTGACATCAAGAAGACCAAATTTGTTTGCAGCATTTGTTGCAAACCCATCAGTGTCTTTTAGCAGAAATAATGAACTTCCAGCCCTTCTTTCAACACCACCTTCGAACTGCTTTTGTTGCAGAGGGAGAAGCACTTACGGTGGATCCATTGGAATGGCTTTTGTGGGAACCGTCTGCTCACAAGTCCAGGGAGGGTCCCTCAGCACTGTAAGTACACCATGTTGTGGTTAACAGAAGAAACTAACCCAGGAGCCGCTAAAAGATCAGAGATGTGCTGCTGGGGGGACAAATTGGTCCCTGAGCAATGGAAGGCTTTCCTCTGTGCATTTACAAACCACAGAGTTGTAGATGCTGCTATAGCCAGACGTTGCTTCCACAGAGGTACCTTCCAGAACATCCTAATAAATCATGTGCTCTTTGTTGACCTATTTGGCCAATTCACCCCAATCTTGGAGACTAGACTTGGAGTCATGTGGTTTCTTTCATGAGGTGTCTTATGTAAAGACTTGTGCATATTTTTATACATATATATATATATTTAAAAAAGGCATTTCCCCATTTCTTTCTTCATCACTTCCAGTCCACCTGGCTGATTTAGTCCTGAAATAATTTTCTGATCACCTTTTGTAATTCATCTAACTCAAGGTCACATAAGAAAAGCCCATCCTCCTGTCATTAAAGTTCATAACCACCATGGTTTTGGGATGGGAATGCAGCTACAAAATGATGTGTATTTTTTGACTCCTTACATGGATAGAAAGTAAACGCTATATTCTCAAGTGTCTGGAATTCCCCACAAGAAGGCTGTCAACAGCCAAAAATTTTAAATTGGGCAAAATTAGTAAGAAACTATTGTTTTTCTCCTTCACTGTTGTGGCAGAACCAGTATCTCCACAAGTTCTTTACAGTATCAATACCACAACACTCCAGACAAGCTTAGAAGCAGATTCTGTTCTGTAACAGTACATTTGGTATTGAAGACTCCACAGAAATCAGTGTCATGACTGATTAACTGTGTTATCATTCAGATTTTTTTAATAGAAGGAATACAAAGAGTGTCAGAATCTGGCCCTACCTGAACATAAGAAGTGACAAATTGTCTGTTCTTGCTGCTCTCGTTTTGCAATACAATTTAGGGTTCTGCTTTCACAGCCTCTGGGAGCTTTGTGGCTTGAATAAATCAGTAGGTAGAAACACAGTATTTTCTTTAATTTCACAATTTTTTTAACACTGATTCTCTCTATTAGTTGAATCATAACAATATGTTACGTCACGCTACAGTAGTTGCACACGAACTGGGGCACAATCTCGGAATGAAACACGACGATAACAGGTGTCCTGCATCCTATATTATGCACAGCACAGATAAGTAAGATTTCCAGTTATTTTATCTTAATTACTGTTATTTCTCTGCAGCGACTATGCCTTATACAAAGTGAAACTCCCATGAATCTTGAAGAACTTTTATGAATGGGGAGTTGTTTGAAAAGTTTAATCAAAGAGGTGAATTCACTGGCTTAGGTCTTGACATAATTTTCATTTATTTGAAATGCTGTTTTCCAACTCAGTCATTCTTTATTTGTAGCATTCCTCAAAATTTTGCTGGATTTTGGTTTTTTATGATAAGTGTGTTGCTGTTTTTTTTAACCTGCTGAGGATGTTTTACATATATTCACTGTTTCGTGCAAACATGCATCCTTCATACAGATTGTGTCAACAGTTAATTTAAAGAAAACCTCTTGGTCCATGTTTCTTTCAGTTCATTGGTTCTTTGGCTTCCCCTTAAGAGAAAAATATCGTTTTATCTACCCACACTTGTATTACTAAATCAGAGTAATTGAACATTGGACAACACTACTATAAGAACATGCATTCCTGAGTTTTTAGGGACTCCAAGTTAAGGTGAATGTCTTTCTGGAAAGTATTTTTAATTGACCACTTTTAGACTCAGTAGAGACAAGAAATTTCTATGTCCTGTTTTATATAGGACACCAGAAAGGATAATCTGATGGTCTCTTTGGCTTCTTAAAGTACATGCATTTATGTCATCCATAGAATTTTTAACTTCTAGTACTGTACTCTAATGCAAATTAAAGTAAAAATGATGTATCTCATGATCTGCAAGTGTTATGGAACATATTTATTATACATTAATGATATTTTGAGGGCTTGAGTTGTATTTTTTCCTGTAAGTAAAACATTTATAATAAAAAAATAATATCATGCTTTCCAGTGGATCCAGGAATTTCAGCACCTGCAGTGCTGATGATTTTGAGAACTTTATTCTCAATGGACAAGGAAACTGCCTTAGAAATCCTCCCAAAACAAGTAATGTTTACAAAGAACCTGTCTGCGGTAATAATGTGGTCGATAACAATGAAGAATGTGACTGTGGCAAACCGCAGGTAATGAATGAAATTCAACTGGACACTGCTATGTTATATATTATATTTGTTCTATAATACTGGCCTTTGGTATCCCTGATTTGCATTAATATATGAGGAATTTTCCTTGTAAATTGACATTCCCTCAAAGAATGGGATATATTGAGTTGTTCTTCAGAAAATAAGTGTGTCTCAAAAAGGACACCAATAAATTGAAAGGCTGTCAGCAAACCCTGGTTCCATTGTCTAGGCCTTCTCTAAGTCATGAAAAGATACAAACGTTTCTCTACATCAAACTGCTAGTTTAGTGGGAAAATAAGATGAGGTAAGGGTGGTAAGTGTTATTTAAAATCCAAAGCATTCCGCTTCTTTTAGTGTCCATTTAAAGTGTAAACGTACCCTAAACCCCTGTGCCACAACACATCAAAACAGATGTTCTTCTGATGACTTGTAAAAAATACAGCCAAACCAGATGCTGGTTTTTGTTAGAGCAGAAGGATGTCAGCCTCAGAACCTGCAAGAGAGACGGTGTATTTGAACTTTGGCTTGTCCATGCACTTGGTTTGATGATGTACTTCCCTAGCTATATATTGAGGTAAAAACTTTGAGTCCCTTGTCCATGGCTGTTCCCCAGGAATGTGCTAACCCTTGTTGTGATGCTGCAACCTGCAAACTCACACCTGGATCGCAGTGCGCTCAAGGACTGTGCTGCAAAAATTGCAAGGTAGGTTATGTTTTATTAAGCTAAATTGATACTAATTACTAGTATTTTTTAATGTTTGAAAAGAGCTAACATAGCACTCTTATTTTCATATTATCAAATGACATTCACCAGTAGAGAGCATGTAAGGAGAGAATTTGTGTCTAATGACTCCTGGCCGGTAGCTCAGACAGTGAATGTCAGCTCAGTGTTATCCCTCGTGGGACACAGCAGCAATCGGGGGGCTCAGCACTAGTGATCTCCATCAGAGAATCATACAATCATTTTGGGTGGAAAAGACCTTTAAGATCATTGAGTCCAACCATTAAGCCAACGCTGGCACTAAACCATGTCCCTGAGAACCTTGTCTAAATNCTAGCTTCGTTCCCTTCTCTCAACTCGCTCCAGCACCTCAAGGGCTTTCTTGTTGTGAGGGGCACCAAACTGACCCCAGGATTGGAGGTTTGGCCTCCCCAGTGCCCAGTGCAGGAGGGGGGCCTGCTGGCCACACTATTTCTGATTTCTGATGATGCAACAGCAAGCTTCTCCAAAGCCTATAGCAGTTGGCTACTTTTTAATTTGTACATGTGTGTTTGTTTGATCTACCCTGGTCCTCTGCAGGGTCAGCTCATAAACTTTACAGGTACAAGTTTTGGATATTCATTACGTATCGATCTGAAAAAACATTTTGCCTCCTTAAAAATCACAAAAGGTTCCCAGTTGTCATTGTTTCGTGCTGGAACTTCCTCTGATGCAAAATAAAAGTAGAGTGGCATTTCTCTCTGGTTCTAGTTTAAAGTGGCAGGAACAGAGTGCAGATCCAAAATGAATTTCTGTGATCTACCCGAATACTGCAACGGCAGCAACGCCTACTGCCCAGAGGACGTTTATGTCATGAACGGCTACCCATGCGACAACGCGAGGGCATATTGCTACTACGGAGTGTGCCAGAGTTTTGATTCACAATGCGAAGCTATATATGGAAAAGGTAGGATTATAATTTAACGTAAAAGGACTTACAGTCTCCTAATAGACATTTCCAATTTTTTTTTTCTCATATTTTTAAGACAGGCTTACTAAGTTTCACTGTTTTTCACACAGGGGCACGAAAAGCACCTGATGTGTGCTTTGAGAAAGCGAATATTAAAGGAGATAGGTTTGGAAACTGTGGAATGAGAGGTGGAGCGTACAAGAAATGCCCTGTTCAGTAAGTCACCAGCAAATAAAAGCTAAACCTAAAATCTTCAATGTAAAACATACATTCTGTTACAAACTCTTAGAGAATGAGATTTAAAAGAATAATTCCTTGAAGTGCAAGCTAAAAAGTTTGACTGGATGGTGCATTTGCACCGATACTAGGGTGGTTTTTTTTCCATTTACCTTGAGTGTCATTCGTTTGATACAGGCACAGTCTGTGTGGTAAACTCCAGTGCACGTCTGTTAGTCTTCAAAATCTTCCTGCTTGGAGCGTTGTCAATAACGCATCTGGGGTTCTATGCTGGTCTTCTGACTTTGACTTAGGATCAGATGTCCCTGATCCTGCTCAAGTTCACGATGGAACAGCCTGTGGAGAAAAGAAGGTAAGATGAATCACGGCAGCATTACAGAATGTATTTCACCAGCTGGGAAGTTAACTTTCAAAAACTTTACATAGTTCTCTTGTTTGTATGCCATAACATAATAAAAATTCTGCTTTTTCAGATATACACACAAAACCAATTAGCTCTTTAAAAATGATAATGCTGCAAATCAGTGAACTATGTTATCAGTTATTCACATTATTCCATCAAAATACATCCATAGATTTAAGAAAATCTAAGACAAATACAGCTATAAAATTGTAAAGTACTGAATGTTCTGTCAACCCTTTTTTCTTGACATTAAGCAAAAGCTGTAGGCTTGCAAACATGTAAATTTATATAGTATATTTATAAAAGGATGAGATATTTGAAAATTACTTTTTCCAGGCCTGTTTTGATTTTGAATGTGTTGATGCAAGTCATCTGGGCTACAGCTGTGATGTCAAGCAGAAGTGTAATGACCACGGGGTGAGTAGCTGCTGTTTTCATGCCCTGTTTCTAGAAGACAGAGACAGGTACAAAATCCCTCCATAAAAGCAATAACCAGCCAGAAGCTTTGTTTTTTTCTGATCTGTTTGAAAAGTTAAGTCCACTTTTTATCTGTAATTCATGTAAACCTCTTAGCGCTAACACTGAAAGACATTTCTTCATTTCCCTCGGGAATTTTTAGTATTACTGAGCTGCTGAATTGTATAAGGAAAATATTGCTGTGAGGAGGACAGTAGTGATTCCTGATTTATATATGTCTCCCTGAAAAATCAAAATGAAGTCCAAAGGTTGTAAAACTGGGTTGTTTGGACTGTGATCTATTGCAGGCAAATAAAACAAAGGTTCACTTTTACAGAGGATTAACTCCTGGTATCAGTATCACTCAGTTTTTCGGGATGTTAGAGTGGGAAAGCTTATTCCCAGGCAATATTTCTTGTTTCCACATGCAATTCTTAATGTGTAAGTCCAAACACACTGGTGGTTGAAAGCCGCGGCTTCCAGAGAGGCGTTGTTGGGCTGACTAATCCCTGTTGTATCGCCTGTAGGTGTGTAACAACAACGGGAACTGCCACTGCGACTCCCGGTGGGCACCGCCGTTCTGCAACCGCTCGGGCTACGGTGGCAGCGTGGACAGTGGTCCAACTCACATCGGTGAGATCCTGACACTGCCCTTCATTCCGCCTCCAGTCTCTGAGAAATAATCTGCTAAAAGGGGTTTTTTCAGTCTCTTTTCAACTGTTTGTTGTTTGTTTTTTTTTCTACTGCATGAGACGCTTAATCACAGACTGACCTGAAGAACAAACAGCATTATCTGATGCGTAGGTTTGCAGACATCAAGGAAGTTGGTCCAAGGGAGAATTTCACCTCTGTTTAGTTTGAGATAAAAAGCAATACATTAGTTGCTTAGAATTACTGTTACATTGTTTAAATAGTTAGATATTTAGATATTTATTTAAGTATGGAAAACAGGGGTTTGATAAAATGGATGTCATAGGGGAAGACTATAGCTTGAGAAGGAAACCAGCAGCCTTTATATATTGCAAAGGTCTCAGAGCACTGAGGGGTTCAGGGGGTGCGAGCAGCAGTTGGCTCCTGTAAGAGCCATGAAGTTCTGCACCGGGAAATGTCTGCAAATGTCTCCTATTTATTAACAGCTTAGGAAGACCAAGAAAACTTGCAGATCAGTTGTGGATGAGCAAATACAAAATGAATCTGTCTGCTTTAGAATTCTTGAAAAAATATATGGGAAAGGATGAAGTTTGTCTATCATACAACATGGGGTGGGTAAGGCAGAAAGAACATGTGATAACATAAGGCCAAATCTTATTTTTCTGATCATAGCATTTGCTAAATTTCAGTGGAGTTACTAGTTTTTATCTATAATAAATTGAAGATTGTAGTTTTTTAGAGCAGAAAGGTGGTTTTAGCAGAAAAAATGCTTTAATACGAGGTTAAACATGATTACTATCTTACATGTTTTCAATTCTTTTTCTCTAGATACATCACTTCGGGATGGTCTGCTTATTTTTTTCTTCCTCGTGTTGCCAATAGCAATTGTTACTATATTAGCGGTGATTAAGCGTGATGCAATAAAGAGAAAAATTTGCAGGAAAAGTAGAAGACAACACAGGTATTTCACTTACTACAAATGCATATTTCAACACTTGAGATTAATTTAACAAGCCAGTTAGATGCTTTATCTATACAAATAATTCCATACCTCCTAAAAGACAAGACTTCCCTGCTATTAGTAGTAGTAGGTAGTTTAATAACCAGTACCCTGCTATTACGTATTATAGTTTAATCCAGATACTCCAGTTGTCAGTTCTCAAGCATTTTTTTTCCCAAAATACATTGTACTTTCCTAATTCTAATTGGTAATTGTATTATCATAGCACCTTAAAATTATTTGCCAAGGCCAGAAAGTGATGGAGTCGGAAACAGAACCCAGATCTCAGAGCTGTAGATTAGTCCCTTGAAAAATGTTGCATCCTGAAGGTAGTTAAACCACAGGGGGATTTGCCTGATGATGTGGTTTTTATTTCAGGGATAACAATGTGCAGCAACCAAAGCAAAACAACAGACCAAGTCATAACACGAGAAATAATCAGGTAAGAGAGACGCATATTTGTATTATTTCGTGTTGAGTAATCCAAATTGTACAGCGCCTTTTCTCTAATATCGTTACTGACAACTTTGTGGTTGTTGATACATTGACGCCATCTGGATTTTCAAGTATTTAAAATAATTTATAATGTGTTAGATGGGACTTCTGTTTGGGTAAGTATGAGCTTTATTGCCTGCCTTGTCAACACAGGCTGTGAATAATAAGGGATGGAACAGGCTGCTATTTAGAACAGCCGAAGATTGAACTCTGAATTCTGGGACAAATACTAGAGAATCTGCTCAGCCAGGCTGTGGATCTACTTCTGATAAAACAAAATAAAAATTATAAATAAAAAACATTGCAAGAGAATACGAATAATGTTACAGGAAATGAAAATTAGTTCTAAAATACCGCTAGCTTAATACTGAATAATTAACTACACTTTGAACTGCTGGGTTTTTTGTTATCTTGATTTTCTGTGACATGTTTTCCAGCCTGCCACATCAAGTCCTGAGTTTTTTACCATTTCGCATTTCCCTGGTCCAAGGTTTGTGTATTTAAAACCTTCTTTACATCATGTTTGCTGCGTTTACATTGCTGTATCACTGTAAGTGAAGCTCCCAGTATCTCATGTCCTGCTTAGGAGGATTTTTCATGCTGCATCATATGAGATAAAGTAGATTAAATGTTTGAAAGAGAAATGCTGTTTTACTGCTTGTATAGAGAACAGAAAAAGACATGTAAATGCTACTAGGGAGAGGGACAGAACAAGGGAGAGGGAGGAGCAGAGAGTGTTAAATATATGTATAAATACTAGCGATTGTTTAAAAATGGCAAAGAACCAGTTTAGAAATACCAGTTGTGTCAGGTCATTAAATACTTCACAAAATGTGTTTTCCACACTTCAGGCAGCCAGTAAAAACCCAGTTTCCTGCAGTTCCTCCGGGACCTCAACGACCTGAAGTCCCACCTAGACCAGCTGTCTGAAAAGTTGCTTGGGAACCCTCAACCAACTCTGACAAGTGACTTGGTCTGAAAAACAATTAAAGATTGAGGTTCTCCAGTCCTCTCCTTGTGCAGCCAAAACGCCTTCTGAAAGCACGTACCTCTGGGAAAGACTTGGTGCTAAGAGGCAGTGAACACAGATTTTGTTACACCCCATTGTTTTGCTAATTGCTGCTGGCTGTATTTGTGCCTCTTCTACCTCACCTCGTTTTTTATAAATAGAAGAACGATGGTCAACTCTTGTTGGATTAAATCAATAACAGCATCAGAGAACAGGACTTTTCTGAAGTATAGCCTTACTTGCAGGCCAAAGAGAAGTGAATTCAGTTATCTACAGACATAATTTATTCACCTCTCATCATATGCTGCTGTGAAAATGAGGACACAGAGACCTCTTGGGAATTCTGCAGCCTCTCTACCTCCTGGACTGTCGGGCACCTTCATGGCACCTGCTGAACGCACCTGAACCCCATACACCGGGCATGCGGGTGGTTCCTGCACATTCTCAGCTTCATCTTTGGTGTAAGCAAATCAAAGCTGGGATCCAGATCCCACCTCTTGTTACCTACTGGCTGCCTTACTTTCCAGTTCAGGTGGTTTAGAAAAGTAACCTCCTATAGGGAGACCAGCAATGGATAGAAATCCTGTAGCTAGAATGTATGAGTCTAAAAGTGACAAGCCATCTCTGTTGTTATACAAAACAGCTCTGTTGTTATAGAAAATCCATATATCAGGAAATACGTTACACAACTTAACAGTGGTTTAATGTTTCCTGGTTACTACAGCTTGAGATTTTTGCTAGAAAATGATTTCACTACAAAAGCAACAGGTAACTTCTGTCATTCTAAACAGGACAATTAAAAAATTGTAGTAATTTAAAAGAAAATATATGAAGTTACATAGTTTGTCAAAATGGCAACTAATGGAAAAGAAGCTCCTGTGCAGGGAAAAACTCACTGGCAAGAACAAAGCTGCGGATACTGATCAATCTGTAAACCACACATGGATCGTGTTTACATGCGAACTTTGGGAACAGCAAAAAGAGTGAATAAATGAAGGAATCGCCTCACCAATAAAATATTTCTACTCCCTTTGATGGCCATTTCACCAAAGAACTGGACAAACCAACCCAAAACATTGCAGGCCTAAATCTGCAATGGCAAGGAATGTCTTCCAAACTGTCACCTCCTCATAATCTTAAATTGTTATTAATTTTTTCTATAATTTAGATCTTATTAATAATATGACATCAATGTAACTTAAAATAAATCATCAGGGTCAGCACATTTAGTAGCATTTTGATTTGACGATTATACCAACCACAACCGCTGGGCACGCCCAGGATCACTCAGCCGCCTGGCGCTCCTGGGTTCACTAAAATGTATTATTGCGTTTATTATCGAAATAAAGTCGAGTAAAGCCGTTTTTTTCACGTACATAACGAGGCCGGTCTCCGGCGCTGCCCACATGAGGGAAGCTCCGCCCGCCCGCCAGGGGGCGTCCCGTGAGGCCAGCCCCGCGCATGCGCGCAGCCGCGGCCTAGCGCGGGCGGATGGCGGGAACGGCGGCGCTGCCGGCGGCGGAGGAGCAGCCGGGCGGCACCGGGCGCGCCCGGGTGGGGCTGTGCGTGCTGTGCGGGCTGCCGGCGGCCGGTAAATCCACCCTGGCCCGCGCCCTGCGCCGCCGCCTGCCCCAGCGCCCAGGCTGGGCCTGCGCCCTCCTCACCTACGACGAACTCATCCCACCGGAAGTCTTCGGCCTGCGCGAGGTGGGGGCGGAGCCGGCGGGGCCGTCCCCATTGGTCAGTGCGATTTTCCCCTCCTTCCAGCTGCGCGCTCTCCGCTCTCATTGGCGAGCCGAGGCGCGTCGTTCAGTAGCGTCACTGGTTGCTAGGCAGCACGGCGCGTCTCTCCAGTGGGGCCTCCCCGGTTCCGCTGCCGGAGGGACCGCGCTGGGGGAGCCGGGGCGGTGCGCGGGCTCTCACCGCTCCGCCGCTTTCCTCCGCAGCCGCCCCGCTGGAAGCAAAGCCGGCGCGACCTGCTGCAATGCCTGGAGCGCGTCCTGCGGGCGCTGGTGACCGGGGAGCCGCTGTCTGCCCCGGCCACGGCCCCGCCGGGCTGGGAGCGCTTCCTGGGCTGCTGCCGCGGGCAGGGGCTGCTGGCCCCGGCGGGGAGCCACGGAGAGGGACGTTCCTGGACACCGGCAGCCACGTCTGGGCCGCTCTACCTGATCTTGGATGACAATTTTTACTACCAGAGCATGAGGCACGAGGTGCACCAGCTGGCACGCAAGTGTAATTAATTACTTCTCCATCCTACACGTGAAAACTGTTGCAGCTTTGTTGGAAATTCAGTTTTCTTTAACTGCCTTTAAAAGTTAAGAGGGTCTAAAGGAGCCACAGAAATGATCCGAGGCTGGAACAGCTCTGCTGGGAGCACAGGCTGAGAGAGTTGGGGTGTTCAGCCTGGAGAAGAGAAGCCCTGGGGCGACCTTATTGTGGCCTTTCTGTACTTAAAAGGGTCAATAAGAAAGATGGGGACAGACTTGTTAGCAGGGCCTGTTGTGATAGGACAAGGGGTGATGGTTTTAAACTGAAAGAGGGGAGATTCAGGCTGGACATGAGGAAGAAATTTTTGATGCTGAGGGTGGTGAGAGCCTGGCCCAGGTACCCAGAGAGGTGGTGGATGAACCATCCCTGGAGACATCCCAGGCCAGGCTGGACGGGGCTCTGAGCAACCTGAGCTGCTGAAGATGTCCCTGTCATGGCAGGGGGGGCACTGGGGGAGCTGGGAAGGTCCCTTCCAACCCAAACTGTTCTATGATTCTATTTTTCTAAGTACTCTGAAGTGCTAAATTCCTGCTGTATATACTACCATCAATTTAACTTTATTACTGTATTATTAGAAGTTGCTAGGCCACTTAAAGCCCTTCTTATGTATGTTGGTCTCAGAAATTACTACATGAACAGCCTTCAAGGTAAAATTGTTTGTATTCTTTTGAGGCTCAAAACTAGCACAGAAGTTCCCCATTCCTATAAAGCCTTTCTCATGCATGTTGCTCTCAGAATTTTTTACTTGACCAGTTTAAAGGTAAAATTGTCTGTTTATTTTCTTTTAGATTCCTTGGGCTTCTGCCAGTTATTTTTAGAGTGCCCACTTGAATGCTGCTTGCAGAGAAATCGGCTAAGAAGCCATCCATTACCTGACCAGACAATATATTTAATGGCAGAAAAAATAGAAATGCCAGACGTCAATAAGAATGCTTGGGAGCAGAACAGCCTCATTCTGAAAAGTTTTGATTGCACTTCAGAAGATAAGTATGTGACTGGGTTGATGCTAGGGTTTTCAATAAGTTCTGTTTTCATAAATGGGTGGGTAGAAACTTTTTACTGTATGTAAACAGTATGTAAAATTTATTCCATGGGGTGATTTTTGGAAGCCAATCAATTACACACAATACATGCCAGCTGCTGGGAATTCACAGTCAACGTTCTTGGCAGAGTTGACCTCCAAACTAACTGCATTTCTAAATCATTGCTGAAAATGTAAATTGTCTGAAATCGTTAAGACTGGAAATAATTGGCTGTAGTTTTAGTCACAATTGTTTTTCATCTAACTAGCCATATAAAGATTATATCATTGATTGCCTCAAATTTAAATGAAAACTTTTTTTTTTTTCTGTGATGAAGTGTTATTACAAAATAGGAGAAAAATCTTCAGTGAAACTGTTTGATTAATGTGGTTTACTCTTGTTTTTTTCCTTAGTGAGCAGATAATTAATTTGCTGGCCACTGCTTTGGAAAATCCAGTGAAGCCAAACGAGGAGAACACTGAGCAAAAGGTAGCGCTGCTTGTCTCCACAGTCACGGCTCTTTCAAATACCGGTGAATAAGTGAGTTAGTTACTCCTGAACTGTGTTCAGAACACAGGGATGACAGAAAATGAGAAACAGCTGTTGTATTTCCTGATTGCAAAAACATACACAGAAGAGTTAATCCTATTTGAAATGGGTACTTGTGTCACCTTATTAAGTTAAACCACTGAACTACCATTAAGCATGTGGTCTAGAGTAGTAAAAAGATTTTGGAGCTGTAACATGACACTGAGGAAAATAACATTCACTTCTTAATGTCACACATACCTGTCTCTGGCAGTTGCTGCTCCTCAGAATCGGACTGCACCAGTCACCGAGTTCCTGCTAACATATTACTTGTTTCCAAAGAGTACTACTTCAAAAATTGATGACAGTCTAAATAAAATTTAACATGTTTGCCTGTATTCTTCTTTCTGTTGGTCACTCTGGCTAGGAAGCAGATCGAGCAATATGTGCAGCAAGTGCCGTCCATCAGGCTGATCAGACATGCAGGCGCGTCATCTCTCAGACAATGAAGGATGCAAAAGGTACGCGCAACATAATCCAGGTGCGAGCCTGCAATGTAAGATTAAACCAATGAAATTCCCTGGGGGTAAACTGTTAAGGAATCTTGTCCCTGCAGGTGTGACTAAGGCCAGTCTCCTTCACAACTCTGGCTGTCGTGGTTTAACTCCAGCCCATGGGTTGAGCCCACGCGGCCACTCGCTCACTCCTTCCTGGTGGGGTGGGAGAAAAAGAAGGGTGAAAGTGAGAAAACTCATGGGTTGAGATAAAGACAGTTTAATAGGTAAAGCAAGAGCCCCACACACACAAGCAGATGCACTCTATCCTGGCTAACAGTTACTTGGGCAAAGGCTGCTCAGCAGTAACCAAAACATCCCTGGGTTATCAACACTGTTCTCACACAAATCCAAAACATAGCCTCATACTAGCTACTGTGAAGAAAATTAACTCTATCCAGACAAAAGCAGCACACTGGTCAAAATTATTTGTAGAATGTGAGCTAAAGTCTGTAAATTTTGTCTTGAAACATGAAGTTAAAAGTTCAATTTTAATTTTCTTTCAGATAAAAACATACTCCCAAGTGAGATGAAGAGCCTGGCAGAAGAACTCAACAAACTCAAAACGGAATTTTTAGAAGACTTGCGGCAAGGAAATAATTTGAAAAAACAAACTTGCACACAAAATTCTGACCCTGCTACAAGTGTGATTTCTTCATTCCAACATGAGGCAAATAATGTACTTAATAAATATATTTTTAAATAATGACATAGAGAACATCAGTTGGTTTTTAAGAGTCCAGAGTGTTTAAAATACCATGCTCTTTCAGCAGTACAGCTGCAAACATCTGAGCGGTACAGCTTGCTTCTTAAGAGGCTCATGCCTTCTCTGAATCCTCTTCCGATATTATGGAAGAGAAGTAAGAGTCTGTTTGGAGATCAAGCTGACAACAAACCATCCTGAGATTTTAAATTTCACAGAATCATAGGAAAAGTCAGCCTGGGAGGAACACCAAGAGTCATCCAGTCCCATTACCTGCTTACGGTGGGGCTATCCTCAAGCTGGATCAGCCTTCTCGGAGCGTCCTCCAGCTGAAGTTTTGAAGAGCACCTCGGATGGTGACCTGCTCTGCTCTGTCAAACGAGCGTTTCCAGAGAACACGTGCCTGGGAAGGTATAAAAACAAGAAATGAGAAGGTCAGGATGTCAGCACCCAAGTTTCATCCAAGTCCTGCTTTAGTTTGCTAAGTGCCTTCTTTAGATAAGGCTCTTGGCTTCTCTGCAAGTTTCTGTGATAGAACCTTTGCAAAGCACAATTAATTTGAGATGCAGTTAAGTTACGGCCATTGAGGATTGCACACATGTACACACGCATGTCGGATTAACTCCAGCATCCAAAGGAACTTAAAATTTGGTGCTGCCTTCAAAGTTGCTGACAACATACACAGACATTCCATAGGCAGTAACAACCACGGTACCGTGATAAAACCTCTGATTTCAGACATACAGACACTCTTGATAATGAAATATGATTATGAGAAACCAAACTACTTGTAAAACGACTGAATGTGAAAAATTAAATGCAGAGAGGAATTAAAGAGTGTCCTGGTTCAGCTCTAAAACTAAGTATTTTCAAATTAAGCAGACTGAAACATAAATGCAGTGTTCCTTGCTTACGCAAAAGGTAAACTTACCTTCCTTACCTTAGGAGCAGTTCACTAGTTCCACCTGCTGAACCATATGCAATTAAGAATTAACATGAGGCTTAATTAGAAAGTGTTATTTTATTCATATCTTACAAAAGCAAAGCTTCACAACATGAACTACACTTGATATAGTTATTTCGGAATTATCCTTGTCATCTGAAAACATTCACTACACAATAAAATTTATTTTACAGCTCTAACAGCTTTCATTTTTTGCATACAAAATATGCTTTTTACACTGAAATACATATTATTAACAAAGCAGGTACTTACAAGCACATACACAAAGATTGCTCAATGAAAAATGCTTCAGCAGGGAATAGATTTCCTGCAGCAGAACATCCATTTGCTGTAGATTTTCAAAGAAGCTTAAAATTATTAGAAAACTTGCCAGTGAAGACTTCTAAATTACATTCCCTTCGTCAAAAAGAAACAAAAACCAAACAAGCAACCCCCCCTAGACATTCTGGAACAAAACAAATAGCAACAGATCATTTTGCTATGAAACACTGTTGGAACATGTCTTCAAGCAGAGAGTTTTATTTTAAAATGCCAATCAACATTTTATGTCAAAATCCTCTTCTTCTAAACATTTTATCTGTGAAAAAAAACAATTATTTTTCCCTATTAGCTGCTTCATGGTTGGTTTAAGTATTAACTGAGATATCTACTAAGATCTTCAGCCCTAATATTTGCATGCTCATTGGAATATTCAGTCTCAAAGTAATGTCTGTATTAAGAGTACTATAAATAGTGCATGTTAAAAATATCAACATCTCTATAAAATAATCATTTACAATAAAAACAAAAAACCCCACAAAGTTAATGTTTTGCAACCACGGAACTTAACAGAGTCAAGCTATGGAAAAATTTCAGCTCATTCTCAAACTTCCCTGTTAATAGAAGTTAAAATGCTAATCACCACCTTATGATATAAGGATTTGGGTTTCTAAAAAAAAAAAAAACCAACAACCAAACCCTAAAGTTAGTGCAGTGGAGCACATGGAGAACTCAATATGAAAAGTCCAAATCCAGGACTTGATCCCACAGCTCCTGACAAGGATCCCTCACTGACTCGGAGTGAGATCTGCTTGTGCAGAGGAGTTGTCAGGATCATACTCTAAAACAATTTTCCAGTACTAGTTCCGGTCTTCAAATTAAATAGTACGCAAAAAATAATGAAAAATTCACGTGAACATATACCTTCCAAAGCTACTCAGCAGACAGAAGGAAATCGATACAGTCAGAGTACTGCTTGGCACAACTGAGCACACGATACGAGGTTGAAAAATTAAGAATCCCAGTCTAGAGCAGTTGTTTGGCAGGATCCACCCCGCACCTCCGGCTGCGGGATCGACACCAAAGGCAGCAGCCGCCTATGAACCCCCTGCAACAGGAGCTTGCACAAGGAAAGACGGAAAAATATTTTTATCACTATTCAACAGTTCACAGATGTTCAAGCTAATTTTCTTTTCCTTAGGTAATTCCAAGCAGAAACAATGGTATTGTTAGTAGTATTAAAATACTTCTGAACAACAATTTGCAAGGTTTGAGGTTAGATTCTTTTTTTCCAAGTTCTATTATTAAGAACATACTTTCCCTCACAACAAAGGATTCCCTCCTGGATGAGACTGGCTTTTCAATCAGAGCGTGCAGGCTTCCTCTTGCTACCAGCTGCCTCTATTAGTGACCTGACTATTCTCCTATTTACAATTTCATTCGGGGCAGCAGGGATCAAAAATCATTTTTCTTAATTGCCAAATCATGAGCCAACACAAAAAGAGACAAAAAGTCTATGATGTTTGCAGGCACTGCCAGTGAAAGTCTAAATGGATCAGAAACCACATGAATGGAACAAAAGGATGAAATCTCAAACATTTGTGTACTTGGAGTTAATCTCATCCCAAGAGGGAGAAAGGCTGGAGCCACAAGCCAAGGAGAACTCGGCTATTGCGATCGGCATCATTCAGTGCTGGAAGGTGCTTCTCAGAGCAGCACCAGTTCAGAGGCTTCCCTGGAGTTGCCAGAACCCAGGAACAGAAGTTTATCTCATCCAGCAAAAGGCAAGGAAAATGACCTCTACAAATTACTAATTGTAATGGTCTTCAACAGTAACATCTGTAGTTCTAATACTGTATTTTAGCCAAATTCAGATTTTAGAATGTCTCAATATGTGATCAAAAGAGAGTTATTGTTTCTACATTGTTCTTTGACTAGAAGAATCATGTATGTTACTAAACCTGTACAGGAGAAGTAACTTCCCAACTGGATTCCAGTTCAGGCAAACTTTAGTCCTTAAAATACAGGACTCTCTATGTTCATGCACACAGAGTTGTGGTTTTGCTTATGAAATAAATTTTAAAGAGTGTCATTAGAAAAATGGAAATTACATTCTGTTTTACAAATCCACTGAAATGGATTTTGAACCAGGCATGAAACCCAAAACATTTTTCAGAGTGATAGCATGTTATCATTCATCTTTACTACACTGGAAACACTTCAATATCGTGTTTTTGACCTCGTTACTACAAGACTATGTGAAATAAGAATCCAGTTCCTTCAGCTGGTTACTTAAGCACAGAAAATGCAACAGTAGGTAGGTTAGGTAGACAGAAACATAACTGGTTCCCAAATTTCTAATTCATTAAAGTCAAAATTACTTCTAAAGCTGAAATTCTCAGAAGGTTTTTTTTTTTCTGTGTTAATCTTACAGTGAAGTCACTGTAAGTTTTCCCATTTGCTTTGGGAAGCTTTAGCTCCTGTAACAATATAAATTTGAAAAAGCCAAATATTTCCTACACAGATTCCAACCTCCAACTTGCAGAACATTCATAAAATCTTCCTACGTTTAACAAAACACATTTGCTGCCATATTTTGCTGATAGTAGAAGGAGAAAACATAAGGAAACTTTAATTTGTCTAAAGTAAGACAAACTAAGGTAAAAGTGCATGTCTAAATATGAGAAAAGTAACAGTTCTTCACTTTTTTGAAACGCTACAAATTCCTAAGTAGCACATTAAGAGCTTTTATTAATTTTGCTAGGATGTTTTCTTCAGGTTTATATTAAAGTGCCTGTCCGTTAACCTAGGTGCTTCTAAAGCAAGATGTACAGTATAAAAAAAAAATAAACATGTGCAATGGACTTCATGGACATCTTTAGTTACCATTTGCCACCTACAATTTTTAATCATGATGACTTCAAATGCCTTTCCCCTTATTTCCAGCACAAAAAAGGACAAAAAATCTGGGGCAGGTGACAAGACAAACTGGATTCCAAGTTAGCTGAAGTTTACAATAAACTAGATATTACAACTTTCAAACATCCAGGAAACGTCCCTGTTGTAACCTGGCCCAAGACAAAACTGAATAAATGATTTTTAATTTGTAAACCTCGTGTTTGTTTCTATCAAAACTTCTATCAGCAAGACAGAAATCTAACTGTGCAAATTTTAAATATCTGTACAAATTAGTTTAAGGCAGTTAAAACTTTTAGGGAATATATATTAGTTCTACAAACTCTTTATTATGCGTGTTTAAAAATTGCCTCGTTTTACAAAGAATGACACGTAAAATTTCGGTAAGTATAGTTTAAAATAAGGTGTAATACTTAATTTTTGTTTTGTATAACTAGTGAATAACAAGCTTTTTAACTCTTATTTCCTACCAGAGTTTCATTCACAATAACCTGTTATCTGCTAGTTTTGTGATGAGTTTTAAAAATAATAGGTTAGTGTTTGAGCCCTAGCATGAAGAGTTTAGAATATACTAAGCAAAAATTTATTAATCTTCATCAGATTAAAGCAAATTTTACATCAAATGAATTTGTATGTGAAAGTTGCTTCTGTTTGTTTTTCCAGTTTGGAGCAGCTGAGTTTTTAAGGATAAGTGTGTATTCAAAGTAATCACGTGTAATTGCATTATCCTTTCATATTTTATGGTTAACATATTGTGTCTTGCCTAATAAATAGCCTGATAATTGCATCCTATGTTTCAGGACACACACCCTGTTTCTATATTTGTAGAATGTTTATTGGGATTAAGTGCAAGCAACTTAAATTTAGCAAAGAAAGCATGTAAATGCATTCCAATTCTTATAGTACTCTCTCAGCTTTTTTTGCAAGGCTACATGTAAAATAACAACCACATCTTATACAAAATTTCCCTGGCAAGTTTTACGACAACATAAATTTGCCTCTTTTGTTGAGTTGATTTATGTGAAGATTCCTTACAGGAACGTGCAAGCTTTCCTTCAGCGAGTACGAAAAATATACTGTAATATGTTAAAAAACTAAGTGAAAGCATGTTCTCAGTCAATGTTGACTATGTTGGCCTCTTGCAAAATGGCAAGCAAAGTCATATTTATTTTTACACTTACACCCACATATGTTGCACTGAAAAGGGTTTTCAAATCCATGACATCCCATGTGAATAGTATAAAGGATATTGTCCGCAAAGTACATGTCACAGTGTTGGCAGTGATGCAGAAGCTGAGGGTCCTGAACTGGAAGGGTCGGAGCTGGAGTACTTGGCTGACTGTTACTGATGCTGGGAGTACTGGTGTGGGCGCTGCGGTCACTGCTGGGACCGGCCACGGGGCTGTAGTTCCTTTGATTGTGTGTGGGACGAGGATCTGGGCTGGTTGGAGATGAATTCTGAGGAATATTTGCTGCCACAGCTGAAACGACGGCAGGCGCAGCAGGTTGCTGGATCATGAAAGGCTTTTCATCCTGACAGGAAACAACGTCAGGAGAGGCTGGGTTTTGGTTTTCAGGTGGCAAACTGGATAATTGTCCAGCTAACGTGGAGAGCTGGTTTAAAGGATTATCTACCATGAGGTCTTGCGGATCTCTCGGCAACGCACTGCTCTGGGTTGGTTTTGTCATGCTCTCGTACGCTTCAGTCTGGATATTTGGGATTTCGTGAGTGAAATCATTAAGGTAGTCTGGTTTCTGAACCACCATGGAAGGTGGACTCAAATTAATTAATGCTCTCCTGCTGTACCCCAAATTGCTGGTCTTCTTCTGCAAAACCCCCCACATTTTCTTGCTGCTTAGGGAAGACCTTGTACCTTTAATAGGCACCATTTTATGTTTGCGCCTGCGGTGGTGAGATAAGTTGCTTCTGTCACTGCAGCGAAAGGAACACAATTCACATTTGTATGGTTTTTCACCAGTATGTGACCGCATGTGAGCTTCCAGATGACGTTCGTAAGCTGATGCAAAGGGACACAAATGGCATCTGTGCGGCTTCTCACCTGGAAAATTAAAATAGATTATACTATGGCATCTCATAGAGTGCTTGAAAAAGGCTTTTCACGGAACAGAAAGTAGCTAACTCGGAGCTGCTGATCAAACAGTTCCATTTCAGCTTCAGTCACTGCTAGTGGTGAGTTTGGTTGGGTAATTGGTATAAGAGTGGAGTAAATTCAGACACCTCTGCCTCACCCACGTGACAGTAAGCATAAAAAAATGTGACCAGAATTAGCATAACAGATAACCTGAGCAGGAATTGCAGCAATGATGCCAAGGACTGAATGCAGTGATGTTTACGTGGTGCTCTGAACTGGATCCAAACTCTATCTCACTTATAAAGCACAAAACCAGTTGACTACAGGAATGTTTGTACCACCAAAATGTAATCATTCTTAGCGATAACTGTATTTGAACATTGAGGGATGGTATCCTTTTGATATCCTCCACAAATTCCTACTTTTAAACATCACAGAACTATTATCTAAATAACCCATATACACATATAAATCCATGTACACAAACACATATAAACCCCTGCACACTCAATAAATTAATTTTGAAAAAGGATCCTGTGGCTAAAGATTTATTAAAGAAAACAGTAGCCAAATAATCCATGGACAGCTGTGTGCTCTCCCAGACATGACAGTATCAGATATTCTCCTTTCTGATAGGTAAAACTTTGCTCTTCTGTTGTATGATACTTACAGATATTCACAATCACACTTTTTAAGGTATTTAGAAACTTTCAAGCATAATTATAGGCCAACATATTTGTAACATAACACTTCACTACTTTTGATTTTTCTGTCATAGACTGATCTTTTAGGTGGTTTTAGATACAGATCTGCAATGTTACAAACGCCTTAAGGAGAAGACCAGGTGCTAAAATTAAACATCACCTTATCTTCCTATCTAGAATACCAGGTCAATTCCTAAATCACAGTTGTGCAACGGATTCTTTTGCCACACAGCACGACAAACTCCAAAAAAATGTCACTGGGCTCCTTCTCTTCAGCCTTTAGGTTCTTTCTGAAGCATCTTCTATTATTTTAAATACAGGGCAATAAACCTTTTTTTTCTGTGGCTTTCAAAGTCCACCTGAAACAGCTGTAAAAAACCAGAGATCTGAATGCAGCAAGGGCCACTATTACACTACAAGTACTGTACAGGCCCCCTAAAACGGCACGTGATTGATACAGAAAACTCTTGTGTCGTGGTTTAATCCCAGCCAGCAACTGAGCCGCTCAGTCCCCTCAGTGGGATGAGGAAGAGAATCAGATAGGTAAAGTGAGAAAATTTGTGGGTTGAGATAGTTTAATAAGTAAAGCAAAAGCTCCGCGCACAGAAGGCAAGCAGAACAAGGGATTCATTCACCACTTCCCATCGCAGGCGGGTGCTCGGCCATCCCCAGGAATGCTGGGCTCCATCACGGGTAACGGTTACTTGGGAAGACAAACACCATCACTCCAAACACCCCCCTCTTCCTCCTTCTTCCCCCAGCTTTATATGCTGAATACGGTGTGGAATATCCCTTTGGTCAGCTGGGTTCAGCTGTCCCAGCCGAGTCCCCTCCCGGCTTCTTGGCCCCCCCAGCCCACTCGCTGGTGGGTGCTGTGAGCAGCAGCAAAGGCCTTGGCTCTGGGTAAGCCCCGCTCAGCTGTAACCAAAACATCCCTGGGTTATCAACACTGTTCTCAGCACAAATCCAAAACACAGCCTCATACTAGCTACTATGGAAAAAATTCACTCTACCCCAGTCAAAACCAGCAGACCATTTTGAGCAACCCAGTTCGGAATCAGAGCCTAGGATACTGAATACAAGGTTAATTTTTTTCCCTTTATCACTGGCTCTTCAAAAGGAAAATCAGCAGTTTTTCTGCCACCTCTAAGTACCTTGTCTGCACCAACTGAAACCATCACTTCTCCATAACCATATGTATGTATTCAGATATATGCATACATACATGTGTAAAGATCTGGAGATTTGATATAAACAATGATGTAAAAAGACTGACGAATTCCATGCATTCACAAAGAACTGATCAATCTGAACGGGCTTACTTCATTCTAAACTGGTTTAAATACGCTGAGATACAGACTTGCATCCCATGTTGCACGACCTTAATACAACACAGTCGCTAACTACTAATCATATTGCTGTCAGACTCAGCATGAAGTTAATTCTGCAGCAAGTTGCACTTAATAACGGTTGCGTGACCATGCCTGGGTCATAATTACTTTGGCAGATACTTGGCAGCACTTGCCTGCTAACCAGGATGTATTATCTGTTTACTTACATTGCTCTGAGGCTACTAGTCAGCTATCACTCCCTTATTTTAAAGCTTATTTAGTCACTCTCAGCCTTCACAGTCCACGTAATTCATCTCTTGGCCCTTTGCCACGCTTCCCCACCACGCTTCTAAGCAAAACAACACTCAGGTCTTGGATCTCCTTGGCCTTGAGTGAAAAAAAGACACAAGAAAAACAAACCAAAATAATAAAAAAACCACCTTCTTTGTTCCGGAGTCCCCTGTCTCTGCTCAAAGAAGCAAAGCGGGACTTTCCAAAGAGCTGTTAAGGTAATGGCAAAATGGTGTTGCCATCAGGACACCATGCAGTGCAGTACTAAAATTAAGGATATTAAATATATCATAAAAAGGCAAAGGGGAAATTACACAGGAAAACAAAAAGACCTCTGGCAGTCTGAGGTTCACATCTATATTACAAAACCGAACAGATTAATATCAGGAAATGAACTGTTATCACTGTACAGTTACTGGTATTTCATCAGGCATCAGACATGTTTGAACCAGTAACCTGGCTATAAAGTGTTCGCTGTGTGAAGGTGCATCCAAATTTCTGAAGCTCTTTGATGGACAGCAGCCTGATATCCCCTGTATACCTCTCTCACTGCTAACTAGCTTTCTGGAACAGAAATAATTCAGACTGCAAGATTCTGCAGTAGAGTTATGTGTGCCTTCGATTTGACTACCTTTTCCTATCACATTTGCGAAAGTTTATTTGACCAAATGAGTCATGTATATACACTCTGAAAATGGGAATACCCACAGAAGCACTGAGACAACATTCATCCCACATATAAAGCTCTGTTCCTCTGCTATAATGTTAAAAATAAGTACTACAACCATAAGAAACAACTGAAAATGCTAGCCAAGGCACAAACCCCAAGTATTACACTTTTGCCCTAAAAAATTAATTTGTATAGCTTATGGAATGTTTGCTTCTGAATAATGACCACTGGCTCAGAGATTTTTGAGGACATTTCCCCGCTTCCCAATTGTAGTTGGAATTTTTCTTACTTTTTTACATACTATGCTGCAACCACGCTCAAATGCTCATAATGTGCAACAGGAATTTTTCTGCCAGCTCGAGCTACTTAGTGACCTCTACTCCCTAAAGTAGAAGCAGGGTAAGAAAGCATTCTGAAAACAGAAATGTTAACCTAAGACGTGCGAATAGACAAGAAGCAGGCAACTTCCTAGGGTGAGAGAAGGAATGCTGACACTATACCAACACTCCTATTTGGATACTTACGGAAGACTTGATTTTTTGCTCTCTAGCATGTCTAAAATTTATGACATCTGATATTAAGGAACAACACATTATTTCAGTCATTCTGCTTGAGGAACCCTGAGCACGCCAAAGCCATCAAAAAATATCTCAAGAATCAGCAAACACATAATACCAACGTCTTCTAGCAGCAATTTATGTTTCCTGTCACAGCTCTAGCAGTCCATCTGCTCATGTTGACAATTAGCCAGTAATAACTGCAAGTTTTCAGATGGCAATAGCTATATGCTACAGAAAATACATGAAGTTTTAAAACTGATATTACTTCTGCATCTTTAAGTACCATTTAAAAGTCATCCTCAATTAGGCAGTTCACTGTAACACATCTGTAGCACTTTCTCCCACTACTTGACCATCATTCCACAAGCTGAGAAATAGCATTGCACAGTCTTAAGCTGTTAAAAGAAAATATCTTGCATTGTCCACATACCATATGAGGCAAATGGTAGGTGAAGCTGTAACTGCTTCACAAAAAACTAGACACAAAAGATGCTCAAAAACACACTGCTGCTTTGCAGATCTGCAGCAAGCCATGGCATTAACTCTGTCAAATGCACGTAACACAAGTCACAACATTTTATCCACTACACAAAATTTCCACTGGGAATATGAAAACAGCAACAGCTACACACAGAGGCAGCTCACGGTAGCACAAGAGAAGAATTTACAAGATCTTCAGGGTCTGAACCTTAGAAATCTTTGCTTTCTAGTTGGTTGCCATTTTCTACCCCATTACGCCTTGTCAAAACAAGCCAACACTGCGCTGACTTTCCAAAATACATCCTGGGAGTTACTGTGGAGAAATGAAGGTTCATAGCAAAGCGAGAATCTGACTAACAATATCTGTACCCAAACAGAGCTACAATTACCTCCCAGTTACAACGATGCGCTTCCTTCAAAGTGAGTCCCAAAATGCCACCTACCCAAGAGCACTGAAATGATACATTTAAAAGTTTGGGGACAGCCCACACCAGACTGGAAACCTGCAAAAACTTCCATTAGTTGGATTTTCTTTTTCTTATTGCTCTAGTTAACAGTCATGAAGTCTTCTGTATCAGTGTAACATACTCAGCAGGCACCAAAGTCAGATTTCACAAGGACTTTTCGTCTGTTTTCTCTCATCTGCCAAGAAGTCTGAGCTGACTTCATAAACAGTTTAGAGTATTCCAACCTGATTTCGAGTTTTGTTTTTCAGCTTTATAAACCCAACAGAGGCAAATGCTCTTAAACAAGCCACAGTAAGTACTTTTAATTTTCATTACTGTTAGTAATCACTTATTTGATGATATGCCTTCACATGTGAATATTCTACCAATAAGAAAACTTGATACTTATTACTATGTTTTGTACTTCCACATCTAGAACGTTGTACAAAACAGGAATATTTTCATAGCTAAATAACAGAGCTAGAAAAGCCCCTATAAATCTCCATGTAGCAGCATGAAGCATTTTCACTTTTCTGATTAGCGAGAAAAAGCTCAGAGCTACATTTAGGGCCTTTCAATTTACACTGACACTTTCATGCTACACTTTATTTCCATACATAGTTACTTAAAATTTAGTAGTCTGCAATAACAAATGTAGGTAGGAATTTGCATAATTTAAACAGGTACATGGCACACCTTTAAAAAAATAGTCTATTAAAAAAAACACCCACACAACCAAAACCTAGTTCTAATTGTTGAGCAACTTTAAGAACTATCACACTGCTTGAAGATGGTAATTCCTCACATAAAAAATATAACATTGAGTTAATACCACAACACCTCACAGCAAAGTACTGCAGAATATTTCATACCTGTATGGATTCTGATATGCTCTATGAGCCGTGCCGTTCCTTTGCTGGCATAGTTGCAGTATCGACACTTTAACTTTCCATCGAACGTCCTTTCAAACCCATCCACTAACATTCCTGAGTTTTCGTCCAGTGAAACTTCAACAGAAGGATGATCCAGACCATTCTGATCACCTTCTGTCCCAGCTGTGAATAACGCAACAGAGATTTCAGCCAAGACTCAGTGGGATGCTGCCTATCGTGCTGTGAGAATATGCCAAATATCTTCTGCTTCTGTATGTCCTTGGTCATTAAATACACAGAACTATAAGAACAAACCCTGATTAAAACAAAGGTACATACGCATCTTTTCTGATGTGAAGATAACCATCAGAAATGCTTCTGTACAATTGTCGTAGTTTGCATCATTATCTGCATGTAAACAGCGAAGGCATTCTCAAAAAATAAAATTTTACTGCACTGAAATCAGCTTACCTCCCTGAAGAGTCTCTGCTTCCTTCTCTCCGCTAACTGATCCAGAAATCATGTTTACATGGTGAGTCTGCTGCGTAAGATATTCCTGAAAATCTTTCACAAAGTCTAAAGGTTCTGGCTTCTTTTCACCCATATTCACTCTTTACTTTTACAACCTCTTGTGCCTAGAAGGAAAATATTTTCAAATCACAGCTGTCACTGAATTTGAATGCATTCATAGGAACAAGTTTGGGTTTTGGTATTGGAGGTTTGGTTTGGTTTTGTTTTAGCGAAGGATTACTTTTATCATACAGTATAACTCAATACACAAACTTACAGCCATAAGACTATTAATTTTAGAACTTTTAATTAATTAAAGATCACTAAATACATATTACCAGGGAAATTGCTTTCAGCAACAGTAACATAAGGACAACATCAAATTGGATAAAATGACATAATAATCAAAATCAACATGACACTGTTTGACTTGCCTTTTTTATTTTTTTACATGGATCGTACCTGAATTTTAGTTCCCTGCTAAGTAGCAAACATGCTCCAAAATGTACTCCCAACAAGTCAGATAGAAAGCACAGAGCACAGCTTCTTCACTTTCCCTGGAAGGAAAAAAAAAAAAGGAAATGTAAGTCAATTATTCCTCCCAAACTCCATAAGTTCTATGAAAAAATCTTGAAAAAATATATATGATAGAAAGACGGGCTCTAACACTCTATGGCTATAAGTTTTAATAAAGCCATTACTCTTTCAGCAAAACCTTTTCAAAGATTGCATGTAGTCCTTTGTGTATCTCACCGAAAGACACTTCCGTTTCACTGATAATTTGAATAGTTTCTCTGGCAAACACGTGGCTCCAAAAAATCCCAGAGTTGGGCAAGTCGGTTATGGCAACTGTAATGATGGGAAACCAACTGAACGCTGCTTATCAGCAAAGATGGAAAGAAGCCTCAAAGAAAGCAGTAGTTCATAGCGCTCCCAAAATTTTCATTTCCTACCCTGCATAAAACTCTTACTCCACTTGATTATTTTATATTGAAATAATAAAAATATTCAGTAGAAGTCATTGGCCATGCTCTTTTCTGGGACTGTAAATGACAAAC
Source organism: Pampusana beccarii (assembly GCA_013399365.1). Lineage (NCBI taxonomy): Eukaryota > Metazoa > Chordata > Aves > Columbiformes > Columbidae > Pampusana > Pampusana beccarii. The sequence goes on from VWYH01007886.1 coordinate 60,710, forward strand.
CTCTAGAGTCTCAATTTGCAATTATTTTGTGAAGATGGGATTTAGCATTCAGTTGGAAAGAGGGTAATGAGTCAGCCACACTACTATTCCTCCAGATTGTAATCAGTAATAATTTATAACGTTACATTGTCAGTATTTTTTTTTCTAATAGCTACTAAACAAAACATCATGTGACCTATAAAAACTCAAGTCCTGAGTTCAAAACCATATTTAAACACATTTTCCTGTATTTTCAAAGTTATTTCCAAGCATAGTTCATTTCTGACATCCAAATGAGTATGTTCTTTCACATCATACCTAAGTGTGCTCAACTACTCTCATTATTATCACAATTATGTTACTTTTGACCACAACTTTTTGTCAATTTTGCCAACCTTATTTCAGGTGTCACCAGCCTTGTGTAGGCTTAAGTTAATTTGTGTTCCATGTGTTGGTGTCTCCTGCAATAAAACAAAGACATCGGGATATGAATTAAAGATACGGCAGAGAAAAACAGGACAAGGTCACGTAGAGTCTTGACCAGGCCAACTTTCACCAAATTATAAGAAGAAATAACAATTTAAAATTAAACCATTCTAAATGCTGAATGGTTCAACACGAAACCACGTTAAAAGTCCATGTTTTCACAGAAGAATCGGTGCATCCCTTTGTGTGAGGCACAAACATTTATTTGATTACTTTTATAATGATATTTAATTTTAAAGAAAATTACACAATTTTAAAAATCTAACTGGGGAAGACATTATTTGGGGGATCGACTGCATAAAACTTCCTTTCTCTACCTCGTTGATTTCATTTGAAAACTTTTTTTTTTTTAATGTTAGTGTAGGTAAGTTACCACAATTTAAGCACTGTCTCTCTGTCTCAAACCTCTACATTTGTATGCACAAAAGAATCTTTTGTGATTTTATGCGTTATTTTTTTATAGATACACAGCCAGCAGTTCTCCTTTTCAGGGATGAGCAATACAGACCACACGCTTGCTACATCACTACTGCAAACGAGTAAATGCAATTTTTATTAGAAACCTGAGCAGACCAGCTCCTGTTTCATGCACTCGAACGGGCTGATTACACCAGATGTTCCTTTAGTTCTAATTACACAGAATATTTTCTGCACAGACAACTACATCTTCTACAGCTTTAGACACAGACGGGTGGAATATTGGTTATTAATTTTCTACAAGGATGCAAGTCCTGGATTTAACACTAGTTATAGGGCTGGTGTGTATAAAGTTGATTAAGAAGTGCCATAAGATGTGCGAGGATTAATATTTTGCCTAAACAATTCTGCTAAAGAAAACAATTCAAGTAAAAGCAGTAGTTTAACAGACCCAATAAGAACTCACACAGTAATTATAAGAGAATAAAATTACTATGCACACAGGTATGCACCCCATTTTAAGGAAAAAATAAAAAGGGGGGGGGGAGTGGATCTCTCTGACCCTGTCTCATCTTTTCCAGTGAAAATGATTTAAAATGAACACAAGGAAGGAGGTAGGATCCCAAACTGTACCCCAGCCCCTCCTGCCCCTTCTCAGCTTGTTTTGCGGGGGGAAGAGGCAGCGGCTGCCGGGCCGAGCCCCAGCACCTGTCACCTGCTCCGCCGCCCCCTTCCCCCGCAGCGAACGACCCCCGAATTTCCTCCAGCTTCTCCGGCCCACGCGTGGGCGGGAAGCGACACCCCGGCGCGATCCCCGGCGCGATCCCCCCCGCTCCCGCCGCCCATAAGAAGGAAGGGAGGCCCCGGCGGGGACCCCGCGGCCGCCGGGCAGGGGGTGTCGCGGCTGCGGTTCCTGCTCCCGCCGCCCCAGGGGGGTGCGGGCCGCGCTGCCGCCGAGCCCCCTCACAGCAGGGGCCACTCACCGCCGCC